>CM070680.1:4497500-5005945 GCA_036346265.1 Melocanna baccifera
ACGGGGAGGTCGGAATCTGCTTTGGAGCTGCCACACCCTTTGTTGAAGTACAAGTGAAACCCCCCCAGGAGCATCCTCGAGCTAGGGAAGGAGACTAGGGGCAGGGAAGGTGCCTGTGAGAGGCACCCCAGGCGAGGTGCGACTTCGCTGGTAGCAAATGGAGGTCTACCCCCGAAGCTGGAAGTTTCCTCGCTGAAGTACAAGTGAATTGCCCACCACCCCTCATCAGCCGCGGCCCTTAGGCGAGCTGGCGAAGGGACAACACACCGTGATGTCACGTCCACCCCGTGTGGACGGGGTGTTCGACCCCGCAGTCGTCCCGGCGGCATCATCCGCGCGTGGGAGCCCTCTTCACTATCGGCACCGCTAAAGAAGCACCGGAGGAAGCTGGGGTAGAATAGGGGCTGCGAGTTGAGGGGAAGTTGCAGGGGAACCAATATTTGGGAAGGCGAGTGGTGCTTCACGCGCTCGCTCCCCCTTTTAAAGAGTCCGGACGTGAGACCCCGCCAATTGTGCCTCAAGCGTCTCATCGGCCTTTCCAGGTGTATGTGATGCAACAGTACCGTCCCATCTCAACTACAGGGTTCCGCCAGTTGCGCTTCACGCGTTCCCCTACCTTGGGGGCCCCCAAAGCAACGGAGGACAGGCAAAGCCCCCCAACCAGCTGTAAAGCGGCGTGCGCAGAGCTCCGCGAATCCCGCTCCTGATGTCCCGTCAACATCCACAATTGAGGAGAGACAGTCTTGCCCGTGAAGTCCCGCATAGACCGCGAAAGCCAGGGGCTGCAGAGCTAGGTTACGGTAATCTGCCAAACCTACTTCGACTAGGCGCCAGCTCCGCTGCCACCACTTCGAAGGAAAGGGGATGGAGCACTCGCGTCTACTTCGACTAGACGCCAGCTCCGCTGCCACCACTTTGAAGGGTAGGGGACGGAGCGCTCGTGCGCCTACTTCGGCGAGCGCCAGCTCTGTTGCCACCACTTCGAGGGGTAGGGGATGGAGCGCTCGCGCGCCCTCGCCGACCGAGCGCCGGCTCGCGCCACTACCGAAGGAAAGGGATGGAGCTCGCGCGTCTACGCCGACTAGCGCCCGGCTCGGCTGGGACAGAGTGCTCAGCGTGCGCCCGACTAGGCGCCGCTCGTGCGTCTACTTCGGCTAGGCGCCAACTCGTCGCCACCGCCAAACATCACCTACGAGTCACAACAGCGTGACAAACTAAGTGACGGCAACAAGCGTCTTGGTGGTTTATTGTGTTCATACACGAGCGCTTACAAAGGTGTCGGCCCGTCGACATCCCTTGAGCTCTATTACACAAGCGAACGTTATTCATTCGGTTCCGCCTGGACGCCCGACCGCGCCGACACCTCGCCCGCCGAGGTCCGACCCGCCTAGAAGTCTAGCGAGTCCTCAGCCCGCCACCAGCGATGCAAACGACGTCGGGTTATGGCATCGAAGATTAGCAGTCGATCCTCGTCGGGCAGCTGCTTGGGAACATAAGGTCATGCCGGTCAGAGCGTGAGAAGCAATTTTCGTTTTACTCTTGGAGTAGGACGCGCAGGTTACAACACACACCGACACACAAGAACTCCGGTGTCACACCTGACTCGAGCCGTCGGCGCCACCTTCGTCGCGCTGGGGAACTTCATCCAGCCATTGGCCAAGGCTCCCCTAGTTGTACATGGTCCGTCGTAGCTCCACCCTCGCCGCGGCCTCCCCGATGTATTCCCAAATCCGCTCATGAAAAAGCGAGCAAAGAAAGCGCCGCGGCGCGCGACGCCGGACATCACTCCGGCCCCAGCTAGCATCTCCAGGTGCGGGTAAGCCAGTTCGTCGACATGCAGGCAGCCCCGATGCCGAAGAAGCGCACATGCCAGGCATGAGGTCATGTACGAGCAATGGTTGCCGAAGGACGTCGCGGCGCTGCGAGCAAGGTCAGAAGCATCCTCGATTCGGCGAAGCGTACATGACAGCTCTTCGAGCCCGAACGAGCAAGATGGCACTTCGGCGACAAAGACTTCGAGGGTGCCCTCCGAGGCAAGCATAGCATCCCATGCCGCCACCGAGGCGTCTCCCAAGGCCTAGTCCCGCTCCTTAAGAGATGCAGCAAGGCGGCCCTTCTCTTCTAGCACAGCAACCTGCCGGAGTAGGCCGCCTGCCGCGCCGCCGCCATGAGCTCCTCGGCGTATAAAATGGCCCCCGTGCGCTCTGCCTCCAAGCGACAGATGCAGTCGTCTTTAGAGGAGTTCGCCTCCTCGGCCGCACGAAGAGACCCTTGATCGCGCGCAATCGGTCCTCTAACGCCTCCCGTTCACGGACGTGGGCTGCTTACAGCGCACGGCCAAGGGTGACAGTCTGCACGAGGAAGTGGTTAGTACACCTCTAAAAGACCGCCTGCCATTTAGGGTCAGATTCCTACTCTCATTTCTGAGATCTCCAGCAACTTCCCAAGAAGTCCTGACCCACAGGTCTACAATGCTTGGTGGTCCAGTGCTGCGGCAAAGACTATCGCGCGACCCGCGTTTGTTGCCCGGCACCTCGGTCGAGGACAAAATCGCTAGCGTGTTGCATCCCACCCGACGGTTTGGCGGCATTGGCCGCCCCTCCCGAAGGAACATCCCCGCGTTCCAAAGGTTGCCCACGCTCGGGGGGCATGCGGCTGCGAAGGGACGCGATGATTACAGCCCTATCAATGCACCAAGGAATCATACCAAACCATGTGAGTTTACCTTCGGCAGCAGCTGTAGACTCCGCTGGACCACCCCTTCAGCCTCGCAAGAAGCCAAAGGGATACCTGCGTCCCCCGACGAGACCGGCCCTCCGAACCAGGGGGCCTCGTGCGGCTTTGGTTCAAGAGCCCTCGCCCGGCACCGCAAACACGGAGAGGATGCGGGGACGGCGGGTAGGGGTACTCGACGTCGAGTCGAGTCCCATAGGGCCTCGACCTTGCTCGCCACACCGAACCCTCTCTCTGAGCGAAGGGGCGACAGTGCGCGTGGCCGTTTCGCCTTCAGGGAGCAACGCGGCGACCCCGCCTCGGCATCGGCCATAGGTGGGGGCTCCACCCGAGTAATCACCGCAGACAAGGACTCCACTCCAACGTCCTCAACGGGCGATGACTCCGCCTCAACGCTAGCCGGCAGTAAATAAGCTTTCCCCTCCTGGTAGCCCACGTTGCACTCCTCGTCACCGCCACTGTCCACGACCACCGGTGTATTCAGTCAAAAGCCATAAACCGCAGCAAAAAAGAGCAGGCCCAACCGAGCCTACAAAAGCACAAAATATAGCGAGTATATGTCTAGTTCTGCACAGCGAAAAGACCACGACATTAAACGTAAGAGAGCACAATTAGTATAACAAGAATATGTTACATTTACTTAAAAGAGAGGGATGCCATCCTGTCTCCAGGATAATCCGCATTCATCACCCACAAGCTTTGATGACCTAAAGTTCTGAGCACATTCCCTTTCAGCGATTAATAATGTGACCTCATACAATACCGTTTAATTAACCAACTAATCATATAAGCCTTCCTGCTCCCAACCGTCCACGAGGAAATCTACCATTTCCTGCCAACAGAAAACCAAACGCACAAATAAATACTACATTGTTTTCCACAAGATGCATGAGAATGTTTTCCACAAGAAGCATGCGAAAAAGGAAAGATGCTATGTAGCTTTGCATGAGATCTTACACCAAGAGGGATCGGTTGCACAAATGCCTTCGTGCTTCCTAGCAGGCTCTCATATGTAGCATTCCAACTGCAGTCAACAGGCACACACATGAAAAAGGGACCATGCCAAGTTCAAACAGTGTAAAAGTCACCATTGGGAACTACCCTAACTCATAGTATATAGCATTTACACAGTTCAAAACACAAAAGGTATTACACAAGATTCTGCACTTCTGGAGTGTCACTAGTCACTACCACACAGACAACCAGGTAACCAGCAGATTGGTGATGCATAAGTTGGCAATCACAGTGCGCAGAACTTATGGTGCCAACCTTTTAGTATCACGATAACAGGTTCAAGAATTAACATAAACTGTGTTTGTGTTGTTTTCCAAGCAAGCACTCAAAAAGGTATTTCACATAACCTATGATACCCCGATACTTCGCTCAACAGCCATTCCCGTATGCGACACGGCACCGATACGGCGAGTAGACTATTATAACATACTAATAGACTATTTTGGTTCTCCTAAAACCTTCAAAAATTTCAGATCTTTGATGATCCATAACCAAAAATATATATACAGGTAACTAACCTTATTTTTGGTTCTTGAGGTTTTTTACACTGAGAATTAAGCCTTCTGTTTCCAACCCACTGCTGTCTAGTCTGGTTCCATAGTAGAAGACCTATAATTTTACAGATAGAAAAAAATATCAAAAGATCAGTGAATAAACAACTAGTGTTTTTTTCAACAAAAAAGTTGAGATCTCTCCTTCAAGATCAGGATTTGGGAACCCTGAGAGGAAATGATTTACCATGTGGCTGCGTGGCCATTGCCAGCGGTTGTCTCCGCTTATCTTCAGATATGGATTTAGTTAAACAATTTAAATGGCCTAATTCTCCAGATCTTTGCTGCACCAATACTTCAGCTGAGTTACGTACCAGCACCTAGTACGGTATCGGGTAACGGTATGGCTCGGGTATGGCGCCGGTACCCATAAGTATCGGAATTTCTACCAATTAAAAAAACATAGGGTGCTAACTGGTACCTTCAGCTGCTGGTAAGGCCCAGAGATAAAAACAGCTAACAAGTAACATCAATTACTAATCAATTAGAGTAGCATCGTTTTGTAGTGGGAACAACTAATGCCTATGGCTATGTAAGGCAATCATTTGCAGACATATGTAGCATGCATCATCTTGTAGAGTTGCCACGGTCCTCATTATTAAACACTAAATTTCCAGAGCACAAACACACCATGCTGAAATGCAATCTACATGAGCATGAATAATGAAACTTCAAAAACAACTATTGATTTAGTGTGGTCTGAAAAGTATACGGGAGTATGGGGTAAGCATTGTGGATGACTAACCAGAAAATGACATGGCACATAAAAATGTCTTTACCTTGATTTACAAACTCATTTGGGTTGCTGCTACTTCCAGCTCCGTGCTGATCGCCAGATTGTGCTTCCGTGCTGATTGAAAACATACTACGTTCAGATTGAATGGTGCTGTTCTCCATTTCGTGCGGGCTTGTACTCCAAAAGTCCTCAGACAAACTACGCTGTTTTATTGAGCGCCCTTGAATTCTTAAACCTTTTGAAGGCTCATCAACAGCTATTATTGGAGTAGGCTTCACACATCCAAAATAATTTCTGCTCTGTTGCAAACCAGGATAGACCAAAAAATGATTAGCACCAAGTACTTGAGAGATGTCACATCAACAAACAAGAAAGGGCTAACTTCTGAAACTGAAACCTATCGTTACATCAATTCCCTCTGGTGGATTAGTACAAGTTCTGCACTAGTTACGACTTACGAGTGTTCACTATGATTATTCATTTCCCCCTTGTGATTCCAAGAAGCATGCACAAAATAACCTTAAATTGAGGCTAGCCAGAAATCACAAAAACAGGGGACAAAGTCTTGGTGGGGTGGTGGAGTTGGTGACTTGGTGTACGAGTCCACCAACCATGGTTCAAATTATGGTGATCACTTTTACGCGCACATGAGTGTGCTTAAGTGGGAAGTGCGTGCACGCGCTCCACGAGGTCATGGATTTACCCCAGCCTCCGCAATTCTAGGCATGCGCTAGGAGGTGGCTCACTCATGTGTGTGGTAGTGTATGTGCGTGTGCATGTACCTTGTAATCTAAAATAGAAAAAAAAACAGAAACAGAAACAAACTCCAACTTGTGCATCAATCATTTGATATATATTATCTACAAAAGAAGAGAAGTAGAGAATAACTGTATTTCCCATTTGCCACATAGATCAATCGGTTCACACAATTCCATATGCATTTAGAAAGAAGTGAACCTAACATATACATAGGTTCAATTTCAAATACATTTAAGAATACCAGGCGATTTGAGAAATCCAGTTGCCTGTGGTAACCAGTCATTTATTTTACAGTTAGTATATGAAACACTACATAGGACATCAAGGAACAAACTCCCTACCCAGTGAAACCCTATAAAATGAGCTAGCATTTTAGTCAGATCAGTCTGTTCCTGCAGATAACTATCTTCCCCAGCCATCACCAGGCAGTGTTCTTAAATGAACCGTAACTTAAAGCATACGTCGTGTTTTTTCACGTGATAACAAGTAAATCAGCATGCCTCATCGGATTAAGTGGCTACAGAAACAGGTGTTGACAATCTCTCCTCTGGTTTCATAAATAAATAAATTCCTCTTCTCTTTCCCGTGTTAGCGGCTTTCAGGGAGCGGGAAAGAAAAGAAAGGCTGAAAGGAAACCTAACAGCAGACCAAAAGAATCAGCGTGATAACCAGCATTGCTGGAAAACCACCAAACATTCTTTCGGCAGGTAATAGCCGTGAGCGAAAAGACATAATACGATATCAAGCAATCATCCGGCGACCATTATTGCCGACCTGCAGAAGCTGTACAGGCAACTGGGTGTTCACATCTTATAAGTCCGTGTAAAACCTACTCCATTTAACAACCCCAAGAAGGACGATTGTAGAGCAGGAGCAAATTTCATCGAATCAACCGCCACCACAGCGAATCACCGACGCGACAATCGAATTTCCTAGATATCACCTCACGGCTTAGCTCTGAGAAATTGCCCACGGCGAACCAACCATCGGTAACCAGATAATCAAGCAGGAGCATCAATCTATCCCCCGCGCGAATACTAAATAAACAAGGCATCCCCTAGATTCCGCCGTTGAACTCGAACCCAATCTACGCCAATCACATCGTAGCAAACAAACAAGCCCACGGTTCAGAGAGAGAGAGAGAGAGCGTACCCCACGCAGGCGACGATGCGGCGGACCCTCGAGGAGAGCGACGCGCAGCCTAACAGCATAGCATCCCCCGGTCGCCGGCGAGAAAGAGCAGGTGAACGCACGCACGGTCTCCAAAGCCGGCGGCACCTCCGAAACCCGAACCCTAGAAGAACCAGCGGGTTGGGTCGCCGAAAAAAACCCCTTCCTCTCGGCCACGGCCAAGCTCGCACGCCCGCCCGTGTGTGTCTTTTCGAATTCGATGGAGGAGAGATGCTAATGGCGGCTCCCTTACCTGTTGCAGCTTGCTTTTGGAATGGGAGGGGGATCATTGCGGTTGGCTGGTTGCTACCAAAGCCAGGAACTGTTTACACATATAACTCTTAACTTTTTTATTTTAACTATTTTTTTTTGCAAAGACTCCCCTCAAACTCTAAAGACTTGACAGCGACACCTACCGTGCCACCCTTAAGCAGCAGTTTGCTGCCGAGCCACCTTGGCTCGGCAGAAGACCGAGTTGGCAACCTAGTGCACATGGCATGAGTTTAGGGCATGAGGTGCGCAAGGCATGGGCACGGAGCCGGATAACCGGTTGACGCCCTCGCGCATGTCATGGGTTTAGAGCATGGGGTACGCATGGCATGGGCTCGGTGTCAGGGAACTGGTTGGTACCCTCGTCAACCTCCACTGATCGCTAGCTTCTTCTTGCTTGAGTAGCTTCTTCTTGCTTGAGTAATACTGCTGCGACCGTACCACATACTTGTGGTAGCTTGGGTGTGTGAGGGAGTGGTTTGATTACTAATCAAGAGGGGATCAGGGTGTTTGTGTTGCCAATTTTATACGTACATATATACTTGATCTTAGCTAGTCGTTGTAACATGCATGCATTGAGTGTAAACACTAGCACTAGGGCATAATATATATAGTATAATTAATATATATAGGAAAATGATCTGGTACTACTGGGAGTACATACTCACAGTTCTCATATACTGTTTTAATAATGTTGTGATACCTCTTTATCTATTTAAGTATACTCTAATAATGATTATAACATAATAAAGTGAGTTCCATGAAAAATTTCATAAAAATCCACTTTTATAGCATAATATGCGTATATAGTTCTTTTATGTATGAAAAATGATATATAGCAAAAATAAAGGGTTCCGATGAAAAATGTTTAATCAAGTTGCATTAGAGTATCTTAGAATTAGTATTTAACTATACCAAGTGACAAAGAGAAATAAAATATTCGTTTAAGTGGTATATTGAAAGTGATAGTATGTACTTCTAAGAGTACGAAATAGACTTGATGGGTCAGCAACGGGTCATCCTCAAAGCCAAGGGTGAACGTCTCATTGTAGCGTGCTCCTTCATAGAGGGATGGATAGTAACAAAATGGGGAGGTTAGCATAACGGCCTCGTGGATCTCACACAAATGAGCATAAGCCAAGTGGGCCGGTGTCTTGAAGAGCGTCGGTGGAAGTGCTCCTCAGGTGCTCCATGTGGAAGATGCGAGGGGTGTACTCGTCTTTCCTTGCGTGCAAGAAGACTTTCATCATTCAAACCTCTCCATCATCTTTCTAAGTCTTTCTCCCTCTGAAGATGAGACAATGCCAGTAATGCAGGTGCTGCATTAGTTCGTACAGTATATCAGCGAACTCTCCTTCATCCTCTTTATGAGTGAAGTAGTCCTATGGTTCAATGTCATCTGATCCGACCATCTACAGTTGAATAGGAGGATATTTGTAACATTTGAAAGATATAACGAGGCTTTTGATTTTTAGTTTAGATAAAATAACGTCCATTCTGTAATTGCGCAAGATCGATAAATACATATGTGTTGACATATGTAAAAATAATTAAACATACATTTTCTGAAGATAATCACCAGCTCCATACCCTCCCTATGCTCTTGCTCACCAGGAAATCTCTCTTTTTTCCCTCCCCTGCATGTGCTCTCTCTCGCTCGGCAACAATGTGACCATGGGTTGTATTTTATACGCGTGCGTGAACGCAACATAATTAATGCTCTAATTAAATAAGAATATAACATCATGTCACGTCATGTAATTAACCATACGGACAAGCTCCCATGAGATTCCCTAACCCATGCTCATGTGTGCTTGTCTGCTCCGCACCAGCTAATTTTGGCAACCTGCCATGGAAGGCTAGCTCGGCTAAACCTGCCATACAGCGCTAGGTCGGCTGGCCTGGCAACCGAGCCTTGTCATCTACCTATCGCATCACCTCGTTCAATCACGTGCCATCTCTCCTGCCGAGCTAGGGCAGTGCGGTAGTGATACGTGTTGTCTGATACACTTTGCAAGCTTCTAGAGGGATCTATTTTTGAAACAAAATACCAGAGTGCCAAAATAAAAAAAGACGTTCCGAAGGGCTATATATACGAACAGTTCCCAAAGACAAAGCAAAGCCGCTGACGACAGGAGATCCCGCCGCCGCGTACGTGGCCAGATAAGCGAAAACGGGGTGTATGACAGGTGGACCCCACCAGAGAATCGTTCGGGGCCGGGCCTCGAGAAGTTTGTTAGAGAACTAATCGTTACCTGGTGCCTTAGTGGTAATCGTCATGGTTTGGAAAATCGAAACCTGACGTGCACGGTGCAGCCTACACGATGCTAAGACTCGTACGCAGGGGCAATAGGTAAAAAAGACGGTGAGGTTAGTGCACATTCAGAATGGTATTAATTTATTGTATTTTTTATTGTAATTAGTTTATTTTTTATTATATTTGAGTTGGTTTATTTGGTATAATTAAATTTTAAAAATTAAAATAGAAAAAACATGTTAATCTATCACGAACAATACAAAAAATACGGGAAAAAAAAAGACAAAAAACTCAAAAACTCTAATAAAACTTAGAAAAAGATAAAATTACTGAACAATAAAAAAAGCAAAAGTTAGAAACAGAAATTGGCTTTAAACTGAAATGAGCGGTGCTTAGGGCTCTATTCTGTTTTGCTTTTGCCTGTGTTTGGACTTTAGCATTTCTAAAAGCAAAAATAAATGAGGCTCTTCTCTAAAGGGCTTTTAGAGTTTAAAAATGTGTCATTTGTATTGTTATTTCTATCATTTTCTGTTATTCTAAAAATATAAATAAAAACTATAAAAAAGGTTTTAGGACTCAGCTCAACTTAGCTCGTGAAATAGGAAAACCGAACCAAGCCTTTCTTTTCAAGTCATTAAGTTAATGAGCAGAGCACGAGCTACTCACGAGCTCATTAGGCTTGGTCGAATTGAAACCCAACAACCCGGCAAGCTAGCAATGCAGCAACACAGGTCGACAAATCATGAGTCCACTGTGGGCGACCGAACAACAACCCTAGACATCTGTTCTGCTCTAAACAATTTTAAGCTCTCGGCTTTTGAAGATGGAAGTTATTTACGTCAACTTCTTAATTTTAATATTTAGTTTTTTTAGATTTTTTCTCTTATTGCTTAGCATTGTCCTAAAAGATGTAGTGATATTTTCTCTTTTTTCCTCAATTTTGTTTACTATTTTTCTTAATTTTTGATACAAAGAAAGCTAACAGCTGTTATAGTGAACTTGCAACCAAAAAGTAGAAGAAGTTAGAAGTTAGGCTTTGAAGTTGTTTGGAGCACCTATAACACCTGGCACATATGTGGCCACTGGCACAATGCTCGGCTTCTCGCATCGCGATGCGACTAGTGACCACACCATTCATGAGTTCGGAGGGAAGAAATCGCCAATGTCCTCATGCTGCCCTCTCGGTTCTCGGCCTCCGCTTCCTCGTCCCATCCACTATCCTCGTGTCATTTTGCCCTCTTGTTTCTCGGCCTCTACCTCCTCGTCCCATCTGCCTCTGCCATAGTGCTCATGTCTTGTTTGTGTCAAGTAGCGGTGGAAATTGCCGATCAATGTCATCCTTGCGCTACCCCTTGGCCCTCCGTGCTCGTATCCACCTCGGCCTAATGAGCTACCTGGAGCTTTAAAATAAGCTGGGCTAAGCGACCATTTAGGTTCTGTTCATATTGGTTTCTGTTTCTAGGTTTTACTTAGAAAAGTCGAAAGCCAATATAAACACTAAACTTTTCAAAGCAGCTTTTTTACTTCTTTTCGTTACTGTGTTGCTTCGAGGATAAGTTAGAGAGTCACAGATGCATCACACATCCTACTTCTCTCATTTCCGTTACACATACGTATCTTTTCCTCACTTTTTTCACCGCTCAGTTTTGTAAAAAAATAGTTTAATTTCCACAAGAATTGTTAAAAAAAATCCCTCAGACTTTTAGCACACAGCACACTGGCTTTTTACTATTTTTTTATAGAAAAACATGAATACCACACCACCACATCAGGCAAGATTTTTGAAAAGAAATAGCAGAGAAAGAGGGTTTACCAGGCCGGGTGTGGGCTCCCGGCATTCTTCTCTCAGCTACACGGGCCAAAACTGTGCACGTCCTTTATTTTTCTCAACGGGCTAACCGACCATTATTTACAAGTACCTTCCCTCGGGCTCCCAGCCCATAGAGGTCAGGATGGGCTGTAAAAGAGGGCCTTCCTTGCTTAGGCTCACTCGATAATTCGAGAAAAATGTCCCCTTATCAGAGTGCCAAGCATTTCAACCAGTAGAATCTGCTGGGAAGGGAAAGCGGGTTTCTCCTTTTCGACTGTAGTTTATATTTTTAAATTCCAATTATTTATAAAAAAATACGAAAATATAGTTATATATAATTTTAGTCAGTATAATTGAAGTGGGTATAGTATTTATTATAATTTACTTATAAATTTTATCTTAAAAAATATTTTATCTAAAAGCTATCTATCATAGCATAAATCATAATTTAGAAAGAACGGTCCAAAGAAGCGATGCTCAGGGGAAGGGAGACCAAAGAGAGCGCCCTTGTATTTTGGTTTCTTCTCGGCCGGAGATGGATGTGCGGCTGATCTTGTAGCATCATCTGATTTGGACGGCCGCCGTTGCGACCATAGCGCCTGTGCTGCTGCAGAAGCATGTCTCCTTCCTTGTAAGCTTCTCTGGATGCAGCGAACCGCGCACGCACGGCTGGAGCTTTCGGCCTACGACTTGCGCTGCAGCTCAATTTTGCTCCGGAGCTAAGCAATTTCTTCAAGCGCGTACGTGTGCGGGAGGCGAAAACCGTGGGCGGCCCAAGTATCGGTTCGCCTTTTCAGCTAGACATGGTCCCTGTTTCAGAGTTTCAGGCTGACTTTCTTGAGCATTTGTGTGTTATTTATGAACGGTACAAGTCAACGCCAAACTAAAGTAACGGATTGGCTGCATGCGTACATGGGGATTTATCAGGTTTTTACCTGTTCCCCGTTTTGTAGACTGGTCTTTGCTTTGTTTCTGTCATTCTGTGTGCTGATCTGGTTACCCTGTTTTAACAGTGCTACATGCCATAGCATGGCACGGAAAATTTGCTACCGCTTCAAACTTTCACCGGTACCTTTTGTAACTTCATCTTATTATGAATTAATAAAATTAAAATATTTAATAAATATTATTAACGATAAATTTAATGATATAGTTTTTATGTCACCTATCAGTGGTTATACTTATAGGATGTATCTCACTTAAGAGAGCAGAGAGATAGTAGCTAGCTAACTGCACAGTATTTTCTAATTTTGGTGCCCGATCTTGATAATTTTCTTCCAACTTTTGTATATACCTCGGCAAGTGCGCAAGATTTGCACCAACAAGAAATAATACTTTAAGAATGAAAAGATACACATACAAACAATAAGATCACAGTAAAACATTCTATACCTTTCTTTTTAAATAAGATCGTTTCTACCTACTTGGCATCAAACCCAGGCTAGGCCTTCATCCCATGCATGGGCCGGGGATCCGCAACATCCCGACCCATCCAAACAGCAACAAGAATGATCTACCAACTCCCGGGAAAAGAGCTTGTATTTTACCATGGTTGAAAACTACCATGATCGAAAATTACTATAGTCGAAAACTACCATGGTCAAAAACTACCATAGTCGAAAACTGCAGTGGTCATAAACCGTGGTGGTCACACGTGGTTGTGGTAGTAAAGGACTTTGCATAGTATGATGTGGGTTTTGTGATTGCTCAATGAGGAAAACCTGTCAAATGTGATATTAGTGTGACTATCTAGAAATATTCTACTAGCTAGTTTTGATATGTCAATTGTTAATTCATACTGCTATTCAATATTGTCTATTGTTGTTCTGTTCTAGTTATTGTCGAAACATGTTGATACTATAGTGATACTTCTCTGTTATCTATATCTGTCTAGAGTGTGCATTTATTACTGCCACTGTTTTAAGGCAATCTTGATAGTTAAACTAGTAAAATATCTAAGAGACAGTCACATCGATCATTGATTTATTAACATGAGTCGAAGAAGGTCAAGATTTATATCTTGAGCAACTCTTCAACGGAGGACAAATCAAATCTTTAATTCAGTGCACTACGCACTCTTCAACTTGGAAAGCATAAAAATCTCAAGATGACCCATTGAGGATATGGGAGGAAGTCAAACTCCCATATAAAAAAATCGCAAATATCAAAAGATTAGTCTGACCAAAACACAGCAATTCCATTCTCTCTCTATGACTGTACGTAGCAACTGTCCATTTTCCTAGCATTGTCATTGCTCTCTCCGAGAAAAATCAAATCAAAGCAAAGCAAATACAATGCTAGGATCGAAGAAGACTAGCATAGTCCTAATTTATTTTGCTCCTGATCTGCATGCTCAGAATATACTACTCGCACGGCAAATTAGACCAGAAGTGGATAAAGGAATCTTCCTCACCAGTTGCGAGCATGTCCTGCTCGTCCTTACCCCGGCACCAACCTATTTTCGACCCAACCGAACAAGGTCGCATGTGCAAGGCAAAAAACAACCCTTCCATCGTGCACACATGATTGAACAGCAGCTTCACAACGCGTCACGTAGGTGACAGAGCAGATCACATCTCTGCATGGGAAGAAAAGTTAAGTTGGTAGGCAAATTTCATCACTACTTAAAAAATGAGTTAATAGTGGCGGTTTATCCGCTCCCCCTAACTCCCCTTACATCTTTTTTAAAAAAATCATTAACAAATACAGAAAAAAATATACCAAAACAATAAATTTTATCATCCTACAAATTTTCTATAAAAAAATAGAGGGTGTGCAGCAAAGTCGAGGCGCTGGGCAGGCTAATTCCGATAATATCAACTTGACGTGCTAGAATAATATGAATTTTTTATCCGTAGTAAAGCATAGACATTTACCGATCGGTGCTATAAGCCGAGAAAGACGGCGGATCCAACGGTCGGAGACGGTGAAGACACCGGATCCGGCTGTCTCCCGACGCGTTGCCGCGGATCCGACTCCCCCAACCATGCTCGCCTGCTGCATCGCTACCCACAGTCGACCGTGGTGCCACTGTTGACCACTGGGCGCCGCACCGCTATCCACCACGTTACAAACTGCCGCTATGCCCAATTAGTGGAGGGAAGAGAGAAATGTGAGAACGAATGGAGAGAATAAGGAGAGAGGATGGGTTAGATAGGTAGATATACAAGTATAACTTATTGAATTGTTTCACTTTTTGTTTGAGATTACAACATGATATTTCATGATGGAATACAAATATGCATAGCCATTTCACAATCGTTCTACTTACTTTATTTACCATTTTGCTTGTTATGTCATTCTTTTATATCAGGGGTGTATTTTAGTTGAATTGGTAGAGATGGGTTCTTGTTTATAGCTTTACAGAAGAATACATTTATACTTGCATTTTAAAAAGGTTGTTATGAATGAGAATTAATCCAACTGCCTATCAAGAGCTTCCTTCACTGTTCCCGTACTACCTCCCTCTCTTTAATATTCATTATATGATTTGAATTACGTTTGATGATATATATCGTTTTTTAGAACCACATTGCAACGTGCATCTTACTAGTAAAAATATAAATTAAACAGATCTTATAAAAATCAACAGAGGAGTAATAATTTTGTACATGTTGAAAGCGAAAAGTCCAGATTAAGAGCATGTTCTAAACAACGATGACTTTTAGTTTTCAAAAATCAAAAGTTATTAATTTTTTAACATACTTTTTTTCTTTTTTTATTATCCGTAAAGATATATCATATTTTTTATTTTTAATTAAATATATCAAAAAACTATCCGTAGCTATAATATTATTTTAGCCAAAAAGACATCTCATTTTTAGTACTATTTTAGCCAAATACTACAGCTATCATACTTTGGAACAAGGCCTAAAATTCATGCAAGACTCGTGTTCACAAGAGACTGCTCAGATAAAAGAAATAGAGGTATATGTACTGTAATTCTGAATTGAGGTAGCAACAACTCTGAAATCCAAGATTTTCATTTATCTTTCTCTTACGAGGAAATGAGAACAGAGTCTATCTACAGAGGAACTGAAACTCTATATGATGAATCCATCCAGTGTACAGAGCTGTACTGCCCGAACAAGTCAACAGCCTGCCTACCAAAGCAACCAAGCACTGACGGCACCAGCCAAGAAAGGAAGCAAGAAAATCAAGCAAAAGCAGAGGACTAATTTTCAAGTCTAATCGAGCTCTGTAACTAATCGAGCGCGGCGGGCGGCGGCCGGAGTTGAGGCGTTGGTTGGTCATTAGGAGTAGGCGACCCGGTGCATGGAGCGGTCGCGGAGCATGCCGCGGTAGAGCGCCTCCCGGTTGGCCGGCATCCGGTCCGCCTCCGCCTCCGCGGCGCTCCTGCACGTCGGGTCGGGCGGGAGCGGCCTGGCGGCGCTCTCATTGTCGACGACGTCCTCGGCGAAGCGCACCCGCTTCTCGGCCTTCCGCTGCGGCTTGCCCACGCTCCTCCGCTTATCTGCACACGACACGACCGAGAACCAAACCAAGGGAGAGCACCGTGAGGAATCACATCCATCTTACAAAAAGAGAAGAGAATCGCAAGGACGATTAACAATGACCCACCTGAGGAGGAGAGGCAGGGGCGGAGGGCAGGCTCGGACGACGACGACGACGACGGAGAAGAGGAGGCGCCGTGGGGCTTGGCGGCGCGGCAGAGGGAGAAGATGACGAGGGAGCCGGAGAGCGCCATGGCGGTGGCGGCGGCGAGCGCGAGGGAGCCGCCCATCGACGACGACGACGAGGAGGCCATGGTTGGTGCGTAGGTCAGGTGGTCCTTGACCCGTCGCTGGTTTCCTCGGCGTGGGGAGAGTCCGGGGCAGGTAATAAAGGCGAGCCGGGACGGCAGAGGTTTCGTTGGGTTTGGGCGTGGCGCAGGCAGGCGCTGCTAAATAGGGGGCGGGCTGTCACCGTGCGCTTGCTCGGTAATTTCGAGTCGAGTGCCCTGCACACACCAGCTCTACTAATTTTTCGATCAAGTTCACACGCAATTTGGATTATTTTTCGAGCATGTTCACACGCGATTTGGATTATTATTCGAGCAAGTTCCACGCGATTTGGATTATTATTCGAGCAAGTTCACACGCAATTTGGATTCTTTTTCGCGCGCGGAGTCCCTAGACCTGGACTTGTGATGAAGTCTACCATATGTATAATAATCTGTCTCTTAATTCTTTTATCTTAATACTAGTAAGGTGCCCGTGCGTTGCAACGGAAAACCAAATAAAAGTGATGCATACTATCAAATATGATCTCAAACTGAATAATAAATATCAACTTTGTAATACATATTATCAAACATGATCCCTCAATTTTATCTTTTGAAAAACATGTATCAAGCAAAGCACATCAATTTTTTACTGACTTGCTCTAACCTTTACCTTTTTCATCTATTGCCATAACCATATATGATGCAGTTTGGCAGCTCTGCACATTACTACCTAGTAGAAACAAAAGAAAAGAGCAAGAACATATGTCAATAATGTGCTAGTGCCAAGTCACTTTTTTGTTAGCTCTTTTGAATGTGTGAGAAACCTCAAGAGGCTTTACCATGACATGTGTTGGTGGAGGCATCGCAAGTTCGCAACTTTGCACCAAAATGTATTACTAATCGAAATAAATAACAGCTGAGATATCACTAATCAAAAGAGCAAAATTTTAAAATTAGAGCCAAAACAACACATCCAACATAAATAGCGATTGCATATACACGAAGCTGGATCAAGCATCATCCTCAATTGTTGATTTGGCCCCATTAGGAAGGCTGTGTTTCCAAACAAAGGTTCAAATCAACATGTGGCAAATATTCAAGAAAGGAAATTAGTGCAGAACAAAAGCTAGATGCCATCGGATCTAACCTAAAAGTTGGGTCAAGTCTAAAGCATTTGCACTTCATGCCCTTAACTTGCTTTTACTTTGCATTGACCAAACCACACGATAATTGTCGGTGTTTAGGTAGACAGTGAAGCTGTTTCTTGTTCACTTTGATTGGCATTCTTTGGCATCTTTGAACATTATATTTATTCTCTAACTTTGTGAGCAATCATTTGGACATAATTGAATACAAAGGGTATCTTGGATTGCGCAAAAGATCATTATTGTTAATAGGTCCAAGTTTAACATAATTTCTTTTGAAAAGAGCACTTGAACTTCTCAATCTATTGGTGACTTGTGCTCTTTTGAGTGTGGTTGTAATTGAAAATTGATTCTTTGTGTTCTCGGTTTGAATAAGTTTCTTTATTATTGCTAAGGTTCATACTAAAAAAATAAAACTTTGTTAAGCCCAATTATGTTAAGTTAGGCAGCTAAATCTCAAGACCAGCTAATACAAGAGCCCATAATTGAGCATGTCCAATTATGTTAAATTAGAGCAGCTAACTCTCAAGACCAGCTATAAATATTTTTCACATTGGACTCATGTAGGATTTAGGCTAAAGCCCACCATATCAGACTACAAATTGAACTAAAACCATGTGTAGCAAACCTTGGAGATGCTGCCTTATGAAGACGATGAGCAGAAGCAGCGAGAATGGCAGTGTCTTCTCGATCCACTACGTGATATGTTGCACGTCGTACCACTGGTACGCGCATTCCCCGTACACTGTGCATCAATCATAGCAAGCATGTCACACAAGGTGGTGGACACCACTGTGCATCCACACATCCTAGCGGAAGCCCAAATATATCAATACAAATTAAGATGCTTGACTCCTACAATGGAAGCCCAAATATGAATTAAAGATAATCAAGGAAGTTCTTGGAGAGGTGCAGGTCATGCATGCATGAATTGGATAATCTACAAGTCATGCACGAGGACTCCTCTACAAAAATCCGAATCAAGCATGAATTACTATAACTAGAGAAATTATGAGTCAACTACAGTTGTACAAAATATATATCATCATTCAAAAGCCAATTCCAAGAAGAATTCTCATTATCTCTACCTGAACTTACCGGAAAACAGAAAGACACTACATCAGTCACATTTGATAGCTAGAGCCCGTCGCGTCGCCCCCACCCTCGCCGCTCGCCTCCACGTCAGTAGATCAGTATAATTTGTAAATGAAAGATTGATTACAATTCACAACCTTCCGATGGACATAAATACTTGGGCAAAAAATTGATTATCAAAATCCAACCTTACTCCTCATTAAACATGGGAACGAAATCATCTGGTGCTACCATTTTGCATTATCAAAAGAAATCAAAACCAGGCTCTTTTTGTGCTAACCTCAGAGGCGGGATCTTGAGAGAAGAATGGAGATGATGAGTACGTCGTGGCGGAAGGAGAGCTCCAGTGCGACAAAAAGCGGAGAACACTAATCTATGCATAAGGAGATGTTAGGGTTTGGAGGTGCACGGAGGAGGAGGCGGGGAGGCGGCGCCAGCTCACCCGTTGCTGCGGGGCATCGGTGCACCTGCTCCTCGAGGAGGCGGCGTCGCGGGCGACTCTCCTTGGCGGACTAGGGAGGAGGAGGCGCGGGGTGGGGAGGAGGCGGCGCGGCGAGGGACTGAGGACTCGGGTAGTGGCGGGGGCTGCCTCACCTACTGAGTCGGCGCGGGAGAGGCGAACATGGCGAAGAACTTCGGCCGGGGCCATGATGCGGCCGTCCCCATCTGCGAGAGGCCACCGGAGAAGCAAGTAAGCATCGGGCTTGGGGTTTTGGGGCGGATGCGGGAGGCGGGGCGAGGCGAGAGCGACCTACGGGTCGGCGAGGAGAACCGGTCGGCATAGATCTTACGGTGCTCCTTGGAGCAGCCAGTGGTGGCGGCGAGATCACGTGATCTCCATCCCGGTCTCCTCATCGCGGGGCTCGAGTGCTCGCGGCGGCGCATAGCGGCGGACGGCGCGCGAAAGGAAACCTCGCTCTCTCCTTCTCTTCTCCATGCTCGGAGCGGAGGGGGGGGGGGAGGCGGCAACACGGGGTGGGGAGGAGGAGGCGGCGGCGGGGTAGGGAGGGGGAGGAGGAGGCGGCGGCGGCGCGGGGTGGAGGCGGAGGCGGCGGCGGAGCGGAGGGTGGGGATGGGAGGAGCGGGGTGGGAGGAGGAGCGGCGCGGCGCGGGGTGGGAGTGGAGGCGGCGCGACACGAGGGTGGGGAGGGGGGAGGTGGAGGCGACAGCGCGCGAGGTGGGAGGGAGGAGGAGGCCGCGTCGTGGGAGGAGGAGGAGCGAGGCGGGGTGGGGAGATGGAGGCGGATGGGCGGCGCGGTGGGGAGGCGGCGGCGGCGGAGATGGGAGGGAGGCGGCGGTGGGAGGGAGGAGGAGGCGGCGCGGAGCGGGGTGGGAGGAGGAGGGGGAGGAGGGAGAAGGCGGCGCGTGGGGTGGGGAGGCCGCGTCGCGAGGTGGGAGGGAGGAGGAGGCGCGCGGGGTGGGAGATGGAGGCGGCGGCGACACGGGGTGGGAGGCGGCGGCGGAGGCGGAATAGGGAGGAGGTGAGGAGGAGGCCGCGGCGGTGGGAGGGGAGGAGGAGGCGGCGCGAGGTGGGAGATGGAGGCGGCGGGCGGGGGTGGGGAGGCGGCGGCGGAGGCGGAGGTGGGGGGAGGCGGCGGCGCGCGGGTGGGAGGGAAGGTGGAGGCGGCGGCGCGCGGGGTGGGAGGGAGGGGGAGTGGGGCGACAACGCAGCACGGAGGGGAGGAGGGAGAAGGCGGCGCGTGGGGTGGGGAGAGAGCGCGCGAGAATAGGGAGGTGAGGAGGCGGTTCGGATTTAATCTACGTAATCAGATCGAATGGCTGAGAAGAGATGAGTGACGACGGACCAACCACCAATTGCTTCTTTTATAATAGTAAAGAAAAGACAACACAGGGAAAATAGCTCTAATAATTTATCTCTAAAATTAATTTCTCTAACTATTTTATAATATTTTTATCACATTTTCTTCTTACACTTTATTACCATTTACGTTGATTTGTGTGTTGAGGTTGTCTCTTATGTAAGAGATAGCACATTCTCTTTCGTTACCTCCTCTTTCTTTGACGTAAGAATTTGTTGATATGGTATAATTAAGAAACAGTTGAAGTGATACTATTGAAAATACCCTTATGGCCTATTTACTTGATGTCTAACTTTGCCATAATTAATATTATGTATGCCACATGTTTTATGGCAAACGGTCCAACTTCAAACGGCTTCGCCTTATGACTTTTTAAAGTAGAAGCTGTTTGGAATACTTTAGCTTTTAATTTTAATTTTTTTAAATTTTTTTGGCTTTTTTGCTTTTGATTTGCATTGTCTAGAAAGAAATAACGGTGTTTTTATTTTTTTATTTTGTTAATTAAATAACTAAAAAAGCTAATTAAAATGTAATTTGCACGAACCTAGAGTTTAGAGGTCTAATTGAAAGTTAAACACCATCATCCAGGTAGTACATCATTCGCACGAACCTGACGCACACCATATACTTTCGTGAGCTTGGATGCACTGCACTGCATGCATTAATCGTGACGCCCTTGCGGATGCTCTTCGCATTTTTAGAAAACACAAACCACTCAACCACAGAATAAAAAGACTGCTTCTCGACATTTATATTAGTTTCTATTTTTAATTTTTACTTTGCTAATACGAACATTATAGTTTTTATAAGCTATTTTTAGCAATCATTACTATTCATCAACCACTACTTTTCACTTTCATATATTGTAACATACCTTGTATTTTATTTATCACAATTCCTTAAGTCTCATGGTGGTCGAATATTGTAGTACTTTTCGTTGCACCGTCTTTTTTACAGAAACACTATTATTCATCAGCCACTACTATTCATCAGTCGTAGATAAAAGCTATCAGCAATAATTAATATAAATATATCCTAAGTTGTAACGTCCAATGATTGATTAATTAAGTGAACTCGGAGGAGGGTGGGTGGGCACCCCCCAAACAGACATATCTACAGGGTACAATGCATGTAATTGAAGCAAGATACTGTTTTATTTTAACGAAAAGGGCAATACTGGATTTTCATGAGATGGTCACCTTGCAAAAGGATAAGATCGAGTAACATTCCATGTAATTGAGTTGAAAGAAGCATAACCGCTAGGCTGTCGGCGATGGTTGGCTCAAAAATCTGCAGCAACATGTGCACGGATGCAGCAGATGTACTTGCTACGATGGCATTGGCAGCCGTTATGTGGCACCCATGCAGTCCCTGCATGCCTGGAAAAAAAGAAAAGAAAAATAAACCCACTGGTTTTATCGGCATGTTTCTTCTCTCCGAGGTCACAAGAGAAAAAAAAAAGAGAAGAGAGAGGACAAGGAAATGTGAGACCGTCCCTGGTTCATGTCATTTTAGAACGCGGCTGGCAGGAGGATTCGTGCGTTCCGATGCCGTCGTAATTTGCCGCGTTTTTGCAGGTCCACGGGCGGTGCATGCATCTACGCTGGTGAACTCGTCTGGAAGGCACGTTTCTTGAATCTCTCGAGCTTCCTCCCCTGTTGCATGTACATGTGTCGTGCTTCTGTCAGCTAGAATTTAATGCACGTTTTACACTCTGCGTTTTATATGCAAAAGCCATCGATCTTGTACCAGAAAACCAAATGTTTTAATTTTTATTATAGTCTAACTTTTAAGGCCAGTTACAACGGAGAGACAGGTATCGTCTTTATCATGCCAACACAGCAAAATCATCTGACGTGGACTGTAATTAAGGAAGAGAGAGACACAAGCTGTCCTCTCGCGAAGAGACGGCCTGTGCTCGTGCTCCTAGGCGAAGAGACGGCGTTACGAGCGTTGTACGAGCTATCTTTTTTACAAGCTGTCTTTTTTGTTCTTTTTTGTTATCTTTTTTATGAGGTTGCAGACAACCCATTGTACAAGCTGTCTTTTTTGTTGTCTATATGTGATGTGCATGTATATATAAACAACAGTCATCTAAACTGTTGTACATGCCCTAAACCTTAACTGTAAAAATAAGTATTTTATCCTCTTATGTATCGATATTGTTTATTTTACCTATAAGACCATCCGGAATTGGTTTTGCTATGACGTAACGTCAAAATGGCAATGATTTTGAATGACATAGCACACATTTTGGAAAGGGGCCAATAGTTGGCATCAACCTCATACCCTTCTTTCTCCTCCATCTCGCGCTCTTCAAAACATGAAATAGAGTATCCCTGGGCACAAAGCCCAACGGTGGCAGAGGAGGATGGAGAGAACTAGGGATGAAAAAAATTTGAACGCCTATACAATGATGAGTTCATCCATAGTGGCTTTGCGGTGGATGGTGGCCCACGGCGGCCTGGTGACATACGAGCAGCGATGAAGCAGAGGGCGAGTGTGGCGGTGACGCTACGGTGTAAGACATTTTGGACAGGGCACGGGCGAAGGAAGAGGGAGTCAACTCTAACCATGAGCAATTGACGTAGTTGATCTTGGAGGCGATGACATCATGGCGGACCTCCCTGCTAGCGACAAAGAAGAAGGGTCGTTCCGACCTAGCTACACGATGAAGCACAAAATAGAGGGGGAAAGTTGTTTAGGGTGTGTAACATGCCATGACATGGCTGGCTGGGTGTGATTCTCACTCGAGGAGGACATTAGGTGGAGGGCTTTTGCCGACTTTGAGGAAAAAGGTGGTGGAGAGAAGAAATTGGGCCTCCTAAACGCAACCCAGTGTTGACTTCCACGAGGTGAAAGGAGGAGCCCATGGCGGCGGTAGCGCTAAAGATGGCAGCCTCGTGGACGACGGTATTGGTGGCCCGTGTTACCAGCCACTCGAAGAAGGACGGCGGCATGCTACTCCTTCTCCAACTCCCCTAGCTCCGGCCTCCTTCCTACCTCCATGCCAGCCTCCTCAAATCCGCGCACCACCTCCGACTGGGAGTTGCGCTGCTGCCATCACTATTGGCTTTCCCCCACATGCTCAGGGCCTAAATTCGGTTGTGCAGCTCGTGTCCGATGGAGGAGGTGTCGCACGTGGGAGGCGGGCAACATGGCTCATGTCTAGGGGAGGTGAGCGAAGCATCTTTGTGGCCAAGGGAGGCAGTGCCACATGGGGGAGGCGAGCACGGAAGGCTCACAAGTGCGGGAGGTAGCGGCACAACGTCTAGGCAGAGATGGCGTATGGTTGGGGGAGGATGGCAGCAGGGCTTGTGGCTAGGAGAGGCCATAGTGCAAATTCTAGTCAAAGGCGGCGCGCGACCAGGGGAGGAGGTGGCGTAGATCCAGTCAGAGCTGAGTTGCCAGTCTCGTCCTTGGCCTCCTACTCCTCCCTTAATGACTGCCATGGAGTGAGAGTGAGAGTGCCATGAAGGGCTCACTACTGGTGCTCGTGTGGAAGAAGAAAATAAATGAGAAGAAAGAATAGAAGAAAATAAGAGAAAAAAATAGAATAATTTTTTACTGACTCAGTTGTATACGTGTACATGACGAGGTTGCCATGTCAACATAACTTGAACTAGGATGGTTTTGGTCTCGGGGGGATGGTAAAGTGAACGGTATTGAAAGTTGAAGGAATATAATTTCTGATTTTGTAGTTTATGGTTGATTTTCAAACTTTCGCAAAAGTGCAAGAGTAAAGTAGATTTATTTCTGTACCAGAAATAGTGAAAATAGATGCAGAAAGATGATCGTTTTTGTAGTTGACCAACTAAACATAAACTATTCATATTGACTTCTATTTCTGATTTCTATTTGGAGAAGCCAAAAACCACTATGAAAACCCATGTTCCCGAAGCATCTTTTCCACTCCTATCTCGCTCTCGAGATAATACAGGGGTTATAAGCGCATCACATATCTTACTCCTCTTGTTCTTTTCTCGCGCACATATCTCTCCCTCACTTCCCCACAGCTCTCCTTTCTTCTAAAAATAATTCTTTTCACCACTACTATTTATTTTTAACTAAAAGATATCAGTCATAATTAAAAATTATTAGTCGTAGTCAATACAAACACCCTTAAAACAATGCCTGCTCAAAGCTAGCGGTGGATCGGATGATTGTAGTACTAGAATAGAAAAAAAAAGGCTCAATACTTTATCCGGTTTGTACATGTGAAAACCACTTCATGTCCAATGGTTTTTGCGTTTTGTGTGGTTCTTTGCGGTTTGACTTATGATTCAGTTCGTGCGACGATAGGGAGCAAATTAGAAAGTGCGTTAGGGGGCTAATTAGTTCAAACAAATTTGAATTTAAATTTAAATTGTAGTTATTTTTTATAATAGTTCGATTGTAGATATGTGTTGATTATATATAAATCAGTAAAATATATTATCTAAATTCGTTTAAAACTTTAAATTTGAGTATATTTTTTAAAAGTATACGTTTTATTTGAATTGTTATAGATATGTATGTACCTTAAAACTCTTAAAACTGATATTTTCAAAAAATATACCTCAATTTGGTTGAATTCATATATTTGAAGTCATGGTGTCTAAACACTATGATGTCCTATATATATATATATATATATATATATATATATAGGAAAAATCTTTTTTACACCCGGGTGTAATTATACCCACCTCTAATATACCACCTAAACAAACTTTAAATACTCCTTTATCACTTTAGGTATACTCATATACTAAATATAAGATACTCCAATGTGAACCACGTGAAAAAATTGCAAGGAAGTTCATAATTTTTAGCGTATTTTATAAATACCTTTATATACGTACATAAAAAGGAGTATGTCAAAAAAAATATACATATCACCTCTGAAAAATTGTTCATACCACCTAGATGATCTTAAATACTCGTATACTATACGTACATACTCTCCGTTACGCAAGATACTCCCTACGTTATGAGATACGATATAGAGTGTAATTACACTAGGTCAGGTGTAGAAAAGAGGCTTCCTATATATATATATATATATATATATATATATATTGAGCGTAGAATATCTTGCCACAACCGACCATCACCAATCTGCGTGTGATTCTGGTAGCGCTCATTTTGGCTTAAAGCTAATTCTGCTTCTGATTTTTGTTTTTTTCACTATTCAGTAATTTCATCTTTTTCTATTTTTTGGGTTTTTTTGCCTTTTCTTTTTTTTCATATTCCTTTGTATTATCCATGATGGACTAACATATTTTTTCTATTTTTTAAATTTAATTATGCTAAATAAATCAACTCAGCAACAGTAAAAAATAAAACTAGCTACAGTAAAAAAACTATAAATCAACGCCGAACGCTACCTCTAGACGCCCCGCGCATAGGTGGGAACAGGGTTCAAAATCCCGACGGTTACCGGCTGGTAACCGCCGGTTACCGTTTTTAACGGTGGAGACCGGTAACCCAAAAAATCGTCCGGTATCAATTTTTGAATTTTGGCCAGTTTTTTTCGGTTTTTTCGGTAACCGATCGTTTTTCCGGTTACCGGTTTCAAAACATCTCAAAATTCAAATTTTGATTTCCAAATTTTGACCGATTTTTCCGTGCAGGCCGATAATCGCTTTGGTTCCGTTACATACCCCGATCGAGATTTCTTCCGGTTCCGGTATTTAGAACCTTGGGTGGGAAGGCCTCTCTCGTAGGGGGGATAGAGCTGGATGAACCTGCTAACCTGACGAGGATCTATTACTCTCTCCGTTTGCTAATGTATATGTCACTTGGTTTTGATTAATCGAGTTTTGATCGTTACTTTTTAAACAACAGAAAAGCAAATATCTCTAAATGTAGAATATTAATAGATCACTTTTAATTAAAAATCTAACAATACTACTTTTATATTATATAATTAGATATTTTAAAAACCATCGTATGTCAAATTTGTTGAGTCAAAGTCTACAGTACCAAGTATTCACGTACGAATCGTGTATTATTTTGTAATGTAAGAAACAACCAGGAGATATTTTGAAAGGGACACCTGAAGGTTCGGCAATCGGCACGGCTTCCTGATACTAGCCGGTTCAAATAGCTTTGCCGTACACCGTTAGTGCACTTAAAACCGCTAATAAGTAATAATTGTTAAGAGAAGTAAAAAGATAAATGGTGATCGTTTTAGCGATGGCTCCTTGTTTTTGGCTGAAATTTCACTGTAACTAACTCTTTTTACTGTAGCTGATTTAGCTTTTTAGGCATAATTAAATTTAAAAAAAATATAAAAATAGAAAAAATTTGTTAGCCTATCACAGACAATACAAAAGGAACACAGGAAAAAAAGAAAAATACGAAAAAGCCTAAAAAATCTAAAAAAATAAAAAAAGATGAATTATTGAATAGTGAAAAAAATTGAAGCTAAAAAAAAACTGAAACGAGCGAGATCAAAAACCACTTAAAAGCAATCAGATATCTCCCTCCTCGCAAAACCGGACGAAACATCGGCAAAACGTACATTTCAAGGACCCTCACGTGTGCAATCACGGGCGCGTCCCAGTCGGTCGGCCCGCATCGGCTCTCCGTTCTCCTCCTCTCCTCTGGAGCTGTCTCGTCTCGCGTCGCTCTCGATCTTCCTGCCGCGGCGCGACGAGGCTAGGTGGCGGCACGGCAGCTGCCACCGCCGGAGAGCCGTCGCTGTCGGGAAACCTGTCGCCGGCAGGCTGGTAGCGTGCCATCTGGTGGCACAGAGACGGTGCTCGAACATCAGAACTCACCCAGGTGTCCGCCGCGGCAATCCAGTCGGCAGCGGCGAGACCGCCACCTGTCCCGCCTTCGCCGTCGCTGTCAGGCCCAAGGAACCAATCCTACCTCACCCAGTGTCCATCGAGAGACAGGATCTCACTTGATCGGCACGGGCGGTCACTGCCGCTTTGCGACCTCGTCGATGCAAAAAGAAGAAACAACCAAACAGAGCAAACGACGTGCCGCCACTTTGCCCGGTCGGTCCATCATCCAACCGAGCAGCGTAATACAATACAATATAATGCAACAAAGGGTGTAGTATAATGCAATGTAATGCGCAGCATCTGTCGCTGTGTGTACAAATTAACACCGTTTCGTGCAAAAAAAAAAAACGTAGGATTTCCTACATATTTCCGTTGGTCCACACATCTATGAAGTTTTTCTGCGTTTCCACCGAGCCAAGGCAAAGGAACAGAGCCGTGCCGAACTGATCCGAAATTGCAGCAGATGTATGTAGTGTGCTGGCAGTGCAGGTAGGGGTATAAACAGAGCGAGTAATTTTTGTCAGACCGATCGATCGATTGAAGATTTATGGAATGAATACAAAAAGAATAAATAGATATCCGGTACTATTTATATTCGACTCAACTTTAAGAAAAAATATGAAATATGATACGAGATGAGTAATATTCATCCGTATATATCTGTATATCAAATGATGTGAGAAAGTCTGTTGTGACTTCACTTAGAAACAAGATAATAAATAGGTTGATTGTCACATCTAAACAGATGAAGAATATTATTGAGTACTCTTCTTTCGATATCTAAATTATTATTCTCTCCGTGTTCGTTCTAATTGCGCCTATATTATCTAATATCTTGTGTAGAGGTGCAAAAAAAAAAGATAGTTTTCGTCCAACCGTCCGTCAAAAGTTTATGGAACAATCGTGGAATGAAGAAATGGATATCTGGTACTATCTATATCTGATTTTGATTTTAAAAATATAAAATATAATATGAAATAAATGATCACCTCTAAGTGCAGGAAATCGGTGGTTGACACGGCGCCAAGGAAGCATCAGCTGTGGCGTCGTCACATCAGTCTACAAAAACCGCACAGGGAAAATACGGAGAAAGGAAGAAAGAAAGTTCCCTCGGTTTTCCTGTTCTCTTTGGAGGACTTCCCATTCACTTCAGGTCCTTCACATTCTTTCGTTGGGTCTGCAGAAGTTTCCCATGTGTGCATAACCATGTTCTTTTGCCCCGTGGTTAATAACTTTTAACTATAGATAATAATTTTATTTATAATTTTTAAAACAATAATAAATAATAAAGACATCGATATACACAATATATATAATTTTAAACTTAAAAAACTTTTTAAAAAATCCACTTTAAACAACCGTCTATTTTGCTTTAGGCAAAGCCAAAAACCAAAAGCCTCCTAAAGCTTCCAGATCAAAGAGATAGGAAAGTTAGACAGGTTGGCCTGTCCAGTTGCTTCCGAGCTCCAACTCAAATCGTACCAAGAAGCTTCCACCGAGACCCAGAGAGAACACACGGTCACACGCATCACCTAACCAATCAGCGAGGCAACAGCCATTCTCCAACGAAATAACCACAGGCACGAACAGTCTCCTCCCTGCTAAATTCACAAACCAATCGCTTGCGACGAACTCAGTTATGAAACGGAATAAAATCCTGCAATCCAAGAGAATGGTACATACGCATATAAATATGCGCAGGTTGATCATGCAGTTACATATGTTGGGGTAAGGGAAAATACATGTAAGCAGCACCCTTTTATCCAGGGCAACTGCGGGGGCAGCAAAGGTCACAGCTAGTAGGTTAGTATAGAGGGTTGCAGTGATGGGTTTGTGATGTGCAGGGAAAGACCGGTATCTAAGGTGAAGCTGTAAACGAGCCGAGTTTAAACGAGTCTGGCTATCTAAGCTCAAACTGTAGAAGCTTGAGTCGAGCTTGATTGAACCTGAATTAGGGTCCGAATCTGGAGCTCAGCTCGGCCCAAGCAACACAAAATAGCATAACCGAGGTTAATGAAAGACAACTCCATTGGTGCAAACGTTAGGTAATTGCATTGAGGCCAAGTTTTGAAACCCAACGTAGATGTGCATCGCGGAGTATATGGCTCTATTGCTCTGTTCCAAACATTTTTTACTTTTTAGCTTTTAGAAGCTGGTTTTTGAATCGAATGGCTTTTCAAGATAGTTTAAGCTATTTGTAGGAGTTTTACCTGCTGTCAAAATAAGTCCAATCGATAGACATGATAAAGATCTTGAAGATCTAATATATCCTAAAGATAGTTTATAAATCCTGAAGATAAGTATTGCAAATCCTGCAGATAAGTGTTGTACTCTTTGTTCCTTAGTAAGTTTTTTTCCATTGGATTTTCTTACTTAAAGGGTTTTAATGAGGCAACTACTGCAATACAATTTAACGTGTGCTATATACTCTTTTCTCCATTTCTTTTTTCACTGGGTTTTAGAAGGAGTTTTTAACAAGGCATATGCATATATGGTATGAAGCCTCACAAGAATGTTTTTGCTTTAGGTGGATGATTAGCCACATCTAGAAGTCATGTGACACAAACATAGTTGATGAACCCCACCATTATCTATGAAGATAATGCAGTTTGTATGGCACATATGCAAATATGCTATATTAAGAATAATATCATGAAGCATGTTGCTCTTAAATTCTTTTATCCTCATGAGCTCCAGAAGAACGAAGAGGAAAGATACTGAATCTATGTCTTGTGATAATTCAGTAGATTTATTCACAAAATCTCTTCCAACCGCTAAATTCCAGAAGTATGTTTGAAGCATAGAGATGAGATGGTTTAGAGAGTTACAAGGTTTAGGAGGAGTATATCCTTAAACTATAGCCCTTATGTAAGATTAGAAGACTTACATGATCCTGATTATCTAAATGTTGAACTCTTTTTTTCCTTTGTGAGTTTTTTCTAAAGTTTTCTCACATAAATGTTTTTAATGAGACGGCAAGTGTGCAGTAAGAAACAGATGCAATGTACTCTTTTTTTATTTATTTTTTCACTGAGTTTTTGGGAGGAGTTTTTAATGAGGCATATGTATATTATGGTATTTGCCCAAGGGAGAGTGTTACAAAACCTAGAATGTTCCGTTGTGAGCAAATACCAGAATTACCCCTGGTGGGCTTAGACTATAAATAGAGAGACATTATATCATATAAACAGAGATATAAGAATTAATAAAAGACTATGTTCCCTGGTGTTCTTTCTCAATTGATGTCTCTTCTGTGATTGATCTACTTCGTCTTAGTAATTGATTGATTACATGATCGTAATGCTGTTTATCTATTCTACATCGTTTTCCCAACAAAGACGTTAATTGTTGGCGTCAGTCACACTGGCGCATAAAAAGGGTCGTTCCTACAATTAGTTTCCTGGAGCCTTTTTTTTTTGGAAAAACTAAAATCGGCCAAAATAGCAAACAACCAACGGCGGCGCCCAGCGAGTAAACTGCTCATCAGAAAGTAGAAGAAATTAACACCCCAGATACATCGTGTATATGGGCTGGATGGGCCCGTATGTACCCAGTAAGCTAATGGCCTTCCAAACCCAAGGCTTAAACTGAGTGGAATTTGGGCTAGGCCATCTAGTTTAATTGTTAAAAGGACTAAATAAAAAGACTACAATTATAGACCCAAATAAGCCTACTTATTAGTGAGGCCTTCATCTTGGTGGCCCAATTAGCCATGCTAATTATCTGCAGCTTTCAATCGAGGTATAGTTTCGAAATCTTTCCTCAAATTAAACATAGGAAGTATAAAAATGCAAACATATATATAGGTGTTAATAACATGCGTGTAAACTCCTAATTTGCGTCGTTTGATGATGTTTAGATGTCTTGGATCTAAATAGGCTTATTGTGATCGATATATATAGTGAATACAATTTTGCTACCTGATTTTTTTGGGTTAACTTGGTCTATTTTCTTTACCTTTTAGATTAGTTTTGAGATGTGTGTATTTTCAATTATACATTGACCCAGATTATTTTTAAATAATATATTTTTATTTTAAATTACAGTAATAAATGTTCTTTTTTATTTTACAGTAATAGCTATCTATTGCTCCACTGTTGAGCGACTTCCCAAAGGTCGAGCGACATGTGGCCAAGTCGCTTGACCGTTGGGTGACTTGGCCTTACTAGCTCAACCATGGAGCGACGCCTCGAGAAATTGCTCACCGGAATAAAATCATGCAATCCGAGAGAATGGTACATACGCATATAAACAGGGCTGCCTATAAACATTGAGCAATCTACCGCTCTCTTGCATTTGCCAGATCAGTTTGGTCGTGTGATTCGGTGAGCTGTGCATCAATGCAACGGGTCACCAAAATATGCGCAGGTTGATCATGCAGTTACATATGTTGGGGTAAGGGAAAATACATGTAAGCAGCACCCTTTTATCCAGGGCAACTGCGGGGTCAGCGAAGGTCACAGCTAGTAGGTTAGTATAGAGGGGGTGCAGTAATGGGTTTGTGTTACGTAGGGAAAGACCGGCATCTAAGGTAGGGCTGAAAACGAGTCGAGTTTAAGCGAGTTTGATCTTCTAAGCTTGAGATGTAGAAGCTTGAGTCGAGCTTGATCGAATCTAAATTGGAGTTTGAGTTTGGAGCTCGGCTCGGCCCAATCAACACAAAATAGCATAATAGCATAATGGAGGTTAATGAAAGACAACTCCACTGGTGCAAAGCTAGGTAATTGCATTGAAGACAAGTTTTGAAACCCAACATAGATGTGCATCACGGAGTATATGGCTCTATTGCTCTGTTCTAAATAGCTTCTACTTTTTGGCTTTTAGAAGCTGATTTTTGAACCAAATGGCTTTTCAAGATAGTTTTTATAAGTTGTTTGTAGCAGTTTTACCTACTACCTTGAAGGTTTTATGTGCTATCGAAATAAGTCCAATCGACATACATAATAAAGATCTTAAAGATCATAATACATCTGGAAGATAGTTTATAAATCCTGAAGATAAGTATTGTACTCTTTTTTTAGTAAGTTTTTCCTATTGGATTTTCTTACTTGAAGAGTTTTAATGAGGCAACAACTGCAATACAATTTAACGTGTGCTATGTACTCTTTTCTCTATTTTTTTCCCACTGGGGTTTTGGAAGGAGTTTTTAACGAGGCATATGTATATATGGTATGAAGCCTCACAAGAATATTTTTGGCTTAGATGAATGATTAGCCACATCCAGAGTCATGTGGCACAAATATCATTGATGAACTCCACCATTATTTATGAAGATAATGCAGTTTGTGTGGCACAGATGCAAATTGGTTATATTAAGAGTAATATCATGAAAGATGTTGCTCAAGGAGTTTTTAATGAGGCGTGTGCATATCGTGGTATTTGCCCAAGGGAGAGTGTTATAAAACCTAGAATGTTCTGTTGTGGGTAAATTCCAGAATTACCCCTGGTGGGTTTAGACTATAAATAAAAAGGTATTGTACCATGTAAACAGAGAAATGAGAATTAATAAAAGACTGTGTTCCCTGATGCTCTTTCTCGATTGATGTCTTTTCTGTGATTGATCTACTTCGTCTTAGTGAATAATTGATTACGTGATCGTATTATCGTTTATCTATTCTACATTGTTTTCTCAACAAAGACGTTAATTGTTGGCGTCGGTCACACTGGCGAGTAAAAAGGGTCGTTCCTACAATTAGTGTCCTCGAGCTTTTTTTTTTTTGAAAAAAAACTAAAATTGGGCAAAATAGGAAAACAACCAACGGCGGCACTGAGCGAGTAAACTGCTCATTAGAAAGTAGTAGAAATTAACACCCCAGATACATTGTGTATATGGGCTGGATGGGCCCATATGTACCAAGTACGCTAATGGGCTTCTAAACCCAAAACTTAAACTGAGTGGCATTTGGGCTAGGCCGTCTAGTTTAATTGTTAAAGGGACTAAATAAAAAGACTACATTGTAGGGACAAATAAGCCTACTTATTAGTGAGGCCTTCATCTTGGTGGCCCAATTGGCCATGCTAATTATCTGCGGCTTTCAATCGAGGTATAGTTTCGGAATCTTTCCTCAAATTAAACACAAGAAGTATAAAAATGCAAACATATATATAGGTGTTAATAACATGCGTGTGAACTCCTAATTTGAGTCATTTGATGATGTTTGGATGTCTTGGATCTAAATGGGCTTATTGTGATCGATATATATAGTGAATACAGTTTTGCTACCTGATTTTTTTGGTTAACTTGGTCTATTTTCTTTGCCTTTGGATTAGTTTTGAGATGTGTGCATTTTCAATTATACATTGACGCAGATTTTTTTTGAAATAAACTATTTTTTATTTTAAATTATAGTAATAAATATTCTTTTTTACTTTACAATAATAGCTATCTGTCGCTCCACTGTTGAGCGACTTTCCAAAGGTCGAGTAACATGTGGCCAAGTCGCTCGACCGTTGAGTGACTTGGTCGTACTAGCTCAATCATGGAGCGACACCTCGAGAAGTTGCTCACCGGTTGAGCGATTTAAAATAATAATAATAATTTATTAATCCAATGGAAATAATTATTATGGAGTAAATGATAATTTTTGTATGTAATATATTAGCAAATCTTGTTTATAGATTGTTATTTTTTTTGGGAACAAAAGGGCGGACAATATAGGTTAGTCAGTTTGTGATTTTTATAGATTCTTAAGGGTGCGAAATCTGTTAGAGTCGCATAACATTTTGTAATTGTCGTATTTTGTTGTAGTTCAATAAATTTTGGAAGAATTTCGTGAGGACGATTGAGCTAGTAATGTTTTGTAAGTAAGAAGACAAGTGATATTGCAATGCAACATGGAATTCATACACGGAAAACTTCAGATAAAGGGTGTAACGACAACAACAGGACAGTTGATCCGACACGGGGGTTATATGGCACGCAGGTTAACGAACCAAGGATAGTACACGTATAACTTTAGAGAATTAGAAATACATGGGACATATAGACGAAGAGGGTCGAGCTACTGCGTGGAACATGGTCATTTGCCCTTCCTCAAGAGGTCAGTGTTGTAGTTCTCGTCGGTCACCCTAGTCTTGGTTGCCAGTCACGCTTTCTCTCGTGCTCCTCCTCATGAGCCTCACGCTCTCGGTGTCTGCACGCCTCTAAATGAGTTTACGTCTCCCGCTGGATACGCTTGCTTTGATCTTTGTTGCATCGTCGCCTCCTCTCGCGTGCTGTCTCGACGTTCTACTCCTCGTAGTCTAGATGTCACTGGTTGTAAGGGTGGATCTCCTGGTCAATCCATTTGCGGTACGCGCATAGTGGATCCAGAGACTATGGAAAAAGGGGGAGTTTGTTAGTGTGTGCTATATAAGAGAACTGGTAGGGGAATATATTGTAACCTGTCCTTACTAGCTGTCGGTAGCGGGCCGTGTCCCAATGCTAGTCAGGATAGTCCCAAGCATAGTTACCGCAACCCTAGTAATGCATATCTAAGCTTAACCGCTCCTTAGATTTGAAGAACTTACATCGTCCTTGCACTAGCAGAGGGAGGCGTCTCCCCCACAGGCAGATCTTGTGGCGAATGCTCGGTGGGAATATTGAGGTTGGGTTGGGGTTGGAGGTATGGAAGGTTTCGCTTCATGGAGGTGGCCTCCTAGTACACTCCGCTTGTTTGTATCGGGCTATAGCAACCCTTGCAAGTCGGGTGATCTCGTCCCATTCTTCTCTATACTATCTATACTAACAACATTGTGTTGCAGTCGTGGTGTAGAAAAATAAGCTGTGAAAGGGGTAGTACTTATAGGCTAAGCCGACATAGCGTACGCTTTACAAGTCCAATTTGGTTTGGGCAAATTTGCATCTGCGAGGCAGCAGCACATCAAGGATTCGTGGACCAGCTTAGCATCATGTCGCTGCACAACACTGCCCTATTTGGTCTTATTACTACGCAAGGATGTCGTATTTGGTCTTATTACCACGCAAGTCTGTCTTATTTGGTCTTGTCCTTGCGCAAGACTGTCTTGTTTGATCTTGTCACTGTGCAAGACTGTCTCTTTGATCATTGCGCAAGGCTATCTCGTTTAGTCGGGTCAGGATGTCACTCAAAAGCAGCCCCTCTAGGTTTACTGTAACTTTAATTATCAATAGTCACTCGTACTGATTATTATGTGCCTTCTATTAGGGATGCGAAAAGACCATTTTGCTCTTGCAAAATGCCTGCTTGCTGACACAAAAAAGTGGCCATTTCGTGGCGGAGGAGTGGAGAGTTCAGGCTACAAAAGGGAACCATTCCTCAGGCACATTCCCTGCATTGTTAACAATGACAGAATGATACTACAAGTGAAGTTAAAGTGTATAAATGAAGTTAAAACATAATAGCATTTCTAATCTTAATACCACTACACACACAACAATAAGTCATGCTGCATTTCACGTTGGTATTCCTACTCATTGGCAGGTGCCTTGCACCCTCGCAGTGTGGCCATCCTGGCCATAGCGGTCGCAACATCTACCCGTCGCTCCAGCTTCCCATTCATCCATATCATTCCTAATGTGATGACTTTGCTAACGGCCCTTCCCACCTTTCAATAGGTCAAGATTCAAAATCCAAGCTCTCTGTGCAATATCCGATGTGGTGAAGTTGCCCATAACCCTGAAGCCTCTTAGCTCGCTACACCATGTCTACAACACCTTCTGTCCATGTTGATAGTTCCACATGGGACGAGGACATGAGATATGGCTTGTGAAGGAGTTTTGGTTGTTGCATGTGCAGCTAGGCTCTTTCACATATCTCCAAGACACACCTTGTAGGTAACAAAAGAACGAGCTATCCCAAATTGTTTTGTCCTGAAGGGTCACGTCGAAATGATGCTCTGTGTTACCCATCACGAAGACTGTGTGTGATTGACCTTTCTCGATCTTGGTCTACATGTATGCTGTAATCTTCAAGTAGTATGGTGTATATGGGTTGACTGCATGAAGTGCAACATTTGCATGCTTTTTCTTGAAATATCGATTGTACCTTACAGAACACCTTTCACGATGGAGATGAGGGGTGAGAGCAGATGCCCCTAAGAACCTCGAGGATCAAGGAGAAGCCGCATGTAAGCCAATGCAGGATATCTCCGATTAGAGCATTCTCTACGTCCGGGTGTATCAAACTGACTTGCGTGAAACTGCTCAGGTCAACACCGTATAGACCTTTATGAATTGAACCAACATCGTAATGTACTTCAAATCTTGTGGGCTCGGACATGATTGATTTATCACTGCAAATATTACCATTTGTTAACTTGCATTCACTAAATACGTGCTAAACTAATAAGTAGTGACACGTTATGTACATTCGGATGAGAACAAGAATGGATAAGACTGTTACCTTCACACGAAGACCTTCTCTCCTTATCAACGAGTTTCCTTCATCTTCCTCTCTTACCTCACGAGCAACTCCCATTTTCTTCTCTCCCTCTCCTGAGCTTCTTTCCTCTCCTTCACCCCCTCTCTTGAGCTTCTTTGCTTCTTCCCCTCTCTCGACTTTCTCTCCCTCTTCACTTCCCATCTGATTCTCTCTATCTCATGAGCTCCTTTGCTTCTTCTCCTCTCGTGACCTTCTCCCTCTCTCCTTCTCTTCCTCTTTTTTTCTCATCTCTCAAGCTCCTCTTGTTCTCTTTTGAGAGAAATGGTGAGAGAGACCATGAGAGGGTTAGGTCAAAGAGAAATAAAAGAGCTCACATCAAGTAATCGTTCCATTGTTGAGCAACTAGTACTGGTCGTCCAACGGTTAGGTGACTCGAGAGCTAAGTCGCCCAACAGCTGAGTGACTTATGCTAGTCGCTCAATGGTCGAGCGATTAGCTCAAGTCGCTCAACGGTGAAGCGACAGATGGCTACTACTATAAAATAAAAAGTACAAATATATTACTGTAATTCAAATGAAAAATAAATTATTTTCAAAAAAATTCAATTGACCCAATAGTTCAAAAAAGATCCCAACGGCCTCCTTGAGGCTCGAAGTCTCCTCTAAATCCAACAAAAGCTAGCTAGTTTGCATGCATGATGAGTTCGCATAGGATTATATACATTCCCTTTGAGAAGTTCTGGTATATGGTCATTAGGATGCGGGAATAATTTTATAGAAATTTTGGAGGAAAAGAAACATCTGCTTTCACTCGACGTAGGGTAACATTTACCATCAATTAACAACACTTGCACGCTATGCTGCGTTCTGCCACACCCTACACCCGAAATCTATCAAAAAAAAGACGGCCGGACATTTATACATTCTAGCCCTCCACATACATTACATTTTCCCAACAGATTTGATGCATCCATTCGTCCATAAACTAAGAAAAGGGAGAGTAAAATTTGCATGTCCTCAACGCTCTAGACGACCCAGCTAGGTAGCTAATTAAGCTACTGCTACTAGTTGCCTACAACCTGCATGACACGAACCAGGATGCAGTAGTACAGTGCTCATGGAAAGGGATACATCGGCATACACAGGATCCGCTCGGTTAGGTTAAAATTTGGTGATTTATAGTTGAAATTATATTGTAACTGATGATAACTTATTTAACATAATTAATTTCTAAAAAAATTAAAAAATAGAAAAACAGGTTAACCCACACGGACAATGCAAACGAATACGGGAAAAAAGAACCGGTAAAAAAGATAAAAAAAACTAAAAAATCAGAAAAGACAAAATTTATAAATAATGAAAAATAAATCAAAAGTTAAAAATTTAAATGGAAATGAGCGGGGGCATAGACTAGAAGAAACGAAAGGGCAAATTTACAGAGCTCGAACGATTAATTAAATGCTTAGCTAGCTAAGCTCACCGGCTTCATTAGATGCATGCTACAGCCCAGATCAACCACCAAGGAGACAACCCTATTAATGTATACGTACGTACGTGCCTAGTATGTAGAAGCCTGATTAATTAGGTTTTTTTTTTTCATTTTTCTCTTCTACTATCTCCCTTTCCCAATGCTTGCATGCAGTTTTTTTTAGGGTGAGCAAGAGTTGCCCCCAACCCTTCCCATCTTAATGATAAAGACATTTAAAGAGGGGTTATAGGATCAAATTTTAGCATATACATTACCATTCACTAATAGAGGTGTCTACGCAAAATCAGTGTGTGTTTATTTGTTAAGAGTCTTTAAATTTTTAGCAATTAGATACAGATCTAATGGAACTCATCCCTCCTCTAAACCACATAATTTCTCCTTTGCTCCTTCTCCTATCCCCTCAAACCTTAGCAGCCGCTACCACCACCACCACATCATTACCACCCCCACATGCCATCTGTCGGCGTTGTCGACGAGGGCTGTCGGCTTCCCCTCCGCCACCTGCCGTCCCCAGACCGCCACCACGCCCTCCCCATGCCTCTTCTTCCTCCACAACAACTCGCCCCTCCCACACCACCGCTGCTCTTCTTCGATCCTTTCTTCTTTGGCGATCCTTGTTGTCGCCTCCAATGATAGGTGGCGAAGCTTTCTGTGCATACCCTTAACATAACAAAAAGAAAGAGGCATTCTGTGGAGATGGCAACCACTGACTGTGCAAGAGCATGGGGCACAGCTTCGCTGGAGTCTCATCACCAGGCCGTTTCATCACCGGGAGCACGAATCGCGACCCACATCACAAATTCGAGTACTATTTAGAAATCACCTTTAATAATTTCAAAAACAGCAGAGTCACGGTCCATCGCAATATGGGCCTGTTCTTTTCATTTGCGGTGATGGCTTTGGTCGCGGTGATGGCTTTTGTCTGGTGATGGCTTTTTGGTACATTTACATGCAGATTGCGGAAAGAGAGATACTCGCTTGCAATTTTTGATGATCTGAGATATTAGTTTTTAACGTATACTACAATTAACTTATAGACCCTATCTTAAAAAATACTCCGCTTAAAAGTTAGTTATCAGAGTAAAGCCAAAAGCGGCTTTTAGAAGCCGCAAAGAATAGGTCCTATATATAGATATGTATGTATGTATATGTGTGTATATGTATATGTATATATACATACACACACATATATACATATATACACACATATATATACATATATATACATACACACACATATATACATATATGTATGTGTGGACCGCCAGGTGGGTCGGTGGGTGGCGCCACCCTACTCTCCACGGAGAGTGGGTACCCCATAGCCCCTACCTCCGGCTAGGATGCCACGCCGCCGGCCACCTCCATGCCTGCCACCGGCTGGGGCTGGGACGGTGAGGCCATGACCAGTGAAAAATCCAACAACAACAAGGCAAGTAGGCAACGATAAAGTACCAATTTGGGCCTAAAATAACATCACATCAAAGTGTAAATGCCTAATCAGTAAAGCCCAGTAGCCCACCAAGAAATACATACTGATTACCGAGCACCTAGATCCAATTCGGGCGGCCACACCACCATTGCACTACATCATCCACCTAGCGCTAGATCTAGACGCGTGGAGTGCTGCACGCCTGTGCCGTCACGTCGAGAGGCCACCTAGCGCCAGATCTAGAGGCCGGAGGAGGGCTGGAGGCGGCGGAGGCGACGAGGCGTGAGCAGGAGAGGAAAGGAGGTCGGAGGAGGGCTGGAGGTGGAGGGGAGCGCTTCTGAGTCGCCGGTGCAGCGGCGCAAGCTCGCAGTGGGGAGGCCTGCTCGCCACCTCGACGCCTCGCCGGTCGGTCGGTCGGCCCGGAGGACGGAGCCGTGGCCCGCGAACGGCACGGAGGGAGCTGGCACTAGCAGTGGGGTGTGGCCGTGTGCAGGGGCGGACCCGCCCTTCGGGCATGCTCGGGCGGCCGCCCGAGCTCTATCGTCGGAGGACCCCTTAGAGCCGTCGTCACCATGGGTCGTCCATTCCATCCGTCCAGGGGCGGACGCTCCCTTCAGGCGAGCTCGGGTAGCAGCCCGAGCTCCGTCGCTGACCATCCCCCTCCAGACTAGGCACCACCGGCCGCCTCGGCGAAAGCCTCGTGCGCGTCACTCGTGCGTTCATGGAGTTAGTTCCCTGGGAGGGGTCTCATGTCCAGCCGCTGTCCATTCCGGAACGCATGCACACCAGGTGCTCGATGTTATGCTTGTGTGAATTCTCCTACTTGTTCTCGCTTAGCTTTTTTGCTGGTATTGTTTGGTAACAAGGAGCACTGCGTTGGGAAGACGATCATGCCGTGTTCTGTTGCGGACGACACCAAGGTCATCGATGGCTGGAGCTATTTCAGTCAAGGGTGTGGAGCTGAGCAAATATAAAAGGTTCCTTCTTTTCTTTGACTACCATAAGTCCATAACATAGGCTATGTAGTACTTGATTAGTGGCTGAGCAAAAGTTCACACAATGCTTAGTGGCCATTTGGATGCTAGTGACTTCGTCCTGGTCGCCCACTCGCTCGGGTGCGCCTGTGAGGGAGACTGGGAGAGGGAGAGCCGGAGAGGGCCCGGCCGTCCGGGACCAAGAGGCCGATTGCGTACTGCCAACTCAGACTGGCGAGTGGAGACTGGAGTGGGGCAGTGGGCTTTGAGCCTTCGAGTTTGAATGTCTGAGGAAATAGGAATTGAGTTGAGTACTGTGCTGGCCGAGAGGAATTAATAGGTATGAAATCTCGAATTGAGTTTGACGAAATAGGAATTGAGTTTGAGTACTGTGCTGGTGGAGAGGAATTGAGTTTAGAAATCACTTGATGATGATAAAATTATAAAATACTTGTAAAGCATGAAATCTCGTAGAATACTATTACCTCATACTTGTAGTACCACATATACACACATGTGTGTGTGAATGTTCACCGGAAGTCCGTGACAACCATGTAGACACACTACCAGTTAGACTACTATACTATTGGTTATCACTTACATATGACCTACCGTACCGGCTATATATATCTGGTTACATGTATGCACCTATAGTCAAGTCACCAAATGAGGTCACATCTCTTAAAACTCGATCGATCTCGTAATGCTCCTTGATCGAATTGGTTGGGGAATTGAATCGAATCGAATCACTCAAGTACGTACGGTGGCATCACACGTGTACATGCATGCAGGGTGTGAGAACGCGTACGTCGTGATCAGGTGGCGGTCGTTTTCGGCCACGAGACAGTCGGCATTAGCTGACGCTGACCTTACACCATGCAACGCATCGCATCAGGCGGTCGTCTCTCTCTCTCTCTCTCTGTGGGTGTGTGTGCACGCAATCAGCGTCGTCGATGGAATCGAGAAAACAAACGGCCCGCCGCCGCAGACCGGAGCTCATAATTAAATCGTTGCATTGGATGCTCCATATATTGCTCTCTCTGGATCTCTCCTGAATGGTCACTTGACACGGACAAGGTAACCGAGCTTAATTAACGTAATGGCAGGTCTGCATGTTTCTGATTAGTGAGCCTAGCTATGTCAGTGTTCTACACGGCTGTCTAGATCGATCGAACGATCCTAATACGGACATTAAGGTATGTATATATATGCTACTCTACGGTACGTAAGATGGGGTTTTCGCCGCGTCTAATCTGGAAATTAATGGAGAGCTAGCTGAATCGTACGTACGTTCAGCTCGCGAGCTACATGGGTAGTATATATGCTTTGTCGATAACTCCAATGTGCAACGACTCGACTAGAGTGAGCACGTACTCTCGATTAACATCATATATCATGCCATGCAGTGATCGATGTACGTACGTACGTACGTAGACAGGCATCGATCGATGGGCAACGTATGCACCGCGATAGGAACCCTATGGCTAGGGTGTACGAACCCTACAGATCTTCTACACACTACGTACTACGACTCTTATTACAGCACGAGCAAAATACATGCATGTACCACAGCCGCCTTAGGGTTGTCCCCTAGAAACAAGAGCTAGCCTTTCTAACCAACAAATAGCCAGCTCGATTAGACTGAAATTTGATGATTTATTACTGAAATTATACTGTAGTTAGCTAAAATTATACTGTAACTGTAATTAATTTTAAAAAAAATCTAAAAATAGAAATAACATGTTAGCCCATCACGTATAATACAAACGAATACAGGAAAAAACAAACGGTGAAAAAGCTAAAAAATATAAAAAAAACCAGAAAAAAAAATAAAAATTAAGAATAGTAAAAAAAAGTCAGAAGTCAGAAGACTAAGTCTAAATGAGCAGTACCAAAGTGTGCTTGGTTAAGTTTCGCTTTTGTCCACTTCGATCAACCGGTGAAAGTGTCAACTTGTGAGCTTCCTACCCAAGGAAAGCAGTTCTATGGGGTCGATCCCTGTGTGTCTGCCCTCGTCATCGTTCGATTGTGCTTTGAGATTCATGAAATCAGATGGAACATGGTAGAGCAGTCCCATGTGGGATTCACCCCCTAATAGTTTTCTCTTGAAAAACACCGTACCTATCGAAGCAGAACTTCGTCGTAAAACAAGCTAGCTAGCTAACTCAAATCACCCAAACGAACGGTACTGTGCACTGTCCGGCATGGCTGGCTGTCCTAAGCATATGTTTGCGTTGAAGAACAAATTCACAATGATTGTGTACAATCACGAGTGATCGATAAGGCTCTCCCTTTCCCCGCGAAACAAAATTAAGCCGATACTTTTCTCCAAATCACACTGAAATATACAACTGAGTAATAAATACACATCCTTTGGCAAGGGCTCGATTCAAGTTGCATATGTGAATAACAGCGTGTGCACCTTAAGAGGTGATCGTTTTAGCGATGACTTTTAGCTTTTGGTTTTTTTTTCACTGTAGCTAACTTTTTTTACTGTAACTGAGTTAGTGGATAATGTAGTGAATAGTGAAAAAAAAGCTGAAACTAAAAGCTTCAAACGATCACCCCTTAATTTTAGCCTGGATTCTGCGTCCAACGTTTGGTGCTTACGCATGCCCGATCCATGCACCAGAAAGAGAAAGCTACTTATTTTTTTTTGTCTTTTCGACATTATAAATTATAGCTTAAAAAATACATCCAATAATATAATAAGAGTGCTTAAAGCCAGCTTTATTGCCTTGTCTCCAGATTTGTCCTTTCGGCAGCTCTTTTTAGAAAAAAAATAACAACAGCATAGCAAAGTACTACTCGCGATCGATAGTACTTCTACTACAGTAGGCAGCTGCCAATGCGCCAGTACTAAGGCACAACCACCCTACTCCTATTTACCCTTTTTATTATTTCCTTCACCAAACCACAACACTTTGATGTCCATATCTTAGCATGGGACAACCGGCCTCTAATTGCATCGAGATTGGGTAAGCAAAGAGGTTAATTCCTAATGTAAGATTAGAAAGCATCCAACCACTTAGTTGGGTCCAACCACTAGTGGCATCTAAAATTATGTTTCATATAGAAATCGTTGCACATTACCGAGATTTCATCCTTTTATGGCAAGTGTGTCGTCTAGCATTTCTTATCACTACCTTAACAGATATAACTGAGCACTTCAGTTAGTAAGGGCAAGCAAGGTCCAACACGTACTTGGTACTTGTGCGAACAAGACACTTGGACTTTTTTTTTAATGTCACAGTTCGTTGAAAGCATTTTTTTAGCTGTAACACCAAAATTTTATTAGAATTTGTAAAGAGTTCTCTAACAAACTAGAATCTACAGCGCAAAACAACAGCTGCAAACTGACCCTAATATCATGAAACAGAGGGAGTGAACTACCACGATACATAGGCTACTGCAGCTAGAAGGTGACTAACTATATATAGGCTACTGCAGCCAGAAGGTGACTAACTATATACACCCAGTTTTTTTCGTCTTAAGGCCTAGAGGTCTTCCGAACAAACAAATAGAAAGATTTTGTCGTCACCGTTTCAAAGCAACTTATCAAAACAATATTTTGAAAACAGTTTATTAGTATTCAATTCGTTCGCACAAACACTTATAATAAATCTAAAAAACATTAGTCGCAGCTATACCTATAAACCATAGTAGAAAAATCCCACCCGTAGTCATCACTCATCAGTGAGGTCTATCGACACCGGTTCACGGATACCGGACAGAGCGGACCAGAAAACAATGGAGGCCGGCCAGATTCCTGTATCCCGCTAAGGTCCAGAATTTTGCTGGAAATCAATAATTCCTGGAACCCGTCCTGACCATAGTCCCGGAGATCTACTCACTGTACCTGCCAAAATCAAGCAAAATTTATAACGCGTGCGATGAGACAAAACGAAATACTACTACTCTTTTATTGTTACATCATTACATGATCCTAGTTCTTGACTTTCTGTACTTTCTGTGAGGAAAGTGTGTACTACAGACAGTGTCAGAAGAAGAGGTCAGTCACATAAGCTTCCAATCCAGTAAGAACTGACACAGATGTCCGTGGAGCCAAGCCGTAAACGTACTGCACTGCACATACCTGTTTCTCATTAATCGAGTCGACAGGGGCAACGAACTCCATCAATCCGATTCACTTTTACTGAAACATCTGTAGCAATGGGAAGTTGCTTGGTGAAATATGACAAGTCACCAATTATTGCAGACCAACTGTTCGACACTTCAATGTTGGGATCGCTAGAGGGCCTAGTAGCCTTGCCATGCATACGAGACCGCAGGAGAGCAAAGGTGAGTCCGGACATCTCATTTCAGTAACACCATGGACACTAAGAGCATGCCCGTTAAACTTCTCTTGTGACGCTAGCTGGCAAAATCTGAGAAGGGGCCTTGGAGGTGGGGGTTCAAGGCACCAGAGACCAGACCCATAGAATTTTTTTCCCCAATATCCAGACTTTATAAAGGAGCAACTTGTATGCCTTGTATAAACAGAGCAAAATATGCTAAAAAGATCACAATTCACTGGCTTGTATAAAGAGCGAAAAAAAACACGAAATAGATTACAAATCGCCCTATAACAATACTTCAATGCTACGCAAGACGTGTGAAACCATGTGGCCAAACAAAAAAGAGAAAAATTATTGAGGGAAAGACCCCAATTAGGGAAAGTTGCAGGCTACAGCAAACACAACAATCAAGAGCACAAAGTGGCAATTAAGTATTTTCAGTAAAGACTCCAAACCCCTTCCTTTAGAGAGCCCACAATCACTCAACATGTGAGGATTTAGCTAAATTTCTCTTAAGTCCTCATCATAAGTTTTTTCTTTTCACGACGATTTATTATAAATATTTGCTATCCTCATTTTCTTAAGTCGGTTGGGGCCTGTAGTTATAGCTTTACAGACCATTACAAACCCCTAGAAATATGAATAATTACAGAAAGTAAGCGACAACACTTACAATTCAACTAAAACAGAATTTTTCTGCACATTGAATCGCTAGCTCAGTTTAATCAACGAAAAATTATTCATACAAGAGAACTATTGCTCCAACTGTCTACTATTTCTGCTTCTTGACTTCATCTACTTGTGAAAATATTACAAAAGCACCAAATTAAATATATTATCACGTTCTCTACTGAGCAATGAATTAACTATACAACACAACAGTCAACACGATGTCAGAAAATGTCTATTAAATGTTTCATCAACAAAGAGCATCAACCAAAAACGAGCACACGCCATCGTCATCACCAGGCTGTACATGGAGGCTACCTTAGACAAGCTTAAATGCCAACCAACTACAAGCAATTCCAGAGGTAAAATTTCATGAGAATGGCAAACTTGATAACTTATAAGTCTTACACAAAATCACTATAACGTTTATAGTATAAACACAATCTACACCCACTTAAAGCAACATTTTCTTATAGTACATTTCAAGCTCATCTATACCCACTTAAAGCAACATTTTCTTATATTACATTTCAAGCTCTAGTTCTACTCCCCAAACAAAACTCGGTGTTGCGACATGACAGAGAAATTACAAATAATGCAAAAGAAATTAAAGATGGTATCACAAATAAAGCACAAATTATCCCAACACACTATTTTTCAACACAAGTCTTACCAAATCAGTCGCATAGTTATGTGCAACGTCCATGCGTCCAATGGCACTCAAAACGCATGATTGGACCAAACCCCGTGGCTACGGAGTAGTTAAGAGATGGAGTTAATCTGACACAGATGTACATTTACCTTGCACAAACAACTAGCTACTTGAATCAACTCAGGGTTGCCCCACAATAAATGTGGCTGCCACGGGTGTAGGTGAGTGTGTTTATCACCAGTGTACTAGCAGAGAAGGTGGTTATGCTGTACACACAGTTCACCGACAGCCCACCCTGCAGACCCTGTGGACCCCCTTCAGTTGTCCCTCCTATCCTGATTTCGCTCGTCACCTCTATCCTCTACCTAGTTTTATCCCTTGACACTCGCTTGCTATAGTGCCAGTGACCCCAGCACCCCTGCTCTCTAGTGTATACCTTCCATGATGGTCAGTGAAAACTATGCCAACCATTCTCTGTGTGTGTGTGTGTGTGTGTGACACGTACTATTTGACTACCTATGCATCTAAACCACATTTAACACAACACTGCAAACACAAGTACAGGCTGGGCAGTTTATATTCACTCAAACCAGCGCTTTCCTCCTCCCCCACAAGCCACAACCCCTTCGTTCAGAGGCGCCTAGCAGCTCATTCCCTCGTCTGTCTCACCTGTGAGAGAATCTCCCACTCCAGAGAAATGGTACAACCAAAGAAGTTTCGTGGAGTCAGGCAGCGCCACTGGGGCTCCTGGGTCTCGGAGATCAGGCACCCTCCTGTAAGCCCTTCCTCCTCTAATTTTCTGTTAAAGACAGTAGTTTTTGATCCTCTAGTTTTTTATCCCTCTAATGTATGTATGTTTTGCAACCAATGCAGTAAAAGGAGGGTGTGGCTCGGTACCTTTGAGACGGCTGAAGAGGCTGCACGGGCCTATGACGAAGCTGCCGTGTTGATGAGCGGCCGCAATGCCAAGACCAATTTCCCTGTCCAAAGGAGCACCACCGGTGATCTTGCCCCAGCTGCAGGTCGCGACATCCGCAGCAATGGCAGTAGCAGCTCCTCTACGAGCAACCTGTCCCAGATTCTCAGTGCCAAGCTCCGCAAGTGCTGCAAGGCGCCATCTCCATCCCTAACCTGCCTCCGCCTTGACCCCGAGAAGTCGCACATCGGCGTCTGGCAGAAGCGTGCAGGGGCCCGTGCTGACTCCAACTGGGTCATGACCGTGGAGCTCAACAAAGAGGCGGCATCCAGCGATGTTGCAGCACAGTCCACATCAGCAGCAACAGCTTCACCAGCAACAATGGATGATGAGGAGAGGATCGCGCTGCAGATGATCGAGGAGCTGCTGAGCAGCAGCAGTCCAGCTTCACCTTCACATGGTGAGGACGACGGTAGCTTTGTCATCTGAAAAGCATGGATGGAACATCATAATGAGGTCACCATCCCAGATAAGGATTCCGGTAGGCTGGTTGGTACACAAGCAGTTCAGGTTGCTTCAGTAAGATATGTCTATTACTTAATCCAAGTTACAAGAATTATAAGTTTGCAATTGTGTGCAGCTATATGTACTTATATTATTATATACAGTCACCGTCAAGATACTTTGTTACACATCGATGTCAGTTATATAATTACTCATAAAGGAAATAAATAGATTTTGATTCTGTGCTACTGTTCATCATTTGCTCAACTTCAGACTCCAATGATGGACACTGTTGACAAATCTCAAGAACATGCTGAAGGTGATATTTGTGAAGACCTCTGTTTTATACAACATAAATACATAATCATTTCCAAGGACCACGGACTCTTTAAGGTTCGTATATATGAGAAGAAAAGAAACTATCTATTTTTGGTGTATTTATGCCAAGTGTGTACGCATTTATTGTGAGGAAATACATTTACAAGGCATGTAAGACAAACCAGCAAGCAGCCAAACACAGGTGAATAAATATGTTTTTCATTGTCTCAAATCAATTTTTATCAACTAGTAGACGAGTAACTTGCCCGGCAAAAAAAAAAAAAAGAGAAGTAAATGAGTAACTCTATTGAAGGGCTCTGTGAGAATGAAATAACATTCAGTGATAAGAATTAGATGCAGATTACTTCACTAAAAATAAGTTACCCAATAGACGCTCACAATTTGGCATTGGGTCTCTGGTAACACACAATATGCCACTTCCATCATCATTGCACAGTAGTCATAAGGAAGGTAATATTTCTGGACTTTCAATTCCACATCACCACTAAACAGAGACAGGAGGGAGGAGGTATTTCTGGATGCTCCCTTCTGCCAATCTTGTGCTCATGTATGATAATATGATCAACATCATGTAACCACCACATGTGAGCAATATATATGTATACACTTGGGGCATTTGGATGGTTTTTTTTTTAAATGGACTTTTGAACTAACTCTCAAGAAATCCCAAAAAAGTCCCTTTGTTTTTGACAGGCCCTAACCCTAAGGTTGTGATTGATGAACCCAATGCATGGACCATTGAAACATTATTTGGGTACAGGTGTACAACAAAACAGTTTAAATACCAGAGTCATATTTCTCCTCATTCAATAAGCAAATGCAATACATAAATAAGTGATAATCATGTTCGGCTAGCTAGGACAAGCCCATGCCATAATGACCAACGAAACCTTTTCCTTCGGACTAGGAACAACTGATAGTAGCCTTGGAGCCTCAACTGATAATTAGACATAGCACAAAATCACAAGACAGCTCCAGCTCATGTCAATCATGCAGTAAAGAGACGGTCATCCAACAAGGTGAGTTAGTGAAAATAGTTTATGTACTGGTGACCACCCATCATAGTGGTAGTAAAGCCACAATAAGCAATCGTTGCTAACTTCAAGCAAATATTGAACTGGAAGAACCTTAATGGTTTGGATTCGTTAGTTGGGATCAAGGTTATTAAGTCGACAAGTCGACACTACCCTCTTAGTGACCGACTTGTCGACTAGTCGACAGGTACTGTTTGTACTATTTATATGAATATGTATATATAGATAAAAACTTTATTACAATTTCAGAAAAGAAGAGAGCTAAACTGCAAAATGCCTAATCCTCATAAAACCCCCCTGCCTGTCGCCCCCCCACTCTCGCCCTCTTCCTCCGACCGCCGCCCCCCCCCCCCACTGCCTCGCCCTCTTCCTCCGACCGCCGCCCCCTACTCTCGCCCTCTTTCTATGACTGCCGCCCCCCACTACCTCACCCTCTTCCTCCAACCGTCGCCCCCACTGCCTCGCCTTCTCTTCCAACCGCCGCCCCCACTGCCTCGCTCCCTCTCTCCTTTCCCCATCTCCGGTGCTGGCGGCGCCACGGCCGAGATCGGAGCCGACGGAGCAGTGGATCTGACGGCGGCGACGGCAGAGACGGTAGATCCGGCGGCGGTGACAGCAGATCTGGTGGTGGTGGTGGCAGATCCAGCGGCGGCGGTGGCAGATCCGGCAGCGGCGGTGACGCAAGTCGAGTCGACTGCTCCAATCGTTCCTGCGCCATCAACTTGTCGACTACTTGATAACCATGGTTGGGATGCTAACTCAACATTGGCATGTCAAAAAAGTTCATATATGAGTGTAAAACGATAAAGGTACATACAATCAATAACAAAGAGCATGGTCTCCCACATTCTTTTTCTTTCCAAACCTCAGAACACACAGAAATGACAAAATAAGCAAGTATCAACTCCATGGTGGGGTTTAGAGGTTGGAACAAAGCATGCAGTCAATGCTTGAGGGCCCAGTCAGTTAGTTGGTCAGTCATAATGTTCGATTGTATCAGAAAAGAAGAAACTAATAACACATAGAAGGAAGCTAGCTGCCAACCATAGTTTCTACATACTGAGTTCTTGGGTGTTGTGGAACAAATGGCATTACATTTATAGTACATAAAATGACAAAATAACATCTGATTAAGACCATCTGAAGTTAAATGATATGCCAAAACAAAAGGTGTGGATACATATATGTAATACAGTAAACTTATTGAATTTGGATTCTTAAGATAGTTATGTTGCTTATTTTTTATCATGTCTTTGTCCATACTGATATAAAGATCGAAATGTTCGAATGGAGACTAACTGACAGTCTTTTCTACCACCTACGTTTCTTACACATTTTATATGAAGTTCTGTTTGATGAATTCATTTAATTCAGTGGGCAGCACTGCTGTAGTACTCTTGCCTTCAAAATTTCTGCACTCTTCTGCCATTACTGCCACTGTTTTCATCCTCACAGGGACCTTTCTTGCAACAACCAAAAGCTCTCCCCACCAATTTCTTCAGCCAACATCTGTAACGATGTCCATTCTAAGTCATTCTTCTCCCCTTTGCCGCTGGTTGCAAACTACTGGAAATGCATCCCTATACACCGCTCTTCACTCTTGATGTGCAAGAACGAAATAGAAGAGCAGGGTCTTAAAGAAACAAGATTAAAGGTACAGCCAGGGATTACAATCTCACAATTTCGCTTTTCTTGACCAGGTCCAAAATCGGTCAAAGAGGTGTATTTTTGTTCGAAATTTCAAGTTTAAATAGATTTCATAACTAACACTAGGAATGAAAGACTGCCTAGTGGTGAGGGATGGTGGTGGGTGAGCATGAGGTTGTGAGTTCAAACCCCAAAACTAGCACTATTTTTTTCTGTTTTTCCATTTCCCCTCAAAAATTCAGATTTGAAATTAAAATTTTTGAACGAAATTTTTCAAAATTTTCGAAATTCGGATTTATCGGTGGGGCAATTTTTTTTCCCCGAGAATGTTTTCCCTGGGTACATCTGTACAGGGATTTACATCCTAACTTGGTCTTTTCATCTTTTGTAGACAAGGTGGTAGTCTACGAATTGCTAATTACTCATTTGTATAATTTACAGTGGTGGACTTTAACATGCACTTGCACAACTGGGTGAAAATTGCGCAAATTTGGACCACTCTTCCGTCCATCAAAATTCAATAGATAAGCTACACACATCCAGGTACTAATAAATTATAACATGAAAAACAAGTTTCAAAAGAATCCTGCAAAGGTAAGTGGAACTTGGTTGTCTATAGCCTCATAATTCAGAGACGTGAGAGGGCTACCCCAAATCTTCCATTATTCTGTGCTCGATATTTTCTGGTACCACATTTGCAGAATAATTTCTGGTACCACCTTTGCTGGTCAAGGGACCTCTATGTTACAAAAGCATGCTTTAGATATGTCCAGCAAGATAGCTGTGGTGGTCCCCCAATATTAACTCTACCCTTTGCTTCAATACTATTCAAATCAATCAGTGATGTCATCTTAATTAAGATCGTAAAGCATAGCGCATTAAGTTACTTACTTTGTGATATTGATATTGTCATATACTAGATCTACCTAATGGTTTAAATAAGATCACATGTACATGCCAATTGATTCGAGTATGTTCTAAGGGGAAAAATATAGATATAGTATCAGTGGGTAAGTGGGTTGATGGTTTCACATGATGGGATCGTGGGAATAAGTTGGTGAACTAAACCACATTCAAATCTAACCATGTTTGAATTAATCTAGTAGACTTAACAAATCATAATTTGTATTTTGAATATTATTAATACCAACATCATGCTTAGACAAATGGTCGTGCAAATTCTAACAAAGAAATTACTATTCAGCTGAAAGAACAAATGAAAACAAAGGCAACATGGAAGCATTACACAGAGGTCCACTAAAATAGCATACCTAGTTTTTTATTTCTTGCAGTCAGATGTTGTAGTAGTTTAAATAGAATGTCACTGAAGTAGTAAAAAGATGTCGTGATACAGCAAATACAGTTTGCAGGACAACAGAATATTGTAGTTGCAAAATGATGTTGATGCTGCAATAGTTGTAAAGAATGCTATAGTACTGGTGATTTCACAAAATCATTTTTATATAGCTAGTTCACCATTGTACTTGAACTATCGCAATTAGTAACTCTTTTTTTATAAATATAAAGTGAACAAGTATATATTTCCTAAACATGCATCAAATAAGCAGGAAGCAAACAGAAAATAAACAAAATAATTGGATACTCAGTAAGGATGTGAAAAAACTGTCTAGAGTCTAGAATCTAGCTAGATTCGTTAGCATAGTTACTTCTTGTCAAATGGTTAAATTGTCAGATTAAACACCGCATATTTGGTCAACAATGAGCTACAGACAGTTGACCAACCCATTCTATACCTTTGGTAAGGAGCAACGACAACCACTAGAGTGTAGGATCCAATCTGCCCCTTTGAGTAGGTATAAGTACCGCAGCACAGTGGTCCTAGTATTGTTTAGGCTTCACTACTAACATATTGTTATATGTTTAATACCCACACTATTCTTATGGACTTGTACACAGGTAATATTGAACCTGAATCACAACAATACTTATCGAGTTCTCAGTAGTTTTCACCATTCAATTTTCTATTGGAGCTTCCATTCATTCAGATTGTCCAATGAAATCACTCTTCCAAATTGCTTACTTTTAGACCTTAGATGTTAAGACGTCATGTTCAACCCTAAATTTGTTAGTTGTAGCCAAACTTGACAACAAAACAATTCTATGGGAGGTAAAACAGGAATTACAAGTAAGGATACACCAAAGCTAATTGATGTTAATACTATTCCTACTAAAGATTTATTGGAAGATGAAAACTACGGGTACTCACAAAAAACAATTGAAACTGCAGCAGAAAAGCTTGCAGAAAGGTTCTGGAGAACTCCTAATACTGTAGGAAGAGATAAGTTTACAAATCTAACATTTACCCTAATAATGGCCCTGTAATGAATGATTCGAAGGAAGAAACAGATAATAACAAAAGAAAACAAACTAGAGCCAGCAAACCATTAATGTAAGTGAAAGAATAAAGGGAAATGCATATTGTATCAACTGTAACCATCTGTGTTTGACTTACATTTTGTTGACATTAACATATATTGTAGCTTCTTTACATTTCCCCCATGAATTGATTCCAGACATGAGTAATCTTTAGACTGTTTCCTTAAGTTGGCTCAGGAAGTGCCTGAAAATTCCACAAGTATGAATTCCAGAGATATCCAACTTATCCTCTGGAAGATCAATCCCTCAGATACACCACCTTCCACAAAGATTTAACCTTGACTATTGAACAACAAAGCCATATTCCTGATAGGCATACAATTGTGTCTTCTTTAAGAAAGATTGACCACCACTCTGTTATGCGTCCTGGTCAAGAACGGGCCCTAGAACTCAATTTTCTCTTCCTGTCACTGCCAATAGATAAGCCGCTTGTGTATTTTGAATTTGCAAGTTCCCAGGGAATTGGAGCTCCTGCAGTCTTCAAAACCTGAGCAAGCTCTCTGAAAAGTTTCTTATCCTCCTCATTCACAAAGACAATAGCCGTACCCTCCTCGCCCATTCGAGATGCTCGTCCAACTTGGTGAACATATTCATCAATGGAATTTGGCATGTCAAACAATATCACTTGACGCACCTTCAGGAGATCCATTCCACGTCCCAACACAGGGACAAACAACAACAGATACTTCTCCTGTACCTCCAATCCAGTAGCAACAGTGATTGCTTCAGACAAGAGATCAGCACCAATTCTGAAACTCACAAACACAACGCAGGAGGTTTAAAGTGCTGCTTACTTGTCATTATCTCAAAAAACTTCTGCTTCTTCTGCTTAGACTCCACCCAAATGACCACTTGTTTAACTGATTTGTTTGGTCGGCTTGGGTGCCCACAAGAAATATGAATCACATTGTTAGCTAGTGAGTTTGACATCTTCTCAACTCCTCAATGTACTCTTGCTGAAAACATTAAAGCCTGTGGATGTGAAAGTGCCTGAAAGATTTGCATGGCCTGATCCCTGAATCCCCAGTCTAGCAAGCAGCCCACCTCGTCCAAAACAAAAACAGAAACATCGTTAAAGTCAACATTGTGTTTCATGAGAAGATCAATTAGCCTCCCAGGGTGCCAACAATTAACTTGATGCCATTTTCAATTCTGTAGATTTGCTGAGCAAAGGGATCTCCACCAACAACTAGAGCAGTTTTAAAAGGTAAACCCTTTCCAAGCACTTTTGCTTGCTCTTCCACCTGCAGGCATAGTTCTCTAGTTGGAGCAAGAACTATAGCCCATGACCCTCACTTGCTTGTACATTGCTACGACCATACACGTGAACAATGTGCAATTATAGGAACTAGAAAAGAAACTGTTTTCCCTAAACCAGTATCTGCGGCGACAAGCAAGCTTCTATTGCTTATTGATGCAGGGATGACTTGCATCTGCACTGGAGTAGGCATAATATATCCTGCAGTCTCAAGATTTTGCACAAGCTTCTCAGGGAGACCACAGGAAGAGAAACACATGATTGGATCAGGAACAGCCTCACCCTTGGCACAAATGTCAAGTTTACTTCTAAGTGAAGCGAATCTGACCGGTGTGCAAACTTGGTATTTCAGGAAAATTATTGTCTCTAACACAGAAACTCTCATCACCAAAAGGAAGATTTACAAGTTTTGCTGCTTCTACTGCTGGCTTTATTTTAGCAGCAAGCCTAGCAAGAAGAGCTGTTTTGCATTCCACGCTGCAGATGTCATCATCAGTCTGATCACACATATATTCACCATATCGACCACACAAAACACAGTGAGGTTCCCCAAGAAGAGCTTCTCTCTGCTCAAAGCATCTTTCCTTAAAACAAAAATCTGTAAAATAACAAATATCAGGAACAAGACATTCTGGTTCTCTGATTGACTACATGGAGCAGACAGAGGGCAAGCATTTAATATTACATCAAAGAGGTGCAGGATGGATATCGAGCCAAGTCCTCGTCTTATCGAGCTTTTCCCGAAACTGACACAGTTTGATTTAATATCATTTCATTTATAGTTTGGACGTATTTTTAGAATTGAGCTAACGAACTGAGCCAGAGCAAAATCCAATTTCATTCGAAATCGACTCATTTCAATTTTTAACCAATTAATGAGTGTAATTGAAGAAATTTTCAACCGAGCCAACAAACCTCACTAATGAGTGTAATTCAATGTTTGTTCTGAAGCAGGTGATACATTCAGCCATCATGAACTGAGGCCAATAAACAAGGCTGGTATGATGTTTGCAAGAACCAAGAAAAGCAAAACTATGAGAACAGAAAAAACCAAATGTCCATCAGCTAATAAAGTAAAAAGCCATAAATAAAGTCAGCAGAGTAAAGAGATTTTTATTAATAGACTCTTGAACTCCTAAGTACAGAAATATTTAGTCTAAAATAAAGTAGCCTCTTTCCTTGTACAGCTTGTCAAGGTTCATGAATAAATGTGTTCTCTGTGAAGAAAATTTAATCCAATTACGTTCCAACTCATTACTATTATCAGATGGAGCAAGCAAGTTATCAGCTGAATCAGTCTCCCCTTGTCCCATTCAATTCAAGAGGGAAGAGAACACCAGAAAACTGCACAGAAGAAAAGGAAAAAAGAAATCAGCTCACATACTGTAAACTTGAACCTTGAAAAGGTTGCATGCATCTTTTTTTTTTCTCGAACACACATAAGAACTGCGTATCATTATATTAAGAAGAAGAAAAAGGAGTCAGATGACTCGAACAACCCCTAGTGGGGGACCAACAACCAAAAGGGCATCAATGCCATATCCTACGAAGCCCTTTGACTCCCGTCATACACCACAAACTGGTCTCATCTCTAATATCCCGCATGATAGCATTATGGTTAGGTGAAGCTCCCTAAAAAACACAACCATTTCTTTCGAAGGAAATTTATCGAGCTTCTTGCAAGAATGCACCTTTTCTTAATTTGACAAAGTTCATCAAACCATAAACTATGGCCAATACTTCTGTGCCATACCCAGTAGAATATGGATTTCAATGAAGCCACTTAAATTTCAGAAATTTGCCCAAAATCTTATAAACAAGAAGCGAACAAAGCCTTCTCCAGTTCCCAATTTTTTTTTCTAGTATCCAAGTGTCCCAATATTTTTATTATTTCCTAGTATCCAATACAATCCAAATCATTGATGAAGCTACCTTAAAAAACATCCAGAATAATACATAATCGTCCTATATTGCATAAAAAAGATCGGTGCAAGTTTCCGAAATCTCATGATCATTACACTATGACATCCAGCGTATACAAGATAAACTTTCAGCACTGTGCCCAACCAACATTAATTCAAATAGAAGTATCTATAACTGGTTATAACAGACACTCCAGGTTTGCTTGACAGTAGTTTTCAGCGAAAACTAGCCAAACATCATTTGCATTTGCACACTGGATACTAGTAATGGTGATCCGGCACTCGATTCATCTAATGTTCAATTCAAATCAAATCGGCAGCAGTAGAAACCCGAGCACGATTAGGTGCTATCTGGAGAAGCAAACGGTCAGATCTTCCCAAAAATTCCGGCTAGAATTGCTCGAATTTCCAGAAGAAACCCCCCAAATCACGTCTAGCTTCCAAACACTTGCACGCAGTAGCTTCGTTCCAAATGGATTTTTCTCCACGAAAAATTTCCCTAACACCAGTTCACAGAACATCATCACACCGGCACATCTCCCGCCCCATCCCACAGAACCGTCAAACGATCGCAACTTGCAGCGCTCATCACGCATCCCACCTGAGATCAGATCGGAATCCCCCAACCCCAAACCTCCGCTCGCTCGCTCCTAGAAACAGAAAACACGCTACGAAACCCCCTCGTCGGATACAGCTCAAGGCAAAGGAGGCGACCACGAACTTACTGCGCAATAGGGTTGTCTCCTACGGGAGAGGTCTCGGCGTAGCAGCGCCTCGCGGCCCCGGAGGCCGAAGCACGAGGAGGAGGCAGCCGCGAGCGAACGGGACGGCGCGGCAAGCGGGGCGCGTGCGGGCGACGAGGGGGAGCACCGCACAGGCTGTGAAGTCGGTTGTGATGGGCGTTCGCGGTGTGAGAAAAGGAGGCGGGTTGGTCCTTGTTAGTTTTGTTGACTGTATGGGCTGGGACTCGATTGGGCTTGTAATGGGGGAGCCTCCCCAAGAGTAGCGTCGTCTTCTTTCTCTTTCTCTAAAAAGAGCTTTCTTGTCTTTCTATTTTTTTCTAAAGCCCTGTTCTTTATAGCTTTTGGTTTTCAATTTTTAATTTCTTTATAGCTTTTGGTTTTCAATTTTTGATTTTTCTATAGTAACTAGTTTTCAAATAGAATATCTTTTCAAGACAAAATATACTAGTTAATTATAGTATATACTAAAGCGACTTCATTTATATCAGTAAAAACCGCACATGAGTTTATGTTACTCTGTAATCTCTCTCACAAACAGCCCAAAAGACACAGACCGCAGTCAAAAGCCATAAACCTCAGACAAAAAGAACAGGCGATGGAGATAAGGCGCACGACACGGCTGAAGTGAAGGGAATGGATTGGGGCGAGATGCTGAGGCGGCGAGTCGCATGGCATGGCTCGCAACAGGATGGTTGAGGTCGGGAATGGGGAATATGGCTTGGGCTGTGTCCTCGTCTATCTGGGCCATGTCCGACTCATCTAATTATCGTGTCGGGTATATATCGGTAATTTTAAAAATTAAAATTTATTTGAAAACCAACTGATACGTGTCCGAGCCGTGTCTATGTCGTATCCGTGTCCGACACTGTGTCGGACATGGATACGCCAGTTTTGGCGCGTGTCCGTGCATCAGAGTCGGCAAGGAAGGCATCCCTCCCCTACAAGGATAGCTCCACAGCCTCTACCCGTGCCGACCCTGGCTCATACGATAGCATTGTGGGAGGCGGCCGGCCGTAGACCACTTGGAAGGGAGTAGCTTGTATGGCCCGCTGGAAGGAGGTGTTGTAAGTGAATTCTGCCCAGGGCAACCATCGAATCCAATCCCGCTGTCTATCTCCAGATAAACACTGTAAATACATAGTAATCACCCCACCACTTCGGACTGGCCATCAGATTATGGATGAAATGCCGAATTGAAATTAAGTTTGATTCCGCATAATCGAAACAATTCCTTTCAGAAGTTGCTAGTAAAGACCGGATCACGGTCACTGACAATAGTTTGGGGAAGACCATGAAGATGCACTATTTCATTGAAGAAGGCTTGTGCTAATGAACCCACGGTATAAGGATGAGACAAAATCAGAAAATGTGCATACTTGGACAACCGATCAATAATCATTAATATGACGGATTTGCCATTGACCTTTGACAACCCCTCAATAAAGTCCATAGATATATCCGACCATACATGTTGTGGGATCTCCAGAGGTTAAAGAAGGATGGCCAAATGCAGATGCTCTATTTTTCTATGCTAGCAAGTCGAACATGCACGAATCCAATCTTGAACCAAGTTACGATCACCGGGGATATAAAAATCTGCACGTAAACATGTAATGTCTTCTGAATGCCCTCATATCCCATACTATATATGGACAGCAGCCAAGATAGCACCAGCCAGATCTGATTGAGCTGGGACATAAATATGGTTGTGATGCAAAATCAATCCATTAACGATCTGCCAATGCGCCTCCATTTGGTTGGCTTCTATCTTATGCTTGAGGAGGACCAAATCGTGATGAGTAGTCACGACACATCGAATATCATCAAACAGCTGGAAATGTGGTATAGATAATGCACAAGCACGAACCTTCTCTTCTTCACGACGCCGAGACAGTGCATCCGCCACCCGATTTTGGTGCCCCTGGTCGGAATTCCACACTAAAATCATAACCAAAGAGTTACTGACCCACTGATGTTGTGGGATCATCAAGAGTTACTGATCAAGAAGATACTTCAAGCTATAATGATTCGTGTGAATCACAAACGATCCCCCCTTAAATATGGCCTCCAGTGTCGGACCGCCTTCACTAACCCAATCAGCTCCCTTTCATAGGCTGCAAGCTTAGCATGGCGTAAGGTAATGGGTTGGCTAGAGAATGCCAATGGCCGGTCACCCTGATGCTATACAGCTCCAAAACTAGATCCGGACACATCGGTGTCAATGGTGAAAGGACTTTGTGAAATCCGATAAGTGTAGGACCGGGGCAGAAGAGAGTGGCCTTCAGCTGATGGAATTAATGCCTGGTCAATCGCCGACAACCACGCGAAAGCTTTCTTCTTCAATAGAATGGTCAATGGAGCGGTGATTATGCCAAAATCCTTCAAAATTTGCGGCAGCACCCCGTGAGTTCGAGGAAACCCCGAAGCGCCCGCACAGACCACGGTTGAGGCCACTCCAATATAGCTGTTACTTTGCCCGCATCCGTAGCCATGCCATGCCTGAAACCACATGTCCAAGGTATGCCATGCACCCTGTCTTGGCCAAAGGAACACTTGGACTCTTTAAGGAATAAGTGCTAATCCCGCAGTACTTTTAGAACTGCCCTGACAAGTAGAAGATGTCCGGCCCATGACTTGTTATAGATGAGGATATCGTCAAAGAAGACGAACACAGATCGACGAAGGAAAGGGCATAGGACTACATTCATTAGTGCTTGAAAAGTGGTCAACGCATTTGTTAAGCCGAAGGGCATGACCAAAGACTTGAATAATCCTTCGAGAAGTGCTTCGGTGCTCTTCTACAAAAAAGTTACATGACTTTTAAAGCAAACCAGAGGCTGTGATTTAAAGATATTTTTTCACTAGATTATTTTTTAAAAGGGTAATTTAGTCATATTAGAACAGTTGATGAACCGTTAACTCAGCTACAGCCCGTATCCAAACCCATATGGATATGGAACCGCACCCACGATCTTTTATCGGCGCTGCCCACGGACGCTCCGCCTCGCAAACGGACCCCTCGCAACCGCTCCGCCTTCCCACCTCCTCCTCGCAACCGCTCCGCCGCTGCCATAGGCCCATAGCCGCTGCATCGGATGACTCCATCCGGCGGGCCGAAGCCGATAATGGTCAAGCCGTGCGCGGGCTCAAGAAGGCCGCCGGCGGGCGTCCGTCGCCGCTACCCCCCCCCCCGGCGGGGCGTCCTCTCCTCGGCTCCTCCAGAGCAGTTGAACGGCGCGACGGCGAGAGACCGAAGGACGCGTCGGCAGCAGTCGCAGTGAAGTCTTGAAGAAGAGCTTGGCGGTCTGGAGCCCCTACCGCCGCTACCTCCGTCCATCTCCCCGTATCCACACTTCCCACCTCCTCCTCAAATCCCTCTCCCATTGCCTTCCCTCCTACCCTGGCCACCGCCTCAAGCAAATCTGGACGCGGACGCCGAGCCGCTGCACCATAGATCTGGACTCCCTCAACTCCCACTAACCTGCAGCTGCGTCCTAGCTCCAGTGAGGCTCTCTCTCTCTCTCTCACGTGTTTACTTTTGCCTCCTGCATTAGTTGTTTCAGATATAGCATTGTATATCTATTTAGGGTGCCAAAGATTAATTCTCACTGTAGATACAATTTAACTTAAATTATTTATTACAAATTTGTCTACGCACTTACCATAATTGTTTCAGAATGATCTAACTAATCTACTTTTGTTCTCAAAAGAACATTCAAGAACCCAGACCATGATGTCAATAATCAGAACTTCTTATGCTTCAGGTAATTCTACATCAAGAGAACTATGTTATGTCACATATGTCCAACTGTCCAGATCCTCAATTCCTTCTATGATTTCTCTAGTCGAATCGAATACAGAAAAGGTAAAGGAAGCCAAGGATCCCACATAAAATCCCCACCCCCTACCGACAACCTTTCTCAGATCTGTGTTCTACCTGTCTCTGAATTTTTCAAAGTCTGAAAAGCTGTAGATTTTTAGTTGTAGTTAGCTGCATGTATACTTATGTGCTAAATTTGTTTTTTCCACTTTCCAGGATGTGTGGTTAACCTGAACATGTGATGATCTGCTCCAAAAACCTTTTGAACAATACCTCACTCAGAAGATTTATTAGTAAGCTCCCAACTTTATTTCTTCTGGTCGTTGTTGGGAAATTGCAAGACGTGATTCTTCAGGATGTAATCTTGATGGCAGGTGTTACAGCATCCCTGCAATGATCATGCAGTTCAAACATTGCAGGAAGTTGAAGTCAGGAATCAACATTGCAGCTATTTCGTAGTTTTGAAAATAAATATTTAGCTTTCCAGCTTTATATCTAGTTTCTATTCATCATTTTGATTAGCAATCCAAATGGAAAGGGTGCAAATTTCACGTAGGGTAACAATCTAGTGAGTCATTGCCCCCTCAAATTCAGAAATCTTTGGAGCGCATTTTGTATACATGGTGAGGCTCTACACTTGGTTGGTCCATCTTGATTCATCAGTGAATTTGTACTTATAATTATTTTAACATGCATTCTGATTGGTTCTGCTGAAAAAACACAACTCTTTTTCCATTATGGTTCCCCTTTGTGCTACTGCTTCTTGAAACACCCCTTGTAATACTCTCTTCAATGCAACTATCTTAGCCAGTGCAGAAAATACTAGCTTTTGTGAACCTCCTCATAGTTAACCATTGCACCGGTCCACGCATTCTGGGGGAAATGTGATAAATAGGTGGAGTTTTGCATAAAACATGACTTCTCATATCTGAAGGTCTTCTCATATCTTGTCTCTAGTTGATCTAAAGCATGCAGATTCTCATATGCTTTACAGTCATTTTATAAACATGGCTACCAAGTGTATGTTCTTGTTCTAGCAGTGGTGTGCTTGTTTGACCCCTTTCACAGAGGAATGAAGTCCCTGGCTTCCTTTCGATCACATTGTATAGTACTATCATTTATTTTGTGCTTGTTCCTTTGGTGATGTGAACCGTACAAGGTCCTGTGGTGGACGGATGTATTACATCCCCGCAGCGAAAAATGTTGCAGTTCTACTGTTATGCTTTTTCTGAAATCTGAAGAATGATTAGGTATGAAAATCCAAGAAATCTTTTCTCTTAAGATATTTCTGGATGAAGGATCATAGCGATCATATTTCTGGATAGAAATCTTCATCGTCGTCGTCGTTATTACTGGATGAAGGATCATAGCGATGTACACAATCTACATTATCAGGCTGAATTTTCTCAATGTTTCTGGCAGATTTTAAGATATTTCGTGCGCCATTATCATACAATAATGTGCTTATCGAGGGTATATGCGGCGACTTCTGTTGGGGAGACTTCTGTTGCAGCTGAGGAGACTTCTGTTGCGCGTTAAGTCATGTATATGCGGTGTGAGTATATAAACCTCATGCTTCCAATTAGAGTTTTTTTGATCTCTTAATTTTTGTCATTCATAAATCTCAATTACCCCTTGGAGATCTTCCTTTGCTCACCCTGGCTCTACGAATCTCAAGAAAGCTGGTGGTCTGGAGAGCTGGTGGTCTACGGTGATGAGTTCTCTGGTCTGTGCATACCACATACATGTGATTTGATCTTGTGGTAGAGCAGTTAGTAGTTAGGGCTATTATGTGGTATTGTTCAATTGCTATTTATGATCAGCAAAGATGTTAAACTTCCCTTGGTTGCTGTAACATTTGTTTGTTGTAAGTTCCCTTGGTTTGCTGTAACATTTGTGTGTTGTAACATTTTGAGATGAATAAACTTCAGAAGAGATTGTATGGTGATTGTATAAACTTCAGAAGAGATTGTATGGTGATTGTATGATGCAGTCTTCTATGGTGATTGTATAAACTTCAGAAGAGATTGTATGGTGATTGTATGATGCAGTCTTGTTGGTATGATGCGTATCATGTGGTATTGTTCAATTGCTATTTATGATCAGCAAAGATGTGAAACTTCCCTTGGTTGATCAGCAAAGATGTGAGTTTCTGATAAGATTATTATGGGGATTGGATGTAGTGTTCTATTCAATTGTTAATATGTTATGCTCATAACCTTCTGCAAGTGGCTCCAGCTGCTATGTTAAAGTGAGGAGATACTCCCCAACACTGGTCACATATGCTTGTGGGTAGGCACTGAAGCTTGGAAGAAATTAAGACCGCTATGAATAGGTTCTATGGTACAGACGAATAACTCATAGTAATGCACAACAAAAATGCAAGTTACTCCCAAATTTCCAATGATCAAGAAAATAGGCATTTGCTAGAAAAGCATATTATCAAATGATCAAGCATACATATATTTCATCCAACACAGAAATCCATCATTTGCTAGTTATTTGACAAGTTCTATCAAACAGGCAAGGAAAACTCAAATCCGCTGCAGTCCAGATAGGCTTTACATTTGGATAAATGTTACCACCCAGCACTTTTGCTCGTGAAGCACAAATGTACATCTCTGGAGGTAAGCGTCAGCAAGGCTGTTCTGATTTCATACTATAATGCTGATTCTCCACAGCTTTGCCGGTTGTACAGGTGCAAGATTCTGGGCAAACCTGAGAGCTGGGCAGACTGCAGAGTAATGAATTTACAGCTACTGTACAGGATTTTTGGCTGACCTGCGATCAATCGGCATTGCTGAGGTAGCTTTAAGTCTCACAGACTTTACCTGAAATTTAGCAGGGCAGTGAACTAAGGAAATAAAAAAGGTTGTCATCAAACTTCTGGCTGAACAATACAAACATCATGATAGTTCCAAGCAAAACCATGGCAATGTCCAACATAAGATCAGACTTTCTAGATTTTGTTTTTCCATGCAAGCTATCAGCAAATGGTTTGAGAACATGTGGAATAGCAATAATATCATTACACACTTTACTTTGAACCATGTTATGAAGTTAACCCATAGAGATTTGTAATTAAAGAACATGATTGACAAGAAACACATGATATGAAGCAGGCCAAGATCAAAACAACAGTTTCTCAAAATGAATGAAAGACCAAAGTAAAATTGGATACTTTTTTCATGCGATGAGTAAAATTGGATACTTGAACAAGAGGAGCATTATCATACCTTTACATATTCCACATTTGGAAGAGAAATGTGCTTTCCAAACTGCAAAAGCACCAAAAATCTAATAACCTCAGCCTTCCACTTCCACCAACCAACAGTAGGTCCAGACAATTGTCATCATATTCAGCCTTGGGAGCAATAACCTGAGAGCATTAAGCCTTCCAGGACCTAAGTCTAAATTCTACATAGCATTAAGCAGCAACATGACTGCATAAATATCACATTACATTAAACCATGGATTTCTACATTCCTGCTATCTTTTGATTCTGGATAGGCGTACCTCAAGTCACTGAGTCCACTGAACCAAGGCCAATAACTAGGCCATGGATCTTCATACATAAAATAGAGCCACTAGTCATATTTATTGAAATACCTAAATCTATATTTGTAGCCAAGTAAAAAACAATAACAGCTAAAAATAAGAGATAGCATCAGCTAAAAACAATAACCATGATGAAGAGGATCTCTGGAAAGGTTTGCCATCAGTTATTCCATGTCTGGTTGGCATCTTTGCTATTCCTGATACCTTTTTCCATTCTTCTTGCATTGCTACACAAAGATCATGTCTGATTCATTCTGAGGGAATTAAGTCATCACTTTGATTACTCAAAGATAAAAGCAAGCAAAAAATTGCTCCGTAAAAGGACTGCTCGGTTCTTGATTAGTCCAATCTCATTGCGCACTCTTCAATCTGATTCACCTCCTCTATGAAATTGGTAATGTAAGCATCAAGACTAGCAAATTTTAGAAAGCAGGTAAGCAGATCACCGAACTAGGAACCCAAACCTGGATCAAGATCCAAGTTTTTCATCTAATGAAAACCAAGTTAAACAGCAGCTCACCTCAGTCGGCTCCAGCGCACGGCGACGGCGACGTCGCACCGCAGGATCCAGTGGTCGGGGAAGAACCAGTCGGGCACCTTGACGCCGGCGTCCTTGCGCAGCAGCTCGCAGATCTCCGCGGGTAGTCCGAGCAGCGCGACGGAGGGTGTGGGCGCGAGGTAAAGGGCCCTGGCGTCGAGGGGGGAGGGGAGGGAGGCGATGGAGGAACACGCGCTGGCGACGGGGAGGGAGGCGGCGGCGATGGGAGTGCTGGACGTGCGCACGCGCAGAGGGGCGGCGGCGGCGATGGGAATGCTGGACGTGCGCACGCGCAGAGGGGAGGCGGCGGCGATGGGGAGAAGTGCTGGATGTGTGCACGCGCAGAGGGCCGACGGGCGGGCTGGACTTCGCCCTTGGATCCATCGAGTCTTGCAATGCTAGTTACTAATTTACTCTTGGCTTAACTAATTTTAGTTGCTTTGAGATTTGTACAATTTTTCTATTGGAAAAGCACCGAAGCACGACCCCCAGCCCAGTGTCATCCGCCACTTCCAGGTAAAACAATTTCTTGCATCGATATCCCGGGACGAATTTCTCATCGATCGCCCCTTTTCGCGATGTTCAGTCATCTCTGTTGGAGTGAGCCAGCAGAACTACCGTTGTGCTGTCGCCGGTGTCCCTACGGTGTATTGCTGCCCTCCGTTATGTTGCTACCCTCTAGTGTCAGCCCCTGTCGCAGGCCCTCGCCCAAGCATTCCCTGGTTGCGGGATTTGTGGTCCTGGCAGCATCGCCGGCCTGGTGTGCGGGGTGGCCGCCATTGCTATCGCTGCCTGCTGCTCAATTGCACCGTGGGGTTTTATACGGGGTAGGGTTACGGGGTCTGGGACTCCGGGGGGGCGTGCGCTCTGTTTTTTTTAACTTGCTAAAATAGGCTCCGAACCGAACTCCAACGTCTAGTACTTCCTCTCGGCTGCTGTTTTTTATGTCTATGTTTATAGTGATTTCTGTTTTTAGGTTTTTGTTTACAGTAGTTAGAAAACTAATATAAATATTCAATTTCTCGATGGGGCTTCTTTACTCCTTTCGTTCTCGTATAAGGCAGGGTCAGAGACGCATCACGCATCCTACCCCTCCTGCTCCTGTCTCGCGCACGTATCTCACCCTCACTTTTCGTACCGTTAGGCTTTTATTTCTAAAGACACTTCTTTCAGCCATTATTATTCATTTTTAGCCAAAAATTATCAGCCACAACTAATATAAACACACCTTAAGATAGGCACCCGTGTTCGAGCAAGGTTAGACAGGTTATCAGCAAGACATCCTCTATGGACCAAGCAGCGTTTGGTGCATGATACTCTTGCTATGGTTATGAAAAAGCCTAATAGAGAGGTCCTATGTGTTTTGCATTGTCCAATCAAGCAATCAAGGTCTAGTGAAAACGGATCCCAGGGAGTGCCAATTGTTTGATCCTAGGGAGTATAAATAGGGATGGCAGTTGTACCTATTTACCCGCGTATCCACGGATAAATACCCTAATAGAACCGGGTATGGAATGTATTCTTTATCCACGGGCATGAAAATGGGGAAAACTTTTTGCCTATCAGGTAAACGAGTACGGATATGAGTGAGCACTACCCGTACCGTCTCGCTCGTTTACCCGCGAGTCCATGATCTGACAGGTAGACCAACTCAAAACAGCCTGAACTCTGAAACTCTAGTATTATCCCCATTCCCCAAAGAGCCCACTCGGTCACCCAGCGAAGCACCGAAGCCTCCAAAATCCAGCCGCTAGCCCAGTTCATCCACTCATCCTCATCCTCCAGATCCAACCGCCTCCTCTTGCTCCCGAACTCCCGGCCACTCCTTGCCTGACTGCCTGAGTCACCTCCCAATGCTCCCACCCGGCCGGCTGTTGCCCTTTGCGCCTCGTCCCCTAGGCCCCTACCTGGTCGCCTGTCGCCCGTCGGCCTCCCACCCGGCCGCCAGCCTGGGTCATCCTCATCCTGTGTCATCCTCTAGATCTAGATCTAGCTGCCTCCTCTCGGTCCTGGACTCCCGGCCATCCCTCGCTTGAGTCACCTCCTAGTGCTCCCACCCGGCCGGCTGCTACCCCTCGCGCCTTGTCCCCTAGGCCCCCACCCGGCCGCCTGCCGCCCGTCGACCTCCCACCCAGCCACCTACTGCCCCTTGCCCCCCACCAGGCTGCCTGCTGTCCCTTGCCGGCCTGCTGCCCCTCGGTCCCCTACCCAGCCGCCTGCTCTTCCCCCACCCGGCCGCCTGCCGCCCCTCGGCCCCTCCTCCCGCCCGGTTAGTTCTTGATCTATTGACTACGCTAAATTAAATTGGTTAGTTCTTGATCATTTCTGTATTGTACATTTGTTAGTTCTTGATTCAATTCTTGAACTATTGATTGTGCTAAATTAAATTGGTTAGTTCTTGTATTGTACATTTGTTAGTTCTTGATTCAGTTCTTGATCTATTGACTGTCAAAATTAAATTTGTTAGTTCTTGTATTGTATATTTGTTAGTTCTTGATTCAGTTCTTGATCTATTGACTGTGCTAAATTAAATTGGTTAGTTCTTGATCATTTTTGTATTGTACATTTGTTAGTTATTGATTCAGTTCTTGATCTATTGACTGTGCTAAATTAAATTGGTTCTCCAAGCCTCCCAGCCTCATGTCAGTTCTTGATTCAGACATGGAGAGCTGAAGGGCTGCTTGCTGGTTTGCCTCCTTGACAACAGGAGCCTTGGAAAGATGCTATGAATGTGATTCATAACTACTAGTTATGAATGTTTATGCACTGCCAGTAGTTATGCACTCTTGTTTATTTGTTTATGCATTGCCAGTGCCTGGTCGATCTCTTTAATTCATTACAAAGAATAGTAGTTTTTTTTAATGTCAATCAAGAACAGAGAAGCTTGCTCCTACATCTTGATCTATTAATTTAGCACAGTGATGTTATGCATAGATCTAATACCCATCGATGTATTGTATATTTGTATATTGTATACATTTGGCTATCTGCTTGCTCCTAAACATGTATATTTGTACAATCTGGCAATCTACTTTACTACAATCAAAACTTATGCATAGATCTAATACCCATCGATGTATTGTATATTTGTATACTGTATACAATCTAGAAACTCTTATATTTGTATTAACTCTCAGATGGCAACTCCAGGAAATAGTAGCCAACTTGGGATATCTTCTCAAGGCTCAATACTATGTGATCAGCAAGTAGGATCTGAATTTGATCCTCAAGTTGAAGAACATGTCAAAGATGCACAAGCAGAAGAGGAAGGCTCTCGTGGCACAAAGAGGAAACTCACTTCACCCGTTTGGAATGAATTTACAAGATTGAAAGCCAATAGTGTTTGGAAGGCAAAGTGCATTTGGTGCAGTAAGTACCTTTCGGCAAAAACAAAGAATGGCACTAAACATCTACATGAACATCTAAAGGTTTGCATCTATCGGATGAGGCAAGGGAAAGTACAAACCAGTTTGAGGTATGGATCTTTTGAGCATGGGCAAGTACTGTAGAGGACTATGTCTTTGATCAAGAAGTTGCTAGGAAAGCTTTCTTTTCCATGATTATTCTACATGAGTACCCACTGTCCATTGCTGATCACCACGGATTTCGTAATTTTGTTAGTGCACTACAATCTTCATTTAAAATGGTCACTCAAAATACTATTGGAAAGGATATTTTGGATTATTATGATTCATAGAGAAAGAGAGGTCTTAGTTACTTGGATAAAAGCAGTTGTCGTGTTGCTGTTACAACTGATCTTTGGACAGCTGATAATCAAAAGAGAGGCTACATGGCAGTGACAGAACATTTTATTGATAACTCTTGGAAGCTTAGAAGTTGCATTTTGAGATGATTGCTATGCTGAATACTAATAATCTTATTGTTATGTTCAAATACTAATTTTCTTGCTATGCTAAACCATATAGGTTTATATATGTGCCATGCCCGCATACATCAGAGATTATTTGTGAAGTACTACATAGAAGCCTGCAGAGTTGGAATCTTGATTGCAAGCTATCCACTTTGACTATGGACAACTGCTCAACAAATGATAAATTAGTTGAAGCAATAGCAATGAAGGTTGATCCATCTAATCTTTTATTGGGTGGAAAGCTACTACATATGCGCTGTTGTGTACATATTCTTAACTTAATTGTGAAAGATAGCTTGAGTGTCATGGAGCATGACATCAAAAGAGTCTATGATAGTGTTTCCTATTGGACAGCTACATCAAAGAGGTACGAAAAATTTATGAAAGCAGCTCTGTTTGTTAAGGTTGAAATAACTAAAAAGATTGCTCTTGATTGCAAAACTAGATGGAATTCACCTATATTATGCTTAGTACTGCTATTCTCTACAAGAAAGTCTTTGAAAGGCTGAAGCAAATTGATATGCAGTTTAACTTTGCATCAACTACCGCTGATTGGAATTTTGCCTCAACTATTTATGAAAAATTAAGCCTCTTCTATGAACTAATTGAAATGTTTTCTAGAACTAAATACGTAACAACTAACATCTTCTTCCCAAAGATTTGTGATGTGAAAATGCATATGAATAAATGGTTAGGATGCTGAGATCCAATAATTAAGGCTATGTCTGTTGAGATGATAAAAAAGTTTGACAAGTATTGGTCTGATATTCATGGTTTGATGGCTATTGCTGTTATTCTTGATTCACGTGGAAAAATGACAATGTTACATGCATACTATATTGCCCTCTTTGGTGAAGAAAACTCTGAAGATTAGGTTACAGAGAGTTATAATTGCTTGTGTGAGTTGATGAATGAGTATCAAGTGTATAGTGAAGAAGAGGGTATGGCTACGTCATCTACTACTAGTGCTCCAATTGGTACTAATGAGATGCTTTCCATATTTAAAACACTAGCCGCTAGTAAGAAAAATATTAGTGTAGTAAAGACCAAAAGTGAGCTAGATCGCTATTTGAAAGAAGAAACTCTTTCTTGTATAGATGAGGAATTTGATATACTGCGTTGGTGGAAGGTGGCTGGGACACATTATTCTACATTGCGGATGATTGCCCATGGTATCTTGGCTATTCCAATAACAACAATAGCTTCTGAATCAGCTTTTAGCACTAGTGGTAGAGTGCTAAGTGAACATTGCAGATTGTCTCACTCGGTTTGTATTGGAGGCATTGATGTGCTCACAAAGTCGGCCGGGATAACCTTAAAAGTATGCAACTAATGATGTAAATATTTCAAAATTTATGTGTGATTCAAAGCTAGTGATATAAATGTAATGCAATATTTACTTAGATGAAGGAGTTGAGGCTTTATGGACATGCCTTGAAGACATTAAAGAGGAGCTTAAAGATTGTTGTTCAATCTCGATCGTCGATTCTGATTAGCAAACCATTTTTCAGACATGTCTTTCATCTATTTGTTGAACTGTTGAAATTGAACTATTTTCGTATGTTCCACTATTGTTGTAAACGTAATTGGTTTATGTGTGAGGAACCATGTTAGTATGTATTTTGTTACACACTGCCAGTGCATAACAAAATGTGAATGCAACTTGAGGTTTAAAGGGTTTAGTCAACCCTCTAAAAATGTTCCCAATTTGGTACACACTTGGGTTGGCATCATCAAATTGCACTAATTTTTATAGAATTCAGGAAATTTTACTATGTAGTGTATTAACTGATAGCTTTTAATAAGTACCAATGTTGTATGTGTGTTTTCACTTTCCGGGGAAGAACAGCGATGTGGGATGCCATTTTGCTCCTGTGCCACTAAATAAATGTTGGTTATGGCGGTATTGTTAGGGGAATCCACATTGGTTCTTCTGCCCTGAACATCCTGTTAGTTCTTGATTCAGACATGGAGAGATGAAGGGCTGCTTGTTGGTTTGCCTCCTTGACAACAGGAGCCCTGGAAGATGCTATGAATGTGATTCATAACTGCTAGTTATGAATGTTTATGCACTGCCGTGCCCAGTCGAATGCTATGCACTGCTAGTTATGAATGTTTATGCACTACCAGTAGTTATGCACTTTTGTTTATCTATCATTAGTTCAACTCTCATATGTTGACTCTTAGTTCGTGGGTAAACGGACATGATCACGGGCGACAGGTACCCATGGGCGCGGGTATGTATGAGGTTCTTCGCCTGTTGTCCTTCGCGAGTATGTCCATGGGCGTAAATCAGGATCACGAGTATGGATATAGGTGAACACTACCCGTACCCATCACGTCCGATTGCTATCCCTAGTACCGGTGAGTCGGAACTATAATTCAATTTCGGCACTGGCTCTGTTCGATCAGGACTCGGGGATCCTAAAATTAGCCTGCAGCACGAACAATGGATCACCACGAACAGTGTGGGGAAAACCGGGTCCTATAACAAAAAAAATCGCACAAAACCATCCACCCTCATCTCACCGGATCTTGAGAGTAGACAATTACAGCTGAATGGGATCAAACTGCCTTGGCGAATTGCCGCATAGAAAAAAAAACACTGCTCACAGCCGCCTATTAGGGTCTTGCAAAATGATTTTCTTTTTTCCAAATGTATTCAAGTGTGCTTGAACAGTTCAGGGAAAAGTAATGTCAGCTTACAGATCCAATACAGATTAGGGGAAGAAAAGTACAAATGAAGAATTCTTATCGCTATAGTTCTTCTGGTATGACAATCCCGAGTAGCAAAAATAAAAGATCAATTTAATACTACAGTATCAACCTGTTAATCTAGAAATCAAATTTTCATCATGCCTTTGGCTAGAACCACAAGTTCAGTTGACTTGAACGTCCTATAACGAAATACGAAACAGCTCTCCACATCCTAAAGGGTAGATGAAGCTCTATCTATGTGCAGCAACAGCATCTCAACATACAGCAATTGCCCAAATGCAGCGAGATTGTTTCGGCGGAGGTCATTGCTGGATTTGCTTTGGCTCTTCTTGTTGTTTTTCATTATCTCCAAGCCTCTTCAACCACAGCAAACCGAGGTCACATCCAGCCTCAGCTGCGATCTGAAACTGCTTCTTTGCTAGCTTTACTGGGTCCTGCTGTATGGTCCTTTTTCGCATCTTCCCAGTCGATGGACTCTTACCTGAGTCGAACCTGGTAATGACTTCAGGCACTTCAGCACCTGAAACAATCACTCTTGGGGTTAAAGGACAGGCTTGGAATAATCTAACAGTTCCAGTACAAATTCAACAAGAGCAGTTAATCATTGTTTATGGTGCAACTCATAACTTCACCACCTGCTTTACAGTGTAAAATAACCAATATTCCATGATGAATAATATGACAAATGTGTGATTAGCTCCTGACACATTAGAGTTACTTATCTACAAACCTTTCAGAAGAAGGGATCCATATGCAATTGCAGCCCCAGCATGTCCCTGCAGATGGTCAAAACTCAGAAGTCAGAACAGAAATCAACTTCACAATTCATGTGATCTGTAAGTAAATGAAACAAAATTTTGACTTGATCTCTTTCATTTACTAATCACTGTTACGTCTAAGTGAAAAATTGTCACCTTTTCTGAAGCTCTATGGAAACACCACAAAGCTGAAGCTACGTCCCTGTTGACACAATCCCCAGTTAAATATACAGCACCTAGAAGATATAAAGCACCAGGATGCAACTGCATTCAAAGATTCAGGTAAAAGCTGAATAGGCTTACCAAGAAGCAAATCAGAAAACTTGTGATCAACATTCAGGTGAGAAGCATACCTGGTCAACAGCTCTCTCAATATAATGGAAGGCCTGTTGGTCAGACTGAACATAGTCATTCTACAAGAGCAACAAAGGTAAACCATCAATTGAAGTGAACACAAACTCCACACAAATCAAAAACAGAATGAATTGATCAACTGCCTAACAAGCAACTACGGTTGAATTAATTAGGTGCAATGGAAAGGGGGCATGAAGCGTGAAAACCTCAATTCTTAGACGACATCCAAGTTCATACTGTGCATCTGGATCACCCATGTTTGCAGCTTCAACTAACAAAGCAGCACCACTGCAGACATGAAAAGTGAGAAGAGTTTAATCCCCATGACAAATCTATTTAAGGCAATTTGTGTGTCATGTGGTGGCAGCAAAATGAATGTTCCAACTAGAAGACAGCCAAAGATAAGTATGATTTTGCTTCCTTAGTTTTTCATGATCTAATGGTGTGGCCAGTTTTTAAGATGGCCAAGGCAGTAAACATTCTCTCCCATTTTTTTCCAATCGAGCTGCTAATCTCGATAAATTTCTCCCACATTTTTACAGTTGAACTGCCGCGGTAGAAAAGTTTGATGCAACTAATTGGATGCAAAATGGTATTTCTTGCGCACCCAACAATCCAAATCTATTGTTTGTAGTAGTTAGCTCAAATGCCAAGCTCTTTAAACAGAACGCATATCAGTGGTTTCATAATTTCTTTGACTATTATAATAACATATAAAATCCAATTGAGACTTTGCATTGGCTGTGGGTGCTTAAAGATGGGATCAACTAAATTCAAGATATTATTTTTTTATTAGATATCAATATCCAGTACCCATATTTTTCCAAATGCTACATATACCTTATCAGTTATCAGTTATCACCATTGATCAAGATTCATAGACAAAGTTGTATCACAATTCACACTAACTTTCCAGTCTACTGTTTCTTTTTTTTTTCTCGAACACGCAGAAGAGCTGCGTATCATTATATTAAGAAGAAAAAAGAGTCATACAGAAGTGGCCGGGCATACTAAAAGCACACCGCAGCCCACCCACAACACCAAGCTAAGACCAAATGCGCCTGAGGCTTTTGGTCCCTGCCAAACACCACATATGAGCCTCGTCCCTAATCTCTTGCACTAAAGCGCTAGAATTAGGAGAAGACTCTTCAAAAACACATCTATTCCTGTGCTTCCAAACCCACCAAACCACCAACATGACTAAAGAGCTAAAACCCTGGGGGCAACAAGTATGTCACATGAGCTGCTCAGCATATTAGCTACCAAAGAAACAAGTAGCTGTGACTTGAATGTCAATAAAGTATAAACTAGTGTAACAGAGTTCTTCACACCATCTGATACAACAGTACTAATAATCTTAACAAGGCAGGCATATAACAGTAGTCAGTTTTTTACCAATTTGAACAAAACTTGATAATCTGCAACTACTAGTATGTTAAAATGAACACTAATAAGGCAAACATGCTATAATGTAATTTCAACTGGTAACTGTGATTTTAAATTTACACGAAGCCTGCTATAGTGGTGTATTGTCTGCTCTGATATATCATCCAGAACCCGACATCTGGTATGCAACAAGCTAAGTAATGCACAACCACTAACCAGTTTTCAGAATCATGGCTGACATAATAGCCAAGCCGCTTATAAAGGACTCAAAATTTCATCAACATATCGAAAGGTATCTAAACTCTAAATGTGGAAAAGATGACAAAACAACAACAAAAACTGTGATGAAACCAGTTCTTTTCCATTGAGTTTGCTGATTCCTGGAATAACAGTGGAACGATAAAATAGAACATGGCATCAGAGTAACTTGCACAACATAGAAAAGAAAGCTGCAAAAAAGTTACCCACATGGCCTTACAAGCTCCGGGAACATGGTACTTGAAATGCATCTTGGCCAGCCAACACCGCGCATGAGTGTTCATATTGTCGATCTCCAGAGCCAGCTCAAAACTCTCCTTAGCGCCCTTTTGCACGCAGAAAGATTTGCAAAACAAAAATGTTAAAACCAACCACTGGACAAATCCAACGATTGGAGGCGCCACATAGTGATGAATTGAAGCGCGTGACCATGTGGCGTCCAATTTGAAAGATGGTTTAACGGAATCCAGAGCTGTACCCTGAGAAGCGGGATTAGGCGCTTGTCATTGCGGTCGGCGTAGTCAATGACGCGGTCGACCTCCTGGAGGGCGCTCCACCCCTTGGCCACCAGCTCCATCGCCTTCTTGTTCCTGTCGTGCATCCACCTCTGCAACCACACAAAATTGCATCTTTCTACTCACCACCAGAGCCTAGAGAATGGGATAAGAAGATCGCGAGATTCACGCATCTCATTCGGTGCCACACTCACCTGGTGATTCATCGCGGACACGATCTGGGTGGTGCGCTTGGAAGTGGAGGAGGAGCAAGAGGCAGCGGCGGCCACCCGCCGCGCCAATGCAGCGAACATGGCGGCGCTGCGCAGGTCTGCGGAGAAAAAAGGCTCACTTGTCATCCCAATAGATTGGCACACATCTTGTTACTCGGGCCCCAACAGGAACGGGAATGGTCCAACTGTTTCCATGAAAACCATATCTTTCAAGTTTTCAAAATTTTCAAATATATATATGTGTAGGGAAAAGGATGTGCTCTAACCATGCAAAATTTGAGGATCAAAATTTAGCATGACTCAATCATCTAATTTAGGTGTTAAAATCAGATGAACTCAATGCGTTAATGAATAAGCAAAATTAATCATAACCATCAATGTTATTAAGTCGTAAAGTCGAGTCGAGTCGCCAAGGGGGCGACTAGTCGACTAGTCACTGCCTACTCTGCAATTCTGCATACCATATATATTGTACTATCAGCTAGTTGTTATATTAGTCAACTAGTCACAGAACCATATAACTAAACTTAGATAAACCTTAAATGCTAAGATTGGTTCTGATGATAACAGTTGGCATGATTTAAACTTAAGTGCAGAGTGACATATGGTTTATCTGGATGCAGCTTTGGTTACAACTTACAATAAATAATACTTTCTGTACAATGTTCAGATAAGATGACAACAAAGAGAAGTGTTCAAATAGGTTCATTTATCAGAAGCTGCTTAGGAGTTCTGTGTATGTATATACTTAGTTACTAACGAAGTAATGATCCACTAGAACAGCTAGAAAATATGCTAAGTGGATATCCCTGTACTACATAGCGATAGTACATTTCGAAAACAATGCAAGTATGCAACATAATACAGTCTATATACTGAGATCTTTCTCAAATCTCAATAAATATGAGTGGATCTCCTAGTCGGGCGGCTAGACATGCTCGACTAGTCGCAACTAGTCTTTGACCAGTCATCCGGCCGCCCAACTAGTCGCTCCAATCGAGTCGACGTTCCTAGTCATCCGTCGCGTACCGAGTTGACGACTAATCGTGGATTAGTCGTGGATTAGTCGACGACTTAATAACACTGATAACCATATGGGTCATTGTTTGATGTGGATCGAATCTCAAGATAAGATTAAATCCAACGGTTGCCCGATCTTTCACGGTGGTAGAACAGCTAGATACAAATGGAACACAAATTACAGGATGTAATCCGCACTAGGATAGCTAAATTTCTCTCCCGCATACACCACAATACACGAATGAGAAATAGGGATCAAAGATCCAGCGGGCAAAAACCAACACCACGATTGAAATCCACATGCAAAGATGAGAAATCTCGATGGACTCTAGAGAACTTGCACACACGATAAACAGGGATGAACCCTAATGGCTACTAGCGAATGACACACACAGTGTTCAATTCATAATCTAACTCTCAATGTTTTACATGGCGCACCCCTGTGGCTTAAATAGCCAACACATGACTCACGGCCTAAGGCCGACACACAAGCACACGCTTGCACAAACATAGAACTCAACTCCTCAAATAAACCGAAAGGATTTTCTTGAGAACTCTAAAAACAAACTCAGCTATCTAAATAAACAAATGACCAAAATATATCCTACGCCAGCTTTCCTTGCTTCGGTCTCCTGGTCATTGGTGGACCCCACCACCATGGCTCTAAGAGAAAGGAATATACATGTTGCTAGTTTCATTCGTGCACGATCAACAGAAAAGAACGAATCTTGGTTCCTAATTCATTGGCTGATATGCACTGTAATTATCTTATCTCCAAACAGATCTTGTGGCAATTGGACTCCTCCTTGGAAAGCAATATGACGCACAAGGAAAAAATCCCACTCAGATCGGCCCGAACATGCAGAATTCCCAACTTGGACTCCTGGCTTCCTCATGTTTTTTTTTCTATCTGGGTATGAGTTTCTTGGCGTTCCAAGTGCTGGTTCATCTCCTAGCACTTTCCTTCTTTCTGACTTGCTTATATGGAAACGCGCCCCTGCACAGCCCACCAAACGCATGTGACGAAGCGCCCCATGCGCCTCACGCAGTCCTACTAGCAAACCGAGTTGCACATATGGGATGGAACTAGGGCTAGAAACGAGCCGAGCCAAGCCGGCTCGAGCTAGGCTTGGTCAAGCTCGCCAGGAGGAGTGGCTCAGCTCGGTAAGAAAACGAGCCAGAAGCCTAGCTTGGCTTGGCTCGTTTCTTGGCGCGAGCCGGCTCATGAGCCCTTGCGAGCCGAGCTGCCCAAAATCAGCCGACACAGGAGCCGAGCCCAGAACCAGGCAACACAGGAGCTGATTTGGAGCTCGGGATGGTTGATGGTTTGAAGCCTTGCTCGCATCATGCAATGCTGCCTCTGCTGGGTCTGCTCGAAGACAGTAACAAACATTTGAAAAACACAACCATATGGTTGACATGAATTGGGCCAACAAAGTTAGCAACACTACCATTGGATGAAGCCAAGATGAACAGAATCAAATCTGCTCTCATGCACTCAACAACAGATAAAAATACTTGTAAGTCTGGATTGAATTTACAAGGGTAGCCAATTTATCACTTTTTTTGTTGTGAGGACAATTTATCACATAATCTATCAAACTTTGCATAGCTCAATGAGTATGAAAATTGATTAGATTAAGAAAATCTATAATGCTTGAAAAAAAAAAACAAACTAATCTGCAGAAGACCAAAGAAAACATGTGCTTGAACAATTAACACAAAAGATAGCACACCATATAAGAAAGGAAGTGTAACATATTGATCTTTTCAAGATGCAGAGAAATTTCTGGCGTTATAGATAACAGAAAAAAGTGAGTGGTCACCAAACTATGCAGCCTTCTAGGTGGTTTAGCTATTGAAAATAGACATATTTATATCATGTACAAATGTACAATGATATCACATATCTATGCTAAAAGAATAAACAAGCAAGCTTAACATTCACCAATCGAGTGGGTCTCAGATTTATGGTTCCATATAAAAGGCATAAAACCTATAATTTGAGCACATACTTTTGGTCAGATAGTAGGTCACCACCAACCAAAAAATACTACCATGCATGCACCAAATAAACAAACAGAACATAACCATGCTGCACATATCGTACTCATGTGACCATCAGAAACATGCAAGTATTTCGAAATCATCCTACAGAACATCATACACACCATCATCATAGGCTACATATAGTTTACAGGTATTCTCTAATCTCTACCAAGCAATTCCGCAAACCATGGCACCTACAACTTGTATAACCACAAATAACCACCTAGCAATCTAGAACTCATGTCTAGGAATTATAAGAATCGAACATGCACCTAGAAGAAGGACGCCGTTGAGCAGGGAGATGTGGGGTGGGGTGCAGCGGCCGGCGGATCCAGAGAGATGTGTGGGGCGCCGGCGGATCGGGAGAGAGTTGGGGGCCGGGGCCGAATTGGGGGAGATGTGGGGCGCCGGCGGCGCACGGGTGGGAAGAGAGATCGGCGGCCAATCGGGAGAGATGTGGGCCGGCGGCGGCAAGGGGCGGAGCGGCGGCGGCGCGCCGGGGGGGCAAGAGCGGAGGCGCCGGGGGGCGGGGGCAAGAGCGGCGGCGCCGGGGGGCGGGGGCAAGAGCGGCGGCGCCGGGCGGGCGGGAGATGGCCGGGGGGCGGGGACAAGAGTGGCGGCGCCGGGCGGGCGGGAGTCAGGGGACTGGGATGGGAAAAACCTGGGATCTGGCTTGCGCCGCGCATGTGCTGAAGCATCGGGTGACTGGCTCCGAGCTACCGAGCTGTTCCCGAGCGGCTCGGACCCGGCTTATTAGTGGGCCGAGCTCAGACTGCAGCTCTTGGCTCGTAGGTCCCACTCTAAGCTTCGGTCGTCTGCAAGTTTAAGTAACTCACGAGTCTTAAACTTTTTACTTAATCTAAGATAAAACTACAGGAGCACTCAAATAATTTATAGAGAAAATATGTGCTACATCACTATTGTTGTCGCTACACCTAATTTAGGCTTCATTATTTTTGGATATCTTACTTTTATGTCTGACTTTCTATTTAGACAAATAATATATGCATTTTGATTGTTTCGACAAGGCATATGTCATGGTAACCGCCAATTTTTCATTTGGTAAAGTTCATTTTGGCACAATTTTTGAGGATACTCTTTTTCAGCTTTTTTGTAGCTAAACATGACGTGTTTATGTATAATACCTACATCAACGACTCATGTGCAAATATCTCCAAAATTTGTTAGGGTTAGTAGCCAAATATCTCAAATGATCAATTATTATGTAATAAACTAGAGGAAAAGGCATAAATATTATTATAAAAATGATGTCAACAATCAGTCATTATCACATACCACTAAGCAAGTAATCGATCATTATAGCATACCACTAGGCCAGTAGCCGTGAGCCTTGCACGGTTGCACCATTGTAAGTTCAAGCTCTATTATGTTGGTTTTGGTGATAATGACAAATACTTGTATGAGACTAATGTGTTTGATTGATTATGATATAACTTAATCTCATTTGGATAAAAAGGTGAAATCAAAGAGGTTTGCATTCGACACTTACATTCATTTACATCTTAGTGCATTCCTTAGATACAAAATATAGATTGAACTGCAGCAAAAGTCTAAAATGAATATATGTATATGATCTCATTATATATTCTTGTATGCACACATTTAGGGAGAGTTCACTCTATGTTTTATGATTTCATTAGTATTGATCTATGTTTCCTTTTTCACATACATTGGGATCTCTACTTTGAAACATATCATTTGAGTATATAAAACTTGTGTAGTTCATATATACTCACATTGAATTATATTGCTTTACACTCAATTATTTGTGTATGGGACTAATGTGATTATCAAGTGTTTGAAAGGTTTAGTCCCGGATGTTAATTGACTATGTGGAGATGCATGAAAAGATTGATAAGAAGATCAATATGGCTCGAGACAAAGGTCAGCATACATTTGAATTTAAAGTCTAAAGTCAATTGTTCTCTCTCAGGAAAATTGGTAGCACCGCACCCACCTGCGGTATTACCGTAGCGCGGTAGTACCGGTGTGTAAACAGCGGTATTACCGCAGTGCGGTAGTACCGATTTTTGTGCGGTATATTTTTTTTCCAAAGAGCACCCTTGGTGGGACTTGGACTCACCGAAATCGGTAGTACAGATGGGTTGTGTAGCCATCTGAATAAGCTTTCTATAGAGTCCAAGATCACGGAGTCAAAAGTTATGACCGTTTTCCTAAGTACTATCTGTGCTGAAAAATGGTAGTACCGCACGGTACTGTGGAACTACCGCAGTGCGGTAGTACCGCACTTATAACGGCGATAATACCGCAAATGCTGAGTAATAGCTATTTTTCTAGCCGTTAAAGTGGAGTGCGGTAATACCGCACTTTGTACGGCGGTAGTTCCGATTTCCCTGATTTTTTCAGGAGTTTGGCTCCAACGGCTAGTTTTTGTGTGTGGGGTATAAATACTCACTTGTGGTCGTTTGGAGAGTAATTCTTTGGCACCTCATTTCACTCCCTTGAGTTAGTGTAACTATCTCCACTCTATTGTGCATGTGTTGCACCTTGTGAGTAAGGAGAGGTCTCTAGTTGCATGTGTTGTATCTAGAGGTGGATTTTGTATCCACTTAAGCTTGTGCAATCGTTGCACGTGATGAGAGTCAAGCAAGGGGCCTGACTTATTACTCTTGGAGTTTGCCGACTCCTAGACAGCGTTGAAGGTATCGTATCTGGTGATCTTCTCAAAGAAGGTTGTGAGAAGGTTCGGCGTGTTGTGAAGGTTGGAGCTCCCGTACCCGGAGCGGGGAAGATCTACCATTAGTGGAATTGAGGTGTTTGGCTTAATTCGTGGAGCCGGTCCAATTCGTTTGAACTTACCTCAACGTGGATTAGGGGAGACCGGCAAGTCTCCGAACACCACAGTAAAACATCGAGTGTTAATTGTGGTTTGTTCTCTTGTGCTCTATTTGTATTCAAGCAATTTATATTCATAGAATTAAATTGATTACTTGTCACCCTAGAATTGCAAACCTTTGACATAGACTTAGATTGTTAGTGCACTTAGGTGAACCTAATTGTTTTAGGCAATATTTGTGCTAAACCAATTTAAATTAAGCTTCCGCATTATATACTTGGTTTAGACAAATAGATATTATTTTAGATTGTAAGATAATTTTTAAGTCTGCCTATTCACCCCCTCTAGTCGGCCTCCTTGATCCTACAACCATCACTATCACTGGAGGCTCCTCCCGACACACTCTGATTGTCCACTCCAACAAGGTTGGGAGATCCATGGTACCACTTCTACGCGTCACGTGGAATCGCTGACACCCAACTCCACTACTACATGAACTTACTTTCTTTCTATATTCTATATGGTCTGCATAGACCAACAGATTTAGAGGATTGAAACCAACAACCGAGCTGATTGAGATCTTTTTTTTGCTTTTAAATACCAAGTAGATTTAGTTTGGTCTTGAATTTGCGTATTAGTCTCATATTATTTTCTTCCTTTTAAGTTCTAATGGATTTGGTGGATGGTGGATGTGAATAAGTACTTATGGTCAGGATTTGTGATAAGGATCAAAATGTTTTAAGATGTATCTCTCAAAATATACTCCCTGTAGTTACAAATACATCCTATTTTGGCCATTGATATGGTCCCTAAAATGTAACTTTGACCACTAATTTATATTTTAATATATTTATAAAACTCAATAAAATTATAATATTATAAAAGTATATTTTAAAACAAAATCTATACATATAATTTTTCTTGTATTCAATGTAAATTTATAAAAAAATATCGATAGTTAAAGTTTCGAAAGTTTGACTACAAGCGTATCAAAACGACATGTATCTGTAATTGAAGGAATTATTTGTTTAGTTATTTCTCAATTCGAAAAAAAATGTGATTCTGAAAGTGCAATACTATCTTACTTTATCAGGCACATGCACTCAAATACTTTATTAAAAATGATGGGTTTAAATCGCTTCACATCTTTGGTTTAGGATATAATTCAAATAATTCACATTCTTTTTGGCATTTTAATCGCTCACATGCATGTGATTTTGATTCTAGTTTTATTGCTATTCCTCCATATCGTATGTCACAATATCGAATTTCTAGATCTTATTTTACAAACCCCAATCTTGTGAGACCGATGTTTCCTACGATGTATGAACAGTTGATGAGGATAGAGAATATGAGTTTGATTGGGTTTTCGTGTTTTACATCATTTGCTTGATTGGAACACTTTATGGTTTTTCACTCTCATTGATGGCTTCTAAGATATTTCACTTTCTGAGAGATCATATGAAAAGGGTAATGTTATTCTATACCTTATTGACTTAGATTCTCAAGTAGTTGATATTCTCACAAAATTATTTGATTCTTCACGTTTGCTCATTTGCGAAGTGAATTATGTGTGTTGCATCATATGGGATTATTTTGAGTGGGAGTTTTGTTGTTTTAAAAAAATTTCAGAAGGTTTATTTATTATCTTTATTAAATAATTCATCAAGTCTAAGCCATTGAAATTAAATGAGTTGTAGAGCTTTCTTTACCATATTTACTCATATACTATGTAGTTTTTATTATGACTGGTTATAATTAATTTGTTACATTTGAACTAAAATTTGATATGGCGGAATATTTTGATTAGATTGATTATAGATAATATTTTGCGATGTTCATATAGAAGGATTAATTTAATTGTGAGTCTTATTTTAAATCTTGGCTATAAGGTTCACATGTTTCATATGTCAATTTTTTTTATGATTACTCAATTTAGCATGTTATAAAAAAAATGAGTAAGAGACAATTGAAAAAATATATGTTTCAAGCATGCCATGGTAAAAAAAGAAAAGGCACAAAAAGTGCACAAATAAAAAGAAATATGCTTCAAGCATATCACCATCTAAAAGAAGCATGCTACAAGCATACCACATGCTTAAGAATTTAGTGTAGAGCAATAGGTTGTTACATGAGACTGCTAGCTCATCTAGATTCAGGGTTGCTTTACTTTTAGGCTTTCACTTTTTTATTGTAATATCTTATTGTGCTCTTTATAATTGGTTTGGTCATTATTGAGATGTCTATCATTGATATAAATTATTTAATCATATTAAAAAATTATTTTGATATTGCTATATGATATATGACTTTATATGATCTAGGTAGCTCTACTCAAAAAGATGACTTGGATAAATCATTAAATCAATACAAAGTGATTTGGATAATCTACAAAGTTTCTTGATTTTTATTCGCATTGCTCATTCTTAGAAATATTCTTTCTCTGAAGTTTCTTGGTGATTACATTACCAAAGAGGGGAAATTAGAGAGAATGGAGAGGTATTGGAGAAATTTGCTAAAATTGCTTCTCTTATGTTGAAAGGGAGATATTTAGAAGAGATTTGAGATTTGTGGCTTAAAATGATTTTTCGGCTTTCGTTCTTCACTTATATCTGTGTGAAGTCATGTTATTTTGAGATGTTGTTAATATATTCATCAAAGGTGAGATTGTTAGAACATGTGGCTAGTTTTAGATTATTTATGATAATGAATAATTGACATTGCTTAGCATTGTTATGTGAGGCGTGTGGTGTGCGTGGAACAATATTAGTTAAGTTTAGGAAGAACTTGTACTGGTAAAAATGTTTTTGGTCTTTGCATGTACATGTTGAGCATGGTGGCGATTGTGGTCGATGACGAGGTGAACCGAGATTAGGATGGGGAGATCTAAGGTTCAGGCGATCGACGATGTCACGACATGGTTGGGCTCTTACTTAAGTATGTGGAGATCAAATATGCATGATGTGTAGGGAAGATACAGGAGATGCGGTTTTGGAGGCTTCGACACATGATGAATTAAAAAGATTGAAATTTTGAAAAACCCGTGTTATAGAAGGGTTTGAGGTCCCTTAAAAAATAGTGTACCAAAAGTCTGATAAGGTAAAAAGGTCTAGTTAGATGAATTGTATTAGAATTAATCAAAGGTGTAATCGGTATCCGATACAAGGGCTGCCTATGTACGGAAAGTGCGGCTATATATATTAAGTTACATTAGGGGCTTTGAGGGATTAAGTGCTGCATGCATGATGATGGAGACGTGAAGGACCAGCAGTTGGATCTCTTTTGGTGATCCGTGGGGAGAGATTAGAAAAAGAGGAAACATATTCGTTGATGCTTTTGGTTGGCCATTGGCTTGCATGCATCATGCATGCTTGTCTTTATGAAATCTGCTGCATGCATGGTGCTTTTAGTCGTAACTTTTGTACATCAGGAGATGAAAAAGAGATTAGAGAGGTGATTAAGTGAGAGAAAAAGCAATTTTTTTATTCATTCAAATTCTTTTGCCTCACGGGCTGGTCATCTCGGTTCTGGTTTCTTTGAATCGTACAGTAGTCTACAGTATATAAACAGTAGCTACAGTACCTGATCACTATTACTACAGCAATGCTACAGTATTAGGAGAGAGAAATTGCTATTTTTCTTGCCTCTTTTTGGTTTTTGTTTTCCTATTTTTACTGTGTAGTAGGATGAAAAATCAGGAGATAATATATATTGAAGAAAGTTTCTACTACGAATTACAATCATTCATCCCTGTGATTGCCATGAACTTGTACGTTAACAAATTTAATTTTTTCTTGCTATGTTAGGAGAGAGAAATTGCTATTTTTCTTGCCTCTTTTTGGTTTTTGTTTTCCTGTTTTTACTGTGTGGTGATTGAAAAATCAGAAAATAATAAATATTGGAGAAAGTTTTCGCTACGGATTACAGTTATTCATCCCCTCTGATTACTATCAACTTGTACGTTAATAAATTTAATTTTTTCCCTGTAGACGTCTATGTTTACTTTCCAAAGTGACCCATTCTACGGTGATGGCCTCACTTCTTGCCTTACCTGACGATATTTTTCTGTTTCTTTTGGCAAGTACAGAAGTATGCTAGCAATGAACAGTGGCTCGAGCTTCTGTATGTGCAGCAAAATACCGCTGATATTCGATGGATAGGATAAAAAGTGGGAACAAAACTAGTGCACGGTAACAGAACCTCCAAAAGCAGCAAAAAAAAAAAAAAGGACAAGAGAAAACGGCAAGTGATCATGTCGAAATCATACTAACATAACCTCAAAAAAGAACCATACTGGTATAAAAACAAACACACGCCGTTAACCTGGAGTTCCTTAGAATCAAAACAAGAGGAAAGATGGATAGGACGGTCTAGGTGAGGTGCTACCCATGCATGGCCCCATGACAAGGCAGAGAGTTGAGAAGTCGATTTGCAGGCTTGAGCCGTCATGCGAGAGGGCTACACTGCCAGCAGCCCAGCACCGGATGCATTTCCAAAAAAAAAAAAAAGAATTACTCGCCGTAATCCAGATGTCTCTCTGAACAATGCTCCTGAGGGTGGGTCTGCGGTGTGCCCGGACCCTAGCGTGAAATGACGCTAGCTGCGTGAACAGAGCGGTGAATTAAGGTCGGGATATTGCAAGGAAACGGAAACTACTGAACCACACGTACGTCGTCATGGATCAACATAGTCACAGGAGGAACTATCACTGCAACCGTACCATGGAAATTCTTAACACCCAAGAAGCAGATTGCAGCGCCTTGAAAATGAAAGGTGAAATTGAGATACAGAAGAATATGCATATGTATGGACGATCACAGAATTCCAGAAGGATATGCAGCGAAATGGTTTGAATTTGTAGGACCGTATGGCGCAATCAGAGGGGGTGAATGATTAGTTCTGCTTTTCGACACCTAGAAAACAAATATCAAACTAGAAGAAAAATGATTTCTTTTACCTTATGTCATTACGACTTCTATATGACTGTTTGCAGTAATCCTCTTTATATGAGGTCGATGTTGTAATATCCCTTTACACCAGCAATTGCAAAAATCTTCAACTCACAATGAATCAGATTGACTCGAGAATTTCTTTATTGCTATATTCTCATATGTTTACAAAAAAATACTCTCACAGGCACCTCTAAAGATCTAGCATAAAAAGCCTACCACAACTAACTCCTCAACTAGGTTGCTCCATCCACGGAGCCTTGGACTTGCTTTTATATGCTAGAGTTCTAAGTCATGTCTAACTCAAAACACAAACATGAGATCATATCTCATTCTCAAATCAAGGGACCCAAAACCATTTCAAACACGGGTTTTATCTTTACTGAGTCATGGACTCCATCCACAACTCTAAACTCAACACGTAACGAAGCATCCAGGATCACACCTTCTGTATCTTCATCACGCCCCATCAACAACTGTGTCGAAGTCTCTAGAACACATGGCCTGTAGTTTCTCCACGCATCACCACTTTTGATCTTCACATGCGTTAGTGTTAGCCCGATCATCTCGCATGACATTCTCAACCGTTTGGACCTCAGATCTCCCTATCCTAGTCCCGATCCTTCTCGTCACTAACCATGGTCATCTCTACACTCTCCTACACATACAAAGACCAAGGAAATATTTTTCTGGCATAAGTTCTTCCCAACTTAACCGTTATCATCACACACACACACACACACACACACACACACACACACACACACTTGTTTGTCCATAGACAAGATCCGAAACAATCCACAACCACAATCTGGCTCATCCCAAGTCATCAACAGAGTCACCCACGACCACATGATCTATCGCTTCTAATAAAACATTTCTAGACAATTCATTATGACCATTATCTCAACTCATACTTGAAAACCACAAGTAATCAGGAATTACCATGACTCCGCATAAAACACTCGGCAAAAACTTCCTTATCACTACTGACTTCTGAGTACCGCTCTTTTGACTATCGAGTATTGAATCCTTCCGACTACTGAGTACTACACATCGAACACCGACAACTATGAACCAACTAGTTCTACCGCTGGCCAAACACAAATACTCAAAAATATCAAGAGTTGACGTACTCATACTAACCATGAGGTCTACAAGTATCGACTGCAAAGTCTACGACTTAGAGAAGCAGTCTGCAAAGACTATGAGTAGAAAGCAGTCTGCGAAATCTACGACTTCGAGAAAGAAGTCTGTGAAGTCTATGATTTCGAGAAGGCAATCTGCAAAATCTACGAGTAGAAAGTAGTCTACAAAGTCTATGACTTCGAGAAGCAGTCTATAAAGACTATGAGTAGAAAATAGTCTGCGAAGTCTACGACTTCGAGATGTAGTTTGCAAAGACTACAAGTAGAAAGTAGTCTGCGAAATTTACAACTTTGAGAAAGAAGTCTGTGAAGTCCACGATTTTGAGAAGGCGGTCTGCAAAATCTACGAGTTGAAAGCAGTTTGCGTAGTCCACGACTTCGAGAAAGCAGTCTGCAAAGACTACGAGAAGCAAACTACAACATCTATGACTTTGAGAACCAAACTGCAAAATCTACACTTACCTACCATGGTCGAAGCTGATCGTGGTCGTAGTCGGACGTGGTCGAAGTACGTGGATCCTCCAATGCCAGTCGAAAGCCATCTGATGCTATGGTGTTACTCGAAGGTTGTCCGATGTCATTTATCCATTCTGACTAGTCCGAATATCCTTGAAGCAGAGCATCGTCCGATGTCCGTCGCTACTCGACAATCGTCCGATGCCACTTGATCGATCGGAGTGATCTGAACTTTCTTGGAGCAAAGCGTCATCCGATGTCCGTCGCTACTTGTCAGTCGTCCGATGCCACTTAACCTATCGACTGATCCGAATCTTCTTGAAGCAAAGCATTCGCTACTCGACTATCGTTCGATGCCACTTATCCCAATCGGACTAGTCCGAACCTTCTTGATGCATCCAAAAACCGCTTGACCCAAAACCAATCGCAGCAGAATAAAACCACTCGAACAAGGAACCTTCAACTACAATCGACCGACATCTTTTACAAACGTAAAATCCAAATATCAATTATTCATCATCATTTTATTCACGACCATCCACATAGCCTAATAGAATTGTACTTGTACATGCCCCAAAATGATACTATATTATATGTTAAACCATTCCACAACTATTTTCTGAACTGTTAACGAAGCGACATATTCAGTCCTTAACATGAAATCACAGAGTATATGGGATATCTGTGACGATCTGCACAGGCTCTTCACCCCAGTTTATGGGGTTCACCTTCGGCCAGAAAACCTCCAACCAAATTAAGTCCCATACGTGGTATGTTCCGGGATCAATTTAACGTAGGCATATTCGAGCTTAAAGTGTACTACTTGCTGTCATACTCTGTGCTATTGGCCCTCTCCACTAGCACTGCTACTTGGCCCTCTTCTGCTTACAGTGGTATTCTTCAGTATCTGCACAAGGAAAGAACAACTCATTCAGAACATGTTTTATCTATGCATGACACCACTAGTGGCCACTGATATGTGGCAAGCAAAAGCTTTTGACTTCCGAAATAATGATATAATTCCAACTTTCTATGATCACATAGAATCCAAGTAATTAATTCTTGCTGGTGCATAAAGCTAGCACTAGAGGAGTAACTGAATCCAAACAATGAGTTCTGCTTCTGCATCATCTCAGACAACAGTTTCGATTTTTATGTAAACAAAAAAGGATACGAAATATGAATTACATGTATAACAAATCTATGAAACATTTGTGATCATGGTCAATGGCGCTTAACAAATAAACAAAATAGACAGAACTTATTGATATTAACAGTGTATAAAGTTGTACTGCAAAATTAAAAATTCGCAACCAGTGCATGAGAAGCAAAAGAACTGTACCTGTCGGAGCATCTGGTTCTCATTCTGCAGGGTGGAGAGCCTTTCTTCCAGCTCTGAGTTCTTCTTCTCCAAGTCCTTCACCTTCACCTCCAGATCATTCAAATAAGCTTTCTTCCTCTCCCTTGCGTGCTGTGCTGATACCCGGTTCCTCAGCAACCTTTGCAGGCCACAAACGTACAATCAACCCATATTCAAGACTTCAGACTAGAACCGTAGTACATTAATTACATGCACACTTCAAAAAGGAGAGATCCTAGGATAGAGAACTTTAGAATGGTAAATTAGCAAATATTTTTTGAATTAGACAAATTTCATATTCTCAATTCACATACAAGTCATATTAATATAAGTATCTAGCACCAATCCAAAAAATAAAGCAAAAGATGTTTCATAATTTGGTATGTTTAAAAAATAAGTTTGTTACATTAATTTAAATAAAATATTACAGTAGCATACCGACTAAAATCTTAGTTGAAATATTATGCTTATCCATTCCAGTGGTACTAATATCATTTATTTAGGGAAGGTACTAATGTAATTCATGTTAATGGAATAACTGACTAAGTTGCATGTCTTAAAAACCATTAATACAATGATGGCACACTATACTGATGCAAATACTCCTTAATTGTCACAAATACATGTCATTTTTGATATTGACACGGTCCCCTAAATGCCACTTGGACCACTAATTTTTATTGCAATACATTTATAAAACCTAATAAAATTTTAATATTATGAAAGTACTTTTTGAGATAAATATATATATATATATATGATTTTCATGTAACGAGCATAAATATTTAAAAAGATATGGATACATAAAGTTTCAAAAGTTTGATTGCACGTATCCCAAAATAACATGTATTTGTGACTGAAAAGAGTACAAGACAACACTTTCACTTATGTCAAAAGGCTCAGAAACTGACTTGATGTAAGGTGCATTATGTCATAAGATCTGTAGTACAAATAGTGAGATATCATATATTGTATACGTCCAAAACTGTTTCCACTTTCCTATCCCCACTCCACCCCACTTGTATCCACCTAACAAATTAGATGAGCAGGTAGTAGGGCACTCACACCACATCCAAATCCTGAAAGCAAGGAGCAAACCTTTACAGAGATATATAATCCACCACGTTGATTCAAGCAGGCTTTAAATTCAAGATCTCTCTTTGCTTCAACACTATTTCAACAAAGTTGATCAGAATCAGCAACATAATCCAACCATCTTATTTAGCAACCTCGGCATTTCGAATCGCATTGCAGCCTATGTATCTGCGCTTGACGCTCTAAGCATCTAGCTCCACAAGCATTCTTTTATTATCTGAACTCAACAAAAAGGGATCTAGCTATGACATGTATTAAAGTATAAGTGAATTACTAGTATTTCCTTATTAACTTAAGCTTTTGGGTGAATTGTCTGGTGCATGCAATTCAATATGGTATCAGAGTCAAGAGGTATTGAGTTTAAAACCCGGTTGGTGCAATTAAAAAAAATAATTACAATCTACGTCTATTCTACGTCTTAGACCTGAGCGAGTTTACATGTGCAAAGAGTGTTGAAGTATAAATGAATTGCCTATCTTTCTTTATCAATTTAAATTTTTAGGTGAAATGATTGATGCACGCAACTCAATAATATGGATTCAACATGCATGGTCCATGAGGACCACCACTGAATCCAAAACAGCATGGTCACACACACACACTGTCATCCAAACATGACAATTTTTTCTCTCAACAAATGAGTACGCTTTCTTCTATAGCAAACTGAATCCCGTACTATCGTATCAACCTAGAAAAGTGGAGTATATACTACCACACAGCCACGGGTGATCGATGAAACAAGTGTACTGCTACACCAACTGCACCTAAGTTAGTATTACTACTACTAGTAGTAGTTTCAGCTATCAAGCTCGCACCTTTTGAGGCGCTTGTGCTCCTTGTCCGCGGGGCTGCGTCCGCGGCGGCGCGCGCTGGCCTGCGCCGTGGAAGACTGGGCGCGCTCAGGGCCGCCGGCCGCCGAGCCGGCCTCCCTGCCAGACGTGGAAAGGCCGCCTGGCTCCAGGCCCAGCTCCGGCACTCTCCTTATCTCCTCGTCGCTCTCCATCCCTGCAGCTCAACCAAAGCCCATCTCAGCTCACAAATCAAGCTCTTGTAGCACGAAAAAAATTAAATCTCTTCAGAATTCTAGACACGTAGAGCATCTCACAGGTGCCAAAGATTCAAACTTTTCAAGGACAGAACATGGATTTCCCAAGACAACCAAAGTCACGTCGCAAGACGCAACATTTCGAACCCAAAGAACACCAATCGAAAAGTGTAGCGCAAAAAGAGTTTGAAGAACCGAACCAAATTAAACAGCATTTAAGGAAAGAATAAAATTGAACCGGCGCTTGCTTGCCTTCCTTGACCTCCATGTGCTGCCCGGAGCTGGACGACCTCTCGCTGCTGGAAGGCCGCGAGCTCGCCGCCTGCTCCTGCATTCTCTCTCTCTCTCTCTCTATCTCTGCTCTCTCTCTAGCCCCAGGAAGAAGAGATTCGTGTGAGCTCGGCTCTACACCTTCCCTATCTCCTGTTTCTCTTCCTCCTCCATCCTTCCTTGTATGGACCAAGCTGCTAGAGAGAACTTTTTACCCTCCAAAGTTACAAGTATTTTAAACAAGCCCTTATTGCTTAACACTCCAGTCCCTATACACGGCAAGTACACCTGCAAACGGGCTGACAAGTAATAGTGCTATACAAAATGGGCTTATCTTGAAAACACAGCTTCCAGCGATTTGCCCGATTCGTCCTTGGGGTTTTAGCCGCGGGATCCCAGCCATCCAACACGGGGAGATCCCACGGCCTGCGACCCACCCACGTGGCCGCCCCGGAGACCATGCACTCGGAGGCGCCATCCAAAGGCGCGGAGCCCCGCTACGTGGAGAGGCCACGGCCCTTCCGCTCCGCCGACACACTGACGTGCGGGCCATCCACTCCAGGGCCCGTCCGTCAGCGACGCTGCCGGAGTATCCGGGACGTGTGGATCAGCCGCGCGGCGCTTTCACCTGAGGCCGCCGTACGCGTGCGCTTCCGGGCGGCTCGCTGGCTCGTTGTCGGCCACAGGAAAAAACGGACCTGTCGAAACTGACGGCGAATAGTGCACGTTTCCCGTTCTTTTCGTTTTTTAAGTTAAATTTTGTCTTCCACTTCTTTTATTTAATAAGTAATTTTGTGTTTGCGTATTGCAACAAAAAATAGAGCTCACATATATACTAGTATTTTGAAAACAAAAGTTTTTAAAATACTGGAATCCATATCACTCCAAAAATTAAAAATAAGAGACAACAATGAGCAAGATGCATATATCCTCATGCATATTATATTGCAAAATTAATAGATATATAAGAGTCTACACCGTTATATAACAATATATAGTTTAATGCCCATATGCTGCTACGGAAAAAACATATAAGCCAAATTTGTGTTCTGTCACACAAACTGATTTACCATTTGCCATGTAGCTTATTTGGTGGTTTGTGTTCTAACTGTAGTTATAATGGATGCTCAGTGCTACTACGTAAAAGAGTACACTAAGTGTTTATCTTAACAAGATATAATATGTTTTCATCACAAAAAAAATACATGAATGAAAAATCAAGAAGGGACCTCAATTCATCTTGCATCCATCTACAAAGGTACAGTACAACCACGTCATGTGCACGGAACTGTCAGCCCGAGTTGCGCCAACCAAAATTAACATCACCTATGGAACAGGCTAATCCAACCAAAATTAGAAATCATTACGAAAGAGAACCACAATCGAGCTAGTATGCTCAGGTACATTGCATTTGACAACATGTAAGAGAAAACAAATGTAGTTGAGTTCAGTGTTCAAACCCTACCTAGGCTTGGTTACGAAATGGGCTAATATGGTTTAGACCTATTATCAGGTGGCCTAATCTATATCAAGTTTCATACATTCAAACTGAAACCAAGTAATCCTGAGGTGTTAGGCTCACATCCAACCAAACCAAGCTACAGCGCTACACAAATCCGCATTCAAACTTGATAGAAAGCTTCACATTCTTAATACCACAGAACGGCTTGCAACTTGTCAGATTGGTGCATAGACAGTTCAGATCAAATCATGGTTAGTTATAAGACATGTTAACCTGTTCCTAATTTAAGCCATGTAAGTCTTAATCCAATAGCTGGAAGGGCATTCCAGTGCTCCAAGCCTCTATGGCAAATTTGCATCCAACAAATGCTCCATAAATGAAATTTTATGACACAAGTAGGCAGCATATGTAGTTATTCATTCTTGTAATTCTGAATTTGACTATATGGACTGCTAATTTGGTACTTCCAAACAACATAACACAAACTACAAACAGTATAGCACGTAAGGAATTTAATTACTCTGTATAGCTGGCCAAATTTGAATCCATGAAAACTCAGATGATAACAAGATATCAATTGAGAAACTGTGTTGCTTTGGTCAACATAATAGAATTAGCATATGCTAGGATAAAACTATAGAAGTACAGACACAAGAACTTACGAGCACTCTATGAATATTCAGAAAACGTGGGTTCTTCTTATTCTGGGATACTGTTACAGAGCCTTCTATAATTTGATCCTGCTTCACTTCTACAGGGCATATTGCACCATAAAGAGAAGGAATAACTGAATAAGTAAAGTGTTTCATTAAGGAAAAGAACATGTTGCCAATGGGTTGGCTCATCCTCTGGGGCTACTATATAATTGAATAAGTGAAGTGTTTCATTAAGGAAAAGAACATGTTAATAAACCAAAACCTGTTGCCAATGGGTTGGCTCATCCTCTGGGGTTGTGGATAGCAGAACTGTGCCAGATCCTCGATGCCTTTTCTTTTGAATAATATCAAGTGGATTCGAATTGGAAGAATAATTATGAGAAGACTTTGCAAGCCTGTTGAACTCCACTTCAAACCAAAAACCAAAGCCATGAATGGGAGCTTCACACGGGAGGAAAGAAAATTTCAGATTTCTTACCAAGAAACTAAGATAGGTTATTTGTTATATGTAAATTGAAAGAAAAACAATCCACAGCAACCTTGTCAAGGTGGTGTGGTCGATGGACATCTGAGGACTGGATTGTAAAAATGAAATGAACGGGGGAGTGTGGATAAGTATTTGGGTGTTTCTCGAAGAGTTTGGTTGCTATGTTGCCCTGGTGGGGAAACAACTAGATTTCATGGCTTATGTGGCGCTTGAGCAACATCGGACGTCTCTGGTATTCCCAATGATGTGGCGAGCCATTTTGCAAGGAAACCCAGAAGGTTTCAGTAGGAAACTTTCAAAAAAAATAATATCTAAACCAGAAAAGTATTCAATTAATTTTGGTAAGACATAATGTAAGATTATGAAATATTAGTTGAAAGAACCATCCTTCTATTGAGCTTTGTGGTAGGAAGCTCAATATCAAATCACATCTCCATGCAGTTTCAGTGGGCTTATAGCCAATATAAAAACTCTCATGGAGCAATTCTAAGAAGCTAAGGTGGTTTTGAGAGTAGCACAAAATTCAAATCAAGAAGCTCAAAAACCTAGCTAAGCTAGTGTATAAACAACAGTTTTAGAACGTAGAAGGACAATATCACAATATGCCCACATACTAACTAACTCAGGTATAACACTGATAGAACTTAGAAGAATAATCCTCTTATGTTCCTGTTCGTGTGCGCAACAAGCAGAGCATTTAAACATAAGCTCACTGGTTGACAACATTTTATGCTCAGTTATCTATTTCTAAATTTATATATAGCAGCATCAACACCTAATACGACATAATTGAGTCAATTGCTCTTTGAAAGAGCTATCTAACTTGAGAATTAACATCTATTCATGTAAAGTTCTAAAAAAATAGGCTATCCATTTATGCATTAGAAATATAGAATCTCTTTCCTTAGTGATGCAATGCAGTAGTACTAAAGCTTGCATGGTACCAGTAAGCTTTGTAATCTGATATACTTGGCAATTTGACATGCATACCCATGAGGTCCAAGATGGCAATAGCAGTAAAACATCTCAATGTCAGAGCACAGCAATATGAGATTACCGAGATGATGAAGGCAAAGGTCTTGCTGGAGTCGTCTTGGGTCCATCAATGGCGCCGCGGCTGTAGAACATGTGGGGGGCAAGGCAACATCTTTCTCATCTCTGAGTTCTTGATCTTCCATGACAGTGGCAGCGTTAGGACATCTTCTTGAATCACATCTGTCAGTTGTTGGACCTCGGAGCAACGACTCCTGGATCTTCTGTGTAAATCGCACTAGTTCAGGATCAAGTTAGTGCACACAGTGGATAACAAAGATTCATATTATGCACAATGACATTTATTCATTAACTAAATATAGGTCTGATGGCCAAGGTTTACATCAATGGTTCATAAACCAAAATTAAATATAAACAGCAGAAAAAGAACCATAAAGCAGCAACCCATCCTGCCTACCCACAGGCGAATGACTGTAAGACGTGTCCTACTCGTCGTTATTCTCACCGAAGTTGATGAAATCCTTTTCTGAAAATAGTGAATAAAGCAACATGAGTACATAAATTACTCCACAAGTTACACCAGGAGGTTTAACAGAATTCATGCATGCATAAGGATTGACAATGGAAGGCATAATAGGTTATTCGTGCGTAAAAACAGAATTAAAATAAATACAGTAAATAGATTCAAAAATTGAATTTGATACAATAGATAGAAAGAGTAATTTAACAAAATAATATCGTTAGTGCAGGCTCCGACCAAACACCAACCTATTTACAGGTATCCCACCTGGTCCATCTTTTCCAAAAGATATCATACAAATTCCATCCATCCATATGCTTTTTTTAAAATCTCCATCCATAAGCCTTTTTATAAACCATTTTGAAAACTAAAGTCTAATCCGTGAAAAACTTTACTCCGCTTGCCTATAACCGTGGGCACGGCTATCCAGGATAGATTATACACTTTGCAGAGATTGTACAGCTTTACCCACAAGACATGATCATCCCATATTACCACCGGATAAGCACACTTCCTTTGGTGTACGGCGAGAAGATCATGACAAGACGTTTACAATGCTAAACCTTCAACTTAGTTACGCCGCCACTAAGATTTCACCATAACTTGAATCCACAAGTTAGAGCCCCTTTTTGTGCTATGTGAGACTTCTTATGGCCTACGCCACGCTCACATTCAACCTATAGCGAAACCAAAGTTGGGACTTTACAAATTAGTCAGTTAAGACTGTCTCATACCAGTCTTGTGGTAGTACGATATGGCTTTGCAACAGTAACTCACAGGCCGGTCCTTAACAATACATACCCCCTGTGCTTGACAATCAACATTCATATACCTTCTTGACTCACCAAAGTCAAGAATACATTTTAGAAAATCAGTGTTCTGAAGTGAAACAAATATTCTCACTTAAATCATTGTAAGCATGGCTAAGCAATTGTATAAAATTTTTAGTCAATACTATTGTACTAACTAGGTTTTCATCTAAGGTGACAAGGCATAAGAAAGTTCAATATCAAATTTGACCATACACAAAGGATTTAGGTATAACTAGAATTTAAATTGAATTTAAATTAGACTTGAATAAAAGTACGCATGCATAATAATTTTAAAAATAACATAAATAATTTAAATTACTGGGAGCAATATGATCAAAGGTGTAACTTGTCTTGCTCTGAAGTTTGTTGAGGTTCGCCAAAGTTATACTCTTCGAAATAGCCGTAGTCTATACGCGAAAAGCCAGAACAAACTAAACTCAAATAAAATCTAAATAAAATCTAAAAATTATGAAATATATACTAGGAGATATAATATGAATTTAGGAATTTGGATGGGTCCAAAAGGAGTTGGGACGAAGGAGAATGACTTCTGATGGTTTGAATTCCAAAGAAATGAATAAAAGGAATTATTGGAATTATTTTATTTGTGAAGAGAAAGTGGTCGGAAGCTACAATATTTGTGTATGGTCGAAACCATGGTCGAATCGACTATTGAAGTTGTGGAGGTCGAAGTTGAAAACAGAGACTCCAAGTATGGGTGAAGTTGAAGTCATAAATTTGGTCGAAGACCTAGTCGAAATTGTACCGTGGTCGAAGAATACTATAGCAGTCGTGATTACTATAGTGGTCGAAAACTAAGAGTAGTCGGAGTCGAGTGGTCGGGACGGCAATGAACGACCGTGGTTGGGAGTGACTGTGGTCGTGAACAACCGTAGTCAGAAAAACAATTATGGTCGAATGGATTGGAGTTTACACCGTGGTTGGAGTAGTTATATTGGGTGAATCTTCAGGTGGTCGAAAGCTATGGTGGAAGGCTTCAGTCAGAAAGCACAATGTGGTTGAATATCTGTAGTCGATGGTCGAAAGCTCTAGAGAGTGGTCGGGAGTGGTTAGGTGCTGACGTGGCACGCCACATGGGTCGGATGCAGACATGGCTTGCTAAGTGGGTAAGAGAAGGGAAAGACTTAGTGGAGGCCGTTAGATGGGAATCGAACGGTGATGATACACAAAGAAGTTTGGACTAGTTTGAATGGTCAAAGGAACGTTCGGACCATCCGAACGGGAAAAGAGAGGAGGTGGCACTGAGGTGGCTCGGCGCGTGGGGACTAACAGTCCATCGGAGTTTCGGTGAGCGACGACGGCTGGCGAGGGGCGCAAAATAGAGAAAGGATAGTGAGGCGTGCATTGGTTCTCTTGTGCAATACCGCAAGTGGTTGGAAGGTGGTCGGCGGCGAGGTGAAGTGATGGCGGAACTCGGGCGGCAGTGGCGACAGCATTCCGATGGTGAGGAGACTCAGCCAAGGGCCGATCGAGAAAATTGAAAAATTATAAAATATATACTGGAAGATAGATTAAGAATTTATATGAATTTAAAAATTTGAATCACTTGATTCGGAGTTCGAACGGAGGAGAACGAGCGATTGAAAAATTAGCGGATCAGAAAATCCTGAAAAAAGAAAAATCAGGAATATTCCTACGCGGAAGAGTAGCTTTTGGTGTTTTGGCTGTGGCATTGGTGAGGAAAGACCCGGGAGGTAAAGCCAACTAGCAAAATAGGTTGCTAAGGACCCGAGGCACATGTGGGAAGTGACGACACGTCAAACGGAGCACGGTAACGACATGGACGGTGCCAAAGACATAGGGTTGAAGAGAAGAATAATTTTTTGAGCATAGAACATGAAGAAGTAAGGTGAGCACGGCCTAGAACGCGGTGAGACAAGACAAGGAAAATTATCGGCTAAGCCGAAAACTCACCAAAGGAGACACAATCGTCGTTTGAATGACGTCGGTTCCAAAAACAAAAAACTCAATATCGTTTTGTTTGGTGAGGCGAATCCAAAACCGTTTGAAACGTAGTCTCCTTGAATGGTTTGGCACGTTTTAACGTGAACGGATTGTTGAAAGCATCCCCGGACAGATAGGGATGCGAAATGCCATTTGCGGCCATGGCTAGGTGTTGGACGCAAATATTTGTGGGAGGTTTTTGGACAAACGGAGGAGAGAACGATGTAGAACGCGTCGAGAAGAACTCAACGACGTAGACGGCTCGGCCAATGGATTAGTGAAACGCAGTGGAGAAGCCTTTAGGCAGCCGACGAGCTGACATCGGCGTTTCGGGCAAACGGGGAGGAGTTAACATGCGAGAATTACGGCGAAACGAAGAGGAGAGTTGTGAGACCCGGAAGTAGAAACTCCTGCACTTCTGTGTATTGCAAGATTAGTCCTGCATCAACGCTAGTACACACAGATAATCAGATAAAGTGATACATTGCCAACAACGCTTTATTACAATAATAACGTAAATACATAAATCCTGGCCCAAGGCCTTACAACTGTGGTTCACAGAACCTCTTACACAAAAGATAACAGCGGAAGCAAAATATTCAAATAAACGCCCATCAATCGCCAGTGCAATTGACTTGAGCAACGAGACCTAGTCCTCCGGAAAGAATCCATCACAGCCATAAGCGGAACAAAGAGTCGTAGTCTCCTTCCTGAGCTTCAACCTCCTCTGAGAATTATTTTGAAGTGTAGTATGTGAGTACAAGAATGTACTCCGCAAGTCTTGGGAAAGATGCATTAGATGCAAGGTTGAACAAAGGAAAGCTATATGGCTCTTTTGCACAAATCAGCATTTTATTTCAAATTTATATACTCCTTCTAAAAGCATTTTATTAAACAATTAATTTTTATAATCTGAAGTTTAATAAGTACTTTAGTGAAGGTTACAACCACCATCACTGATAAATAGGCTATCTCCGCCAAGATTCAAAATAAAGATTTAAAATCACTTGAACTGGTTACATCCACCAGACTAACTTCACGAGAGTTCCATCCACTCTCTGGTTTTCTGAAACCTTTTATTTTTAAATTCAAAATCAAATCTCTACTATGTGAATGCATTCCTTGTCCGCCCTTGACCGTGGGCACGGCTATTCGAATAGTTTTATTACTCTGCAGAGTGTGTACAACTTTATCCACAAGAGATATATTATCCTAACAGTCAACATGCTTCCTTTGGCATAAGACCCAGATAAAATATCACAAGTTTTTCACCTACTCTAGTATAGATTTATATCACCCGCTGAGGTTTCACCGCTGAAAGGTTAAATCCACCATATTCAGAAGCCCCCTCTTGCGCCATGTGAGTGCAGTAAATCCCTGCCCCTCACTTTGAGTAATCAGTAAATCCCTGATACCCATTTTCCAACAGTGACACAAAAACTAAACTATTATAGGTTAATTAGCTAGGTTGTACCCATTTTAACTTGTGGTTGTACTGTTTTACACAGATTGGACAAACACAAGGATCGGTCCTTAGACGACTAGGGTGAATCATTCACAAACCCATTATCCGTGCTAACCCGCACCAGCCAAACAATCCATCCACCCTCGTCAAACTTTACTTTGGACTTGATTTTTATTTTAAAATTTACAGTGGTAACATCTATTACCACTATTCAAACAAAATATTGATTCACAAATCAGTCGTTCACCATTTTTCTCATATGAGCATTTTACATTTATTAGCTAGACTAAGCATTTACTAATATTTTAAATTCAACAAAAAATAACACTAACTCCTTATTGAGCTTAAAGATTATCCTAAGTTGACAAGGGTACATGGTACATAATTTCCAAAGGAGGGTATAACAACTGGGTGCTTATCTAAATTTTAGAATCAAAATTATCAATTTACTAAACATAGCCATGCAAATAATTTAAATTAATTTGCAAAAACTATTTATAAAACATAGGAACAAAATGGTCAAGGAGCCTTGCCTTCTTGAATCAGATTGGGGTCTTCCGGAGCTTGATCTTGACAGTCCTCCGCGAAATCAGATTCTACACGTGAAACGAGAAGAACCAAATAAATAAAATAAAATAAAAACTCAAAAAAATAAATAAATATACCAAATGAAAGTTTGGAATTTTAGATGAATTTAGAAATTTGAATGGGTCAATTTGGAGTTAAAATGCAAAAGTTATTGCCTTCCAAAGTTTAAATACAAAATAAAAGAAAAAGGCTATTTTCTGGATTAAATTTTAAACCGAAAATCATTTATGACGTCAGCAGGCCATTTTCCCGAATTAATTTTCTAAAGAAAAACTGAGATTATGACGTCAGCACCATAATCGATTTTCGGCCGAATTATTTTTGTAATGGAAAATCAAGATTATGACGCAACCATGATGTCAGCCCTGATTTTAAATTATCCAGCCGAGGGAATGACATGTGGGGCCCGCTCTCGGGAGTGAAGCTGACAGGTGGGGCCGATTTGCTAAGGTGGCTCGCGTGATGCGTCAGCGCACACGCGGTACGTCGGGAGCGGGTGGCGCCGCGCGTGGTCCGTCCCGCGCGCGACGTGGCGCCCACCGGCCGCCACGTGGTCGCCACGAGGCTCGGCCACGATGTGGCATCGCCGCCCGTAGGGGGAGGTGCGGGACCCGAAGGTCACGGCGCCCGGCGAGCGCGCGGCGCTAGCCGAGGTGCGAAAAGGGAGAGAGAGGTGAGGAGGCGGTTGGTACTCGCACGGCCCGAGGTGACCGGAGAGGAATTCGCGAGAGGCGGCGGTCGAGAGGGGTTCACGGCGGCGGAGATGTTCCGGTGGCGCACGGGCTCGGGAAGATGTCCGTCGAGGATCGCTGAGGCACCAGCAACGTCGGGGAAGCGTCGGCGAGGAGCGAGGAAGCCCGAGGCGGCCGGAATTGCTCGCCGGAATACTTGAAGCCGCGGAAGAAATCGGGCGAGAGGGCTCGCGCGCTGGTTGGTTTGAGAGGTGAGGGGGCAGCGGTAGAGGAGCTCGGGAGTGGGTTTTATAGGCCGGGGAGGTGGTAACGGCCGAGGCATCACCGCCGGAGAGGAAGGAATTAACGCGACGGTGTAACTGGCGCAATTAATCGCGATTATACCCAAACCGATGGCGGGAAGCGTGGATTTGAATTTGCAGTGGCGGGGGACAGTAATTGGGCATGAAACCAAGCCTTTAAAGCTTCGTTTCTTGTTTTAATGGCGGTGGAGCGCGGTGATGGCGCGAGGAAGAAGGCGACAGCGGGGACGAAGGACTCGACAGTCGGTCCGCACGCCGGTGAGAGAAAAGAGAGAAAGGGAAGGCGTGTGTCTGATTCGCGGCGGTGGCAAGGAAAGGAAGCGGGCCGCTAGATCTAGTGAACCTGTAAGTGAACATGGGCGGTGTGATTCAATCCGCAACGTGGGTGAATCTGAGCCAATCGGTGCGCGTTAAGTGAGAGAGAGCTACCGAGATTAGATACGGCAACAGGAACGGTGCCGATTGTGCACGCACGCGCCACGCGAGAGGAGAAGGAAGCGCGGCGGTAAGTGGTCGAGCGGCGGGATTAAATCGGGCGGGAAGAAGACCGGTCCGATGCTTGACACTTGGCGCTGGGAGAATTTTGGGATTATTTTCTTTAAAGTTTTCCGAAATGACTAGGAGGCTTTAAAATACTTAAAAATACCAAATAAATTTTAAAATTCAGAAAAATTCACGAAATTCCTGGAGAGGTTTTAGACTTAAGAAAATATTTCCAACTTATATTGATATTAATTTTTAGTTTTAACAGAAATTTTTAACTCAGAAATCCAAATAATTTGAATTAATTAATTTAAAATTATCCTTTCCAAATAAAACAAAAATTGGGATGTTACAAACCTACCTCTTAGAAAGAATCTCGACCCGAGATTCGGAAGGACTGGAAAGAGACTAGGGAACTCCGCTCGAGATCTTCTTCACACTCCCAAGTTGCTTCCGACTCGGACAATTGTTCCACCGCACTTTGCAAAATTTTATGGTCCTGTTTGGCACGACGCTCGCTTCTTCTAGAATCTTGACCTGAAACTCAATATGTCAAATCCTCTTTAGATCCACTTCCTCTAAAGGCATTAACTCTTCCGAACTCAGAACACTTTTTCAATTTGCACACATGAAACACATCATGTACATCCGACAATTGGGTAGGAAGCTTTAATCGATAAGCAACTTCTCCTCTTCTCGCTAAGATTGAAATGGTCCAATATACCTCGGAGCAAGTTTACCACTATCCCCGAAACGGCGCATCCCTTTTAGAGGTGACACTTTCAAATACACATGATCCCCTGGTGCAAACTCTAATATTCTGCGACGATTGTCCGCATAGCTCTTTTGCCTGATCTGTGCGGTTTTCAACCTATCTCGGGTTAAACGAACTTGCTCTTCTGCTAGCTTCAATACATCAGTCCAAAACTTGACTTTCTCCCGTCTCCACCAATACAACGGTGTTTCAGACTTTCGCCATATAAAGTTTCAAATGGAGACATCTGCAAACTTGATTGGTAACTATTATTATAGGAGAATTCTGCGTAAGGCAAACTTTGGTCCCAACTGGCTTTATTAGCTAATGCACATGCTCTCAACATATCTTCCAAGATTTGATTTACCCTTTCTGTCTGACCATCGGTTTGAGGATGATAGGCGGTGCTGAAATTTAAATTTGTTCCCAAAACTTCATGAAGCTTCCGCCAAAATCTTGAGGTGAATTGGGATCCTCTATCTGATACAATCTTCTTTCGGATTCCATGCAAACACACAATCCTTGACATATAAAGCTCTGCCAGTCTATCTCCCGAATAAGTGGTCTTAACTGGTATGAAATGGGCTACTTTTGTTAAGCGATCCACTATAACCCAAATTGAATCATATTCTGACCTGGTCTTTGGTAGTCCAGTTATAAAGTCCATTCCGATTTCCTCCCATTTCCATTCAGGTATCTGCAATGGTTGCAAAAGACCAGCAGGTCTTTGATGCTCTGCTTTAACTCTTTGGCATATATCGCACAAGGCTACATATTCTGCAATTTCCCTTTTCATACTGGTCCACCAGTAACTTTCCTTTAGATCCTAATACATTTTTGTACTTCCAGGATGAATTGAATATCCTGCTTTATGAGCCTCTTTTAAGATTAAATCTTTTATTTCCTTTTTCTCGGGTACTAGTATTCTCTTTCCAAACCAAAGAGTCCCCTCTTCATCTTCTGAAAATCCAGGCGACTTACCTTTCTTCATATTCTCTTTAATTTTTTTAACATATTCATCCTCTCGTTGAGCTGCCTTGATCTGATCTTCCAGAGTAGGGTGAACCTTCAATGTAGATAGAATACCTTCGTTAACTATTTCCAAATTCAACCGCTGAAATTCTTCATGGAGGGTTAGCTGCTTATCTGGAATTAACAGATTGTTAATATGATTCTTCCGACTCAAAGTATCAGCTACTACATTCGCTTTTCCTGGATGATAGTGTATTCCCACATCATAATCCTTTATCAATTCAAGCCACCTTCTTTGTCTCAGATAAGGTCGTGGGTGAATATATACTTTAAACTTTTATGATCTCAGATATATTTCACACCGACATCGATTAAGTAATGCCTCCATAACTTTAGAGCATGCACAATGCAGCCTAGCTCTAAATCATGAGTAGGATAATTTTCTTCATGCTCTTAATCGCCTTGATGCATAAGCTACCACCCTTCCTTCTTGCATTAGTACACAACCTGACCTTGTCTCGACGCATCACAATAAACTTCAAAGTCTTTCCGATATCGGGTAACCGCAAAAAGTGCGTGAAGTTAATCTCTTCTTTAATTCTCAAAACTATCCTCACAAGATTTACTCCATTCAAATTTCTTTTCCTTCTTTAATAACTACGTGAGAGGTCTAGCAATCTTGGAAAAACCTTCAATGAAGTGACGGTAGTAACCTGCTAAACCCAGGAAACTCCGGATTTCTGTTACGGTCTTGGGTTGTATCCAATTTAACACATCCTTAATCTTTCCTGGATCCACAGATACTCCTTCTGCAGAAATTACATGTCCTAAGAACTCAACTTTCTTCAACCAAAATGCACATTTGCTGAATTTGGCATACAATTGATGTTCTCTTAATCTTTGTAAAACTATCCTCAGATGTCCTTCGTGTTCTTTTTCAGTTTTGGAATAGATAAGAATGTCATCTATAAAGACAACGACAAACTTATCTAAATATTCCATGAATACTTTATTCATTAAATTCATAAAGTATGCTGGTGCATTTGTCAAACCGAAAGACATCACCAAATACTCATATAATCCATATCGAGTAGAGAAGGTGTTTTGGTATATCTTCAGGTCTAATCTTTAATTGGTGGTATCCTGATCGGAGATCAATTTTTGAGAAAACACTCGATTCTTTCAGCTGATCAAACAGATCATCGATCCGAGGCAAGGGATACTTATTCTTGATTGTTACTTCATTCAGGGCTCTATAGTCCACGCACATACGCCGGCTACCATCTTTCTTGTTCACTAGAAGCACTGGAGCTCCCCAAGGTGAAGAACTCGGTCTAATAAAACCTTTCTCTTGCAATTCTTGAATTTGCCTCTTAACTTCTGCTAGATCATTAGCTGACATCCGATAGGGTCTCTTAGCTATTGGTGCTGTACCAGGAACCAGATTTATAATAAATTCAATCTCTCGATCTGGTGGCATTCCTGGTAAATCCTCAGGGAATACATCAGGGTATTCACTTACTACGGACACATCCTCCAAACTTCTCCCTTTTAAGCTGGTCAATAAACTTCCCTTGTTTGAGGGTGTATTGGATTCATATCTAATCTGAATTCCATCAGAATTTGTGAGAGTAATGGCACGATTGGCACAATCTATCTGTCCTTTATACTTGGTCAACCAATCCATCCCAAGTATTATATCTATGCATTCGGAGTCTATTATAATAAGGTTCGCTAGGAACTTTACTCCATTTATATCTATAGTTGCTCTAGGGCAAACCAAATTAGTCCTCAATTCTTTTCCAGGCGATTGGACTAACATAAGGTTCTTTAGCAAACAAACATTCCAATTATTTCTTTCCACAAAGGCTTTTGTTACGAATGAATGTGAAGCTCCAGAATCAAATAATGTAATTGCAAGAACCGAATTAACAAGAAACTTACCCAGAACCACGTCTGGTGTATTCTGTGCTGCCTCTGCGGTGACATAGTTGATGCGTCCTTTGTTGAATGTTTGTGGAGTCTTGGGAGTCTGAGGGCTTCCACGTCCCTGGCCAGCGGTTGGAGCTCTTGCCGGTGTAGGATCAAGGTTGAAGCGAACCGGGTTACCGCTGACGCTTCGGGGACAATTATTGGCATAGTGCCCCATGTTCTTGCAATTGAAGCATTGCACCCTCGCACCGCAATCCTATTCGTTGAAGTTGAGCCGCATTTCCGATCGAGGAGCTTGAGGTAAAGGACGGTGCGTAAATCGGTGTCATTGATTGGTTGGGCAAAGAGGCCGACTAAACCGCCGTGAGTTGAACGTTGACGAGAGCTGCTCGCAGATCGTTGAGCTTGAAACTTCCTCTTTCGACTCAAAGTCGACGCTGGGCATCTTCTTGCACAAGAGCTTTGTTCACCAAATGCTGAAAAGTGGGATAGTCATTGGATACTAATCGCACCTTGAGATTAGGATCCAATCCTCCCATAAACCTCCAAATCTTGGCTTCATCAGTTGCCACATCCTCTGATGCATATCTTGAGAGTTGAATGAACTTACTCAAGTATGCGGAAACACTAAGGTTTCCTGCTGCAGCTTGGTGAAATTCTTTCCTTTTTATCTCCATGATGCTAGTGGGTATGTGAGTGGTTTGAAAGGCTCGCACAAAATCTGCCCAAACAATATTCTGAGCATTTTGGTGTGTAACGCAATAGTTTTCCCACCAGTTTGCTGCAACTCCCTTGAGTTGATGGGCAGATAAAGAACTTTCTCATTCTCATTGCATTGCGCCAAATTTAATTTCCGCTCAACCTCCTTTATCCAATCATTCGCTTCCAACGGATCGGCAGATCCCGCGAAAGTCGGGGTCGCGCCTCATGAATTCTCCTAACTTGGATTGGGGTGGTGAGCCGGTGCTTGATGAGCCCGTGAACTTGATTCGGCTAAGGCCCAAGAAGTCGCAGCTTGCATGGCCATCATCCGCTCCAAGTTCGGGCTTGAGTGGCGGAGGTGGAATTGGGGCGTTATTGTCATTGGGTGCTTGGTTATTGTTGACGTTGCTCCTTGTATTAACCATCTGAAGCTCTACCAAGAAAAGCACAAGGTAAGGGGGAAAAGCATAGATAAGAAGTGGGGTAACTAATAACATCCCGAACCAACACACATGAACAAAGCAACAACTGAGAAAATGCAACTTTTGAAATTTAAATTAGTTTTAAGAATGGCTGTACCACAAGTGCGCAAGGCTCGGTACAGTCCATTCATTACATCACAATATTATAAGCGTTCTAATATCGAAAATAACTCAAAAGGGTACTACTGTCTAACATCTACTCATCCTCCACGATGATGCACTCCTCTGGATCCTCCTCTGAATCTGCTGAGTGACTCTGTCCACAAATAGGGTAGTTGATCAAGAACGGACCGTGACCGCTCTGGTCAAGACAGTAACTGAGCGAACGCCGACGGCCTCGGCTAGATCCTCCGATATCGAGGTCGGGTAGCGGATCGGGCGCCGTGACACTCTTCCTCGCAGAAGCCCGTGCGAGGTCCTCAAGGTCCGACCGTGCGTAAACAGGTGGCAAGGTCGGTGTAGTGGTAGCAGCCGAGACGCCCACCTCGCCTCGCAGCAGATCTTCGAATCGCATCGGCGCGGAGCGACTCACTCAAGCAACCGTGCTCGAAGGGTGTCTGAGTGGTCGAGCTCGAAGTAAGTAGCATCCGAAGAAGTCCTATCTCCGTAGTGCTCGCATAAGTCGGCGAAGTCGCTTGAGTGAGCCGTGATCCGTGGGATAGGCGAGGTCAACCACCACAACTGGAAAGGCTCGTGAGTCCGCCCCGCCTCGTAGTCGGAAGAAGTCAAGGGTGACTGTCGAGTTCTTCCTTATGCCTCTTGCACAACTCGCAATCGCCATCCGAGCCGCATCTGAATAGCATCCGAGCAAAGGTCCGAGGATGCTCAATATGACGCTCCACCGAGTCAATCTTCCCGCCTTGGGCATAAATAAACACCTCCATGGACCATGAATCCATAGTCATAATCCCGGTCTTCCGCCTCCGAAAATGGGTCGAGTGTACTTCGATGCTGCATCAATCGCCGTAGAAGACTCACGAATGCCCCTCGCCTCACCGTGAGAAAGGTGATCCCATGGAGCCGACGACACACGAACCCGCCATCTACAAATTTGAAAATAGGAGAGATCAAGAAATCTTTTATAGAGTGACAAGGAAGAAAAGAACAAGATACTAAGTAAGAGAAGAGTAGAAGCAAAGAAACTTAAGTTTTTGTATATAAATTTTTATTAAACATAACCCCTTAAGGCTTACCAAAACCTAGGGCTCGTCCCTATACAAGTTGGCTCGATACCACTCGTGAGACCCAAAGTAGAAACTCCTGCACCCCACGTGTATTGCAAAGACTAGTCCTGCATCAACGCTAGTACACACAGATAATCAGATAAAGTGATACATTGCCAACAATGCTTATTACAATAATAACGTAAATACATAAATCCTGGCCCAAGGCCTTACAACTGTGGTTCACAGAACCTCTTACACAAAAGATAACAGCGAAAGCAAAATATTCAAATAAACGGCCCATCAATCTGCCACAGGCAATTGACTTGAGCAACGAGACCTAGTCCTCCGGAAAGAATCCATCACAGCCGCAAGCGGAACAGTAGTCGTAGTCTCCTTCCTGAGCTTTAACCTCCTCTGAGAATTATTTTGATGTGTAGTATGTGAGTACAAGAATGTACTCCGCAAGTCTTGGGATAGATGCATTAGATGCAAGGTTGAACAAAGGAAAGCTATATGGCTCTTTTGCACAAATCAGCATTTTATTTCAAATTTATATACTCCTTCTAAAAGCATTTTATTAAACAATTAATTTTTATAATCTGAAGTTTAATAAGTACTTTAGTGAAGGTTACAACCACCATCACTGATAAATAGGCTATCTCCGCCAAGATTCAAAATAAAGATTTAAAACCACCTGAACTGGTTACATCCACTGGACTAACTTCACGAGAGTTCCATCCACTCTCTCGGTTTTCTCAAACCTTTATTTTTAAATTCAAAATCAAATCTCTACTATGTGAATGCATTCCTTGTCCGCCCTTGACCGTGGGCACGGCTATTCGAATAGTTTTATTACTCACAGAGTGTGTACAACTTTATCCACAAGAGATATATTATCCTAATACCAACATGCTTCCTTTGGCATAAGACCCGATAAAATATCACAAGTTTTTCACCTACTCTAGTATAGATTTATATCACCCACGAGGTTTCACCACGAAAGGTTAAATCCACCATATTCGTAAGCCCTCTTGCGCCATGTGAGTGCAAAGAAACCGCCTCACTTTGAGTAATCAAGAAATCCTCGATACCCATTTTCCAACAAAGTGACACAAAACTAAACTATTATAGGTTAATTAGCTAGGTTGTACCCATTTTAACTTGTGGTTGTACTGTTTTACACAGATTGGACAAACACAAGGATCGGTCCTTAGACGACTAGGGTGAATCATTCACAAACCCATTATCCGTGCTAACCCGCACCAGCCAAACAATCCATCCACCCTCACAAACTTTACTTTGGACTTGATTTTTATTTTAAAATTTACAGTGGTAACATCTATTACCACTATTCAAACAAAATATTGATTCACAAATCAGTCGTTCACCATTTTTCTCATATGAGCATTTTACATTTATTAGCTAGACTAAGCATTTACTAATATTTTAAATTCAACAAAAAATAACACTAACTCCTTATTGAGCTTAAAGATTATCCTAAGTTGACACGGGTACATGGTACATAATTTCCAAAGGAGGGTATAACAACTGGGTGCTTATCTAAATTTTAGAATCAAAATTATCAATTTACTAAACATAGCCATGCAAATAATTTAAATTAATTTGCAAAAACTATTTATAAAACATAGGAACAAAATGGTCAAGGAGACTTGCCTTCTTGAATCAGATTGGGGTCTTCCGGAGCTTGATCTTGACAAATTCTCCACAAATCGATTCTACACGCAAACGAGAAGAACCAAATAAATAAAATAAAATAAAAACTCAAAAAAAATAAATAAATAAATATACCAAATGAAAGTTTGGAATTTTAGATGAATTTAGAAATTTGAATGGGTCAATTTGGAGTTAAAATGCAAAAGTTATAGCCTTCCAAAGTTTAAATACAAAATAAAAGAAAAAGGCTATTTTCTAGATTAAATTTTAAACCGAAAATCATTTATGACGTCAGCAGGCCATTTTCCCGAATTAATTTTCTAAAGAAAAACTGAGATTATGACGTCAGCACCATAATCGATTTTCGGCCGAATTATTTTTGTAATGGAAAATCAAGATTATGACGCAAGCATGACGTCAACCCTGATTTTAAATTATCCGGCCGAGGGAATGACATGTGGGGCCCGCTCTCGGGAGTGAGGCCGGCGGTGGGGCCGACGGTCGAGGTGGCTCGCGTGATGCGCCGCCGCACACGCGGTACTCGGAGCGGGTGGCGCTGGCGTGGTCTGGCCCCGCGCGGACGTGGCGCCCACCGGCCGCCACGTGGTCGCCACGGAGGCTCGCCGCCACGACGTGGCATCGCCGCCTGTAGGGGGAGGCGCGGGACCCGGCGGTCACCGGCGCCCGGCGAGCGCGGCGCTGGCCGAGGTGCGAAAAGGGAGAGGAGGGTGAGGAGGCGTTGGTACCGTGACGGCCCGAGGGTGACCGAGAGGGAATTCGCGAAGAGGCGCGGCCGGAGAGGGGTTCACGGCGGGCGAGATGTTCCGGTGGCGCACGGCTCGGAAGATGTCCGCCGAGGATCGCCGAGGCACCAAAGAACGTCGGGAAGCGCCGGCGAGGAGCGAGGAAGGCCGAGGCGCCGGAATTGCTCGCCGAATACTTGAAGCCGCGGGAAGAAATCGCGAGAGGCTCGCGCCGGTTGGTTCGCTGGGAGGTGAGGGGGCGGCAGAGAGGGAGCTCGGGAGTGGGTTTTATAGGCCGTGGAGGTGGTAACGACGAGGCATCACCGCCGGAGAGGAAGGAATTAACGCGACGGTGTAATCGGCGCATTAATCGCGACATACCCGAAACCGACGCGGAAGCGTGGATTTGAATTTGCGTATGGCGGGGACAAGATTACATGAAACCAAGCCTTTAAAGCTTCGCTTGTTTTAATGGCGGTGGAGCGTGGTGATGGCGCGAGGAAGAAGGTGACGGCTGGGACGAAGGACTGACAGTCGGTCCGCACGCCTGAGAGAGAAAAAGAGAGAAAGGGAAGGCGGTGTGTCGATTCGCGATGTGTGGCAAGGAAAGGGAAGCGGGGCTGGATCTAGTGAACCTGTAAGTGAACATGGGCGGTGTGATTCAATCCGCAATCAGGTGAATCTGAGCCAATCGGGCGCTAAGTGAGAGAGAGCTACCGAGATTAGATACGGCAACAGGAACTGCCGACAGCCACGCGCCACGCGAGAGGAGAAGGAAGCGCGGTTGTAAGTGGTCGAGCGCGGGATTAAATCGGGCGGGAAGAAGACCGGTCCGATGCTTGACACTTGGCGCCCGGGAGAATTTTGGGATTATTTTCTTTAAAGTTTTCCAGAAATGACTAGGAGGCTTTAAAATACTCTAAAAATACCAACTAAATTTTAAAAATTCCAAAAATTCACGTAAATTCCGGAGAGGTTTTAGACTTAAGAAAATATTTCCAACTTATATTGATATTAATTTTTAGTTTTAACAGAAATTTTTAACTCTGTAAAATCCAAATAATTTGAATTAATTAATTTAAAAATTATCCTTTCCAAATAAAACAAAAATTGGGACGTTACAAGAGTGTGGGGAGCATGATGCCCATCTTGGTTTTCGTCGGGCATGCACGGTCGGCCGGCGGCGACGTGAGGAACGGGGACCCGATTTGGCCTACGTATAAGTTTCGGTGAAGGAGAGAGGAGCATCACATAGAACGCAACGAGGCGAAGCCAACGGTGTGGTCAAAAGTGGTGGGGCTCCACTGTAGGCAATGCAATAGGCCAAGGAATGACGTTTGGACGACAAAACAAGAACTTCGATTGCGACCAAGAGGAAGGGAGTGGGGACTTGAGATTTTCGGGGTTGAGTGAGGATGAGGAAGGGCTCACGGTGCTCTCTTTTAAAGGTCCTAAGAAGGTCTGAGGAGAGAGATCAAGTAACCATATCTTTGAATGACATGGGTTAATATCTCGCAAAACTGCTCATGAATGATGAGGAAACGGTAGGGAAATGGAAGAGTTAGACGAGAGGAGTTGAATGGAATTGATTTCATGAAAAACCGTTGAGAAAATCAAAAGTTATGAAGGATTGAAGAGAGCTCAATGAAATGCCATGGCGGCTCTATGTTCATGCGCCTGAACGTTACGGGAGGAAAAAGGGAATAGGGAGGAGAGAGAAAAGAAAAAAAGAAAAAGAAAAAAAATTAGAAAAATGTCAATTTTTTTTAAAAAATCTTTGGAACCTGAAAAGACCAAATAAAATAATTTCAGAATTAATTGACTTTTATTTTAATTTTTAAAAATATTTTTCTTTTTTAGCTTTAAAATAATACAATAAATTACAAACAAAGCTTAAAAATCTTAGAAAAAAAATCATAGAGATTTCTAAAGCTGTTTTAAACTTATAAAAATATTTCCAACTAAAATTTCGATATTTTTCTTTATAAAATATTTTTTATTTAACAGAAAGACTCTTTTCTTTAAAGCAGAAAATTAGGTTAGCGAAAATTTTAAAATTTTAAGCAACCAAATAACTTTGATTTTTATTTTAAACTAAGTTATTTAATATTTTATTGTTTTTTATTTTTTTAGAAAAAAAAACTTGTGCTATTACATCATTGGTATTCCAAGCGCTCTCTATTCGCCTTAGATTCTGAATGGAGAGTGCTTGGGGCTCAGGAGGAACTCATCGATATCATCCAAGCCTTGAGGATATTGGATCTCGTCGACCTCCCGGAAGTAGGTCTTCATTGCCAAAGAATACATCAAAGGGGCTTCTACCAGTGGGTCTGCAATTTTAGGTAACAACCGACTTGTATCAAACAAAATCAAGGGAAGTAACTCAATTGAACACCACAGAACACTTACTACTGATGCCTTATGCAAATCGATGTGGTACGACGGCTTGGCATGGCAAGAGCGGGAGGTTGTGCAGATGCTAGCTGCAAGCAGCATTTGCCCCTCATCCCATGGTCGCTGGCACAAGGTTGCCACCACCGTCAAGCCTCAAGTGAGGGGCAACGCCTCTGAACTTAAACTTCTCCATGGCTGTTGCCACCTCCACCTCCTTTGCCTTCCCCGTCAGGTAGTGGAGGTGTGGGGAGGCTGGGGCGCCGTGAGTAGGATTGGACATTCGCAAGGGAGGAAGAGGTGAAGGATGAATGGGACGACGTTGGGAGAAGGCGTTGGTGGTGTCCTCTCTTGACTGCGTCACCGCCTCCCCTCACCGCTCCTTCACATTCCCCACGCCACATCCCCTCCCCTGCATGGCCATCACCCACCATGCTCCTTGCCTCCTCCTCCTACCTAACCATCGTCAGCGGAGGATCTGCATCTTCTCCTCCAGACTGGGAATGGCCGGATCTGGCCGCGCCATGGCTGGGGGTGGATGGATACGTCGGCGTCGGGGATGGAGACAGGTGGCACGGGGAGAGCGGCCACTGGCGGCAAGAGGAGAGCCAGCGTGGGAGGAAGGGTGGAAGGTGGCACCGAGCAACAGGATGGGAGGCAGCATGAGGAGGTGCAGTGTGGACATGAAGGAGGGGCGGTGCTGACATGTTCGGGCAGCGGAGGGAGGAGGAGAGACGTGAGAAAGGTGGCGACGACATTGTGGGGGAGGAGGTAGGGCGCTGCAGGGGAGGAGGCATTTAGCGATGGAGGCAGGGATGAGCCGAAAAATCCAGATTTCTGGTGTCACGCAAATTGTTACGTGAAGAGTGGAGGGGTAAGGGAAAGAGTAAAATTTTTGCTTTTTCATCCAAAATTTGAAAGTTTTTTTTATATATGGACCTTTGGAGAAAAAATTTGTAAAAATGAACCCCTAGAACGGTGCTAAAGGATATGGCACCCAAGGTACATAGCATGGCGCCATGTGCTTTGGCGTCGTGCGTGGACACGTAGGATCTATGGTGGCATAGAATGACACCAAAGCACATGACGCCGTGCTATGTAACTACGACGCAAAAGGGCGTGGCATCATGTTCTAGGACTTAGGCCCGAGCACGACCCCCCCGGCCCTCACCCCCATCACGGCGCCAAAGTTCCTAACGCCGTATTTACATTTCTCGGCGCCACAGGGCCTGGCGCCGAGATATCCAAATACGGCGCCAGGCCCTTTGGCGCCGTAATGCATGGCACCAAAGACTCTAGCTCCAAGGTATTCAACTACGGAGCCTGGCCCTTTGGTTTCGTGCTAACTGAACTTGCAGAAAAAACATCACTTCAGCTGTTTTTCCTCAAACAACTGAAGTGCTATTTTTTTGTCTGCATACACAAACAACACAGACATGGTTTTGGAAACATGAATGTAGAACATCATACATAGTCTCATAACAGTCAGGACGTCATACAGGTCACTGCCTCTTGACCTTGCCCTTGCCCAAAGCATCCGTACCTGGAGTATACGTGCTCGGCGGGCGGGCCGAACGACGAGGCCGCTGCGAAGCCTAAGTAGATGGTGCATTAGGCATCTACGATAGCCCAATCTCGTCGTGGGTAGGTGCCTCCTCGTCCTCATGTTCCTCCTCGTCATCATCCTACTCCACCTCCTCGTCATCGTCGTCATCGCCCTGACTGAAAGTCGGAGTGCGTGACGAGCTCCTCGTGGACTGGCGTCTACTACGGTGTGATAACGAGGCTACAACGGCTGAGGCACCCGAGCACTGGGAGGTCGTCGGTATGATTACATCCGTCGACAAGCGTGAGTGGCAACCCAAACGACCTGCCGCCCGACTGAGGCGACGTCTATGTTTTTGCAAGTTATGATACGTCAGAATAGTATACATGTTGAATGGCTCTAACTTAATGAATTATCTTCGTACCGTCAAGAAGTCCTCAAAGTGTGTCGTTGTCGCGCCTCCACCTAGGTAGCTGAGAGCCTCATCGATCTCATGCACCGAGGTTCGGAGAGAAGTCCCCTAAAGAAATAAGGAAACATAAGTAAGTGCGAGATAAACCTATTGAACCGAAGTATTGCAAATATCATGCTTTCGCATCAATCAATCAAGAATCTGAGCGCCTCGACCACGCGTGCCCTCCTCAGACGCTCGTCAGACGCAGTGTCCTCGCCCCTGATGAATTGTGCCGAGTCGAGGAAGGTTCACGGCAAGACGGAATGGCACCGCGTGGTGGTAGGATGAAATCCTAACCATCCACGTACGCTTCTGAAAGGAAAGGGAGATTTTGAAATTTTTATTTTTAGATTTCAGAAAGCTGAGATTTTCAAATAAATTTAGAAAATAGCAAATAAAGTCCAACAATTCCAAGAAATTCAGAAAAATTCCTGGAATTATTCTAGACTTATAAAAATATTTCCAATTTATTTTGGTATCTAGTTTTTACTCTAAAAATACTTTCTAATCTTAAAATTCATTTTTAAATTCTAAAAAACACAGAAAATTCAAATAAGTTTAAATACTTCAATTGAAATAAGTTTTTTTTGTAGAAATTCAAAATATCCTTTATTTAATAATATCTTTATGTTTTTACTTAAATTACTTTTCAAAATAAGTTTTTTAATGCAGAAAAACATGCAATTCAATTTTTAAAATATCAGACAACCAAAACCAATTGTTTTATTTTAAATTAAATTAATTTTTTTTCTAATTTTTGGAAATAAATAGCTGGGCTATTGCACCCTCCCTTGGTAACATAAGCGTTGAACGATCTACGTGGTTCTAAAAAAATTATCCTCGGTCATTGCAAATGAAGAAAAATCTACAATAGAGTTATGCACAGAGGAAATGAGCACACGTGTCTAGTGTTTGTTGTGCAAGGATGAAGTTGTGATCATTCTTGAGTAGGGAATCAAGGTATATTACCTTGTTCTACTTTGGTACAATAACTATAAGGTTCTAGTGCCACTTACTCTTGTATGTCACTATAGTCATTAAATCTGAGTTTGTGTTGTATATAAAGTACAAATGAAATTTATATAATAAGTAGTGAAGCACTTACCCCTGGTTGTAGGACACCAGTATGTAGTCCTTATTGCCCTGAGCAAGCAATCCTGTTGTTATGTAATTATCGACGTAGGATGCATTTTAGATGATGCATAGCTTAGAGATCAAGTATGGGTTAAGGAAATCCACCGATTCTTATAATATTTATTGGTATTATGTAAATATAGAATTTGATTGTACACACTTACAGTATCCAACATTGTAGAAGTAGACGTCATGGGCACCGAGGTTGAATAGTCCTAATAAGTCATCGAAGCACATGATGAAGGATCCTGGGTCGTGGAGGAAATGCTTCTCTATGTATTTGATGGTGAATCCAGTAGGCCAGTTTATCCTCTGCTTGTTGGTCTTCTGTATGTACCAGGCATGCAAACTCTCATAACCCATTCTAAGATGGAATAGTAGTGTGCTAGGGACCAATGGCATTATGAGGGAGAATGTCCCGGGCTTGTGAGGCACCTTAATATTTTTTGATTTGGTCTTAGTGCCTCACCTGTGATACGTCTTCTCAAGAGATGACTCGGCACATTTTTATTATTTTTTTGGCATCGTCTCTACAGGAGCTTATAAGATGGCCTTTTGAAGTGGAGGTTGAGATGGAGTCATTGAGGGTTTTGTTGGAGAGGTATGGTCATGTAGAGATCGTGGTACTGTAGGGTTCAGGGTGATGTCCCTCCGAGGCCTAAAGTGTGCATGATATTCAGTTGCGTTATGATGTCTTCATTCGGAGGCTTCTCTAGCGGAACGACCATGAAATGGATATGTACCATGTCCACTTGGATCTTGGCGTAACCCTGTGCCAGTTGGGCACCGTGCAACATTGTCCCTTCCTGGCATGGAAATGCCATCTCCGCTTAGCCTTAATAGGAATGGACTCAACCAGCATCATTTAGAGCTTGCAGGGCGTGGGCTCTTACAAAACAATATACAATTAGCTAAGGTATCCTATAGGTCTATCATTGATGCATTCGAGAGATATACATTACCTGAATTTCGTTGATCGGAAGTTGAGCATCACTTTGGTTAGATTGGTGTGTGTACGCGTAGATACTCCGATGGTGATGTAGACTGGCTTCCACAATAACATGGGTAGTTTATGACCGGCTGAGCACTTGCTCTAACCTTTTCTCCAAACATGCTAGTTTCCTAAAAAAAATACTACATGAATATCCTCTTTTATGTGCTCTTCGCACTCGAACTTCGATCTCTTCTGACTCCTGTACGAGTCAGAGTCGTCTGGGATTCCCTGCCCCCAGGGAACATAAATCCCACAACCTCATGTTCAACCTAGGTGCTGTTTGTTTTCTGGGGCCGTGGATAATATGTCCATTTCCCTGACGGCCTGAAAGTTGCCTTGGGAGGATTCTGCGGTCAATGTTTCCTGCAAGAGGCTAACATGTTATTTCAATTCCTATAAAGTTATGGATGTATTACTAGCCAAGCAGTTCGATATCTTATCAAGGTTGTGACACTTCCTGGTCTGACAGGTTGTTGAAGGATATGGCACTTGAAGACGTGGCAGATACCCTCACTCTTAACCAGTTTCGGGCGTGCTCGTTTGTGATCTTGACAAATGACGAATACGCCTCCAACAGGATTGCCTCCTCGTCTGGCTCCTTCATTGTGGGATTTTACCCATGTACCCAACGGTATGTAGTCTGTGGGTGTGAGTGTTCTGGACCTAGATTGCCTTGTTTGTTGCGCTTTCTTCTTAGAATTCAACGGTCATGTTTATGCCCACAAAGGCATCCCATATATCTGGATGGAGGAAAGGTTATTTCGTGAACGACATCCTATCCTCGTTCACGTACTTTGTGACAAGCGTGCTCTTGAAGTTCTTCCAAATCTTGCGCCTATCGCCAAGAATGCCTATTATTGCACGAGACCCTAGAATTCTTCTACAATCTCGAAGGACCTTGAGACTTCCTCTCAAAGCTACGCTTGCTCTTCACATGTCAAAGACTTCCAGCTTAGTGTGGTGATGGGGATCCACTACCTTGCAACTATCCCACAGGTGGTCCAGAATACATCCGTTGCTTTCTTGGGATATAGAGTGACCCCAACTGGACCAACCTCTATGGTGGTCATTTGGCTCTCAGGTATTTTCGATATGCTTCAATCCTCTCGCTAGTTGCTCCATTGGTCTAGTCATTAGACGCATTTGGTGAAATTGAGCCCAAAGATCGTGTGGAAGCCATCTTGCTTAGTTGCTATCTATGAAGCATTCAAATTACATTTCAGTATGGGGTATATAAAATACAAGCTGAATACTCCATGTGTTTCCAGAGATCAGCATGTTTCATGTTTATCAAGTACACAAAATACCAAATGAGTATCTAGACTTAACATACATATGTGACATACTTCTATATAATTCAAAACACAAAACTGTAGTTAATTGTTCAATCATATATGATTAAACAAGGGGTTGACATCCTGATTTCAGCATAACTACTACAACATTTGTGTTCCATTTTGTTGGTCAATGATCTAAGATCTTGTGGGAAACACCTGCAGGTTCTATGGTCTAATGACAATAGTCAAATAATGGTTAAATATTTCTTAAGACTACTAAAGAGAATTCACCTAGAAGGTGACCTCATGAAGAGGTTGAGCAGAAAGTTCAGAAGAAAGAGAATCATTGTGAAGATGAAAACCTAGCAACATAAATGCATGCAAAGTATAATGTTGGGAATGTGGAACTGTTATGAGTAAAGACCAGGAAGTGATGCTCATGTAGTTGGCATAGGGAAAGCCAATAAAACCTCTAATTATAAACATATGGGAGAAAAGAATAGTTGTTGACAACGTTGCCTCTATGTTGCTAAAGTTTTTCTAATGAGAACCTAGATCCAAGACCAAAGTCTATGGCAAGAGACACTTGGAAGAGTTCATATTGGGTTAAATGAAGAAAGCAATTGAGGCTGAACCATAATCGATAAATGTGTATCTTGAAACTAGCAAGTTTAGACTAATGGATCATTATGAAAGTAATGAGGTAGTGAACAACGATGGTTCATAGGTCCTTGTAAAAGATCGATACTCTCCTATTCTGGATGAATATATATTCTGCTACATAGTATGTCTAGCAAATGGTATGAATGCAGTTAAAGAATTCTAAAAATCTGTACATAGAAATCCTCAAAGGATTCTAGATTCCTAATGAGAAGAAATAAAATCGCAATGTAATATATAAATCTCATACTTAATAACAAGTCTCAACCTAAAGAATGAGCATTTTCCTTGAAGGAATAAGTCAATAGGTGACTAGTCAATATATGAAATCACACCAATTACTATGTAAATCCCTAGAAGTGGACAAAGAACTATGTAGACCTGAGAGAATGAAATGAGGAACCATAAGACCAAAAGTGCACCACATAAACACTTATAAAGTGCATCTCTGTCAAGAAGATAGTGGAAGTGGTGGTATCCTCTAATATCAAGAAGATACAAGTATATTGAAGTATATTGGTGATAATGGCAATTTGATTAATCTCCTAAGTGCTAAAATTTGAACATGTTATATATAGTACTCCGTAGTGGTGCAAGCCAATTATTATAGATATATAGAACATATCAGTTGGTTGTAACTTGGAAATACACTCAGAGAAAGTTTCTAAGTATTTGGCCCCAGATAAAGATGCTTGATAAGTTATATCTAGAAGGTATGTGATATTGCAACTAATTTTACCCCCATAGTCCTCTGTAAAGACATAAGTATTGGTGTTGCAAATTGAAATAGTGGTTATTTGAAAGTGTTAAGCACATTGCTCCCAAATTATTTTATTCTCACAATATCAGGAAGAATAGTGGGATAAGTGTCTAGAAAACTAAATATTGAGATAATCTAGTAGATTTACTCACCTTTTGTTTTTATGATTACGATAATGGAACAAGAAGATTCCAACAGATGTTGTCTTGAGGGGGAGCAATTATGATAAAGTTTAACCATCGTAATTTAGGCTATGAAAGTCTTAACTTTGATTTACCTAAAAGGAATCAATTGGTGATTATTACTTAAATTATTCTTTGTTTATGGTCTCCGGAAAAAGGATGAAGTGAAGATATTATACACTAAGTCTTATGAAAATTTTACAGATTTATTCACTAAGTTCCTACCAATATTTAAGTTTTGAAAGATGTGTTCGTGGCAATGGAATGAGGTGATTTAGATATATGCAGAATTCAGGGGGAGCTATCCCTAAATAATAGCCCGTATATATATTTTGACCTTGAAATGTCAAATACTATGCAGGAAGGATAGTAATCCAAAAGATGATAAAGAAGATAAAAAATGTTATACTCTTTTTCTCTTAGTGAGTTTACTAGAAGTTTTTTCACATAAAGGTTTTTAATAAGACAACTAGTGGAATACAATTTGTGTATATGCGATGTACTCTTTTTTTCTATTCCTTTTTTCTCACTGGTTTTTGGAAGGAGTTTTTAATAAGACATGTGTATATCATGGTATTAGCCCAAGAGAGAGTATTGGGAAACTGACTCCCTAAGGGAGGCATTGGCTGGCCCTGGTGGGCCCCATGTATGGATAACTAGACGACGCTAGTTTGTCAACACGCACTACTTGTAATGCCCCCGTTTTTTGGAACAGGAGCGCCGTACGTCCCACAACAGCCTAGGAGTTCTGTTGCGGACAGAAGGAGCATCGGGCCAGCTTACGGACATTTGAAAAGGGTTAGTTTGACAGAAATAAGACCTAATGGTCAATTTTATCAATTTTATGGGCGTCCAAGCCCAAATTATAATTTACACTCAGAAGAACCGAACAGAACACCTACAGAAACGCGAACACTTGAATTGCGCTTTCTTCTTCTGGTATCTGAAATGGTGAAATTATAGCAAGTTTGAGTACAACCAACAGTACTCAATAAGTCACAAGGGAGTATATTGGTTTTATTATTTTATGTGGATGTAATTTTATTTGCAAACAGTTTAAAACAATAACACCATAATACTAATTAAGGAAATAGGGTCTCAAAATATTAATTCATTAATTAAGCAATTTAAATCTTCAAAAAACTACTTATGCTTAGCTACTGGAATCACCCATCAAACACAGCTCCATTGACCGGAAGCACGGTGTATTCGAATACAATTAAATTCACTTTGTAGAGTTGCTCAGCTTTACCCACAAGATTTCTCAATTACCAATGTTAAGGCACGCTCAGCTAGCATGCGACTGAATCGAGAAAATCAGATGTTTCGCTGCTCAAATTAGTATATAGACTCTACCCGGTAGGTTGTAATCTTCACCAAACTGAGTATCCACAGGCCACGGGCCAATGTGGAACACAAACGACCGCACAAATTTTGTGAAGACCTACCGTTGTACGGCGATAACTCGCCCATACCACACCCCAAACTTCTGTAGGGGTTCAATTAAAGTGAGCAGTTAACGGACCAGGATTGATGATTCAATACTTGTGGTTGAGCGGTTACTGTGCCCTATACTCAACATAAGGGTCTAGTCCTTACATTTTCTCTTGAGACTGCTAACCACAACCAGTAACCGATACATATTGCATCGACACTCATATGCTGCACCCTCCACTCTAGGGCAGGGTTGTGGACTCGTCCACATCAGGACACTTCACGGTTTTCGCCCTACCTTAGAACATTTTTAAAACACTTATCAAATAACTATCAAAGCTACCCGATAGTTCGTTATTTTATGTGAATATATGCGATGGTTATGAATACTTTAATTTTATTAATCCTAAGTTTTTCAAAGTGAATATGGCCTCAAAGTAAAGCATGGCATTTATCGGTGGTATGTAGGACATAACTAAATGTCACATGTCATTCTAACATTTATTTTATACAATTATATTGAACAATTAACAGTAATGTAAATAGCATAAATAAATAGTACGGAATTTATGGGCTCAACATGTTCAAGGATTTGCAACTTGCCTTGCGAAACTGCAACCTCGAAAATCTCATAACCCTCGGAAGCCGGTTCGGAGCCTTGGAATAGTTGCCTCAGAGTCCTCGCGCACTAATGCAAACACACAGAAAACCAAAATCAATCCATGCTCGTGTCTAAAAAAGCTAGAAAAAACAAAAACAAAAATCTAAAACAGAAATAAAATGCAATAAATAGCCAAATGGGTTGGGATGGAATTTTTGGAAGTGGATTTTGGAGGAATGGGCATTGGAATGGGATTCGGGACGTTGAATCGATTCAAAAGAGTGTATTTTTGCATTTTTCAGCCCTGAGAAAAGGAAAGGGTGTACTGTTCATGCTACAGCAGCAGGCCCGGCCCAAAAGGAACGGCGCGCGCGTGGGAGAGATTTAAAACGGCCACTGGGCCGTCTGGCGTGGCCCACTGCACGAGCGAAGCGGCCTGGGATTGAGTAGCTGCACGGGGTGGCCGTCGGATCACGCGCAGAGGGTGGGGGTGTTGCCACGTCGGCGCGCTCGCGAGTGGCTCACCGAGAAAACACTGCGCGCGGCCGCTCGATTTCTTGGGAACCGCTTGATGCCGCCACGCCGCCCCGGGCTTTCTTCTTCCTCCAACCGGACATGACAAGAGCCTCGGAGAAGGACTCGCGATCGTGACCGTGTCACCGGTTCGAAGGGAAGGTAAGTCCATTTTTGGGCCTGAACGGGGTGAGGATTTGAGGTGGCGGTCACCGGTTGAGGGGAAGATGGCGGGTGAGGCGGTGGCTCGAGAAGGCCTCGGAGACTCTCAAGTGAAGGCGACTCTGGTTTCACCATCTAAGGAGGGAGGGGATCACGGGGGAGGGGCAGGTTTAGCTCGGGGAGAGCTCAATTGAGCTGTCCACGGGGAGGGTGGCAGCCGGAGAGAGGTTGCACGGTGCGGGACCAAGAGGCGAACTCTCACTTGAAATTTAGCTCGGCTTCGAGTATGCGACAGTGAGGTGGTGCTCTAGCAGAGTTTAATTGAGTTTTCACTGGACAAAACGATGGTTTGGTTTCGGAGCTCACCAGGACCAGGGGGTGCAGTGAGGGAGCTAGAGGCAAAGGGGATTCAATCGCTTGCTCGGGGAGGGAGGTGGGAGTGGTGTGAGCTCATGGGCGAAGGCAATTTGATTTTAAAGCTCGGGAGAGGCGAGGAGAGCGCGGAGGCGCACGGTGCCGATGGCGCCGACGGAAAGGGTGAGGGAGCCCCTTCCCGAGGTGAGGGCGTCCATGCTTGGTTGTGCTACGGCGTCTGCAGGAGTTGGTGGGGAGGAGCGGCTCCGGGAGTGGGCGAAGACACGTAGTCGATCGGAGGGAGGTGTCGCACGGTGGGGGTGCACTGAGACCAAAGGGTGTGAGGGTGGAGCGAGGAACGGTTGGGGGCAGGGATGCTGAGGTGCGGGGGCCACCGTAGCAGCACTGACGCGGGAGGAGTGACGGGAAGCTTCAGCGCCAGAGAAAGGGAGCAAGTGGGCATGGCCGAAGGCATGGGCGAGGTGACCGAGCGAGGGAGGAGGGAAGCGGGGAGCAGGCAGGCGCCAACGGGAGGGAGAGGCGGGAACCAAGGAGGAAAAGGGAGCACGAATCTTGAAGCAGAAATCAAGGGCTGGGATTTGACTGGAAGATCAAACAAGAATTCAAATAAATTCATATTTTCTTTTTTGAAGTTTTAGGGTTGTTTCACTACTTTTTGTGCAGCCTCCTCCTGCTGCTACTGCAAATGCCACTGCATGGTCCGCACAAGCTCTCACTACATGCGTTCTCCCCCATTGCCTCCCGTCTGATGTGGATAGAACCTTGTGGTGAGGTCAATCATTGTAGAGTGGCCCGATCTTTCACGGTAAATAAACATTGGTAGACAATGCTCCCAATTTACAGGATGCAAATCAAGAACAAAGGGATAACTAGTGATGATCACAATCTGAACAAGCCAATCTGTGAGGATGACTTGCAACCACTTACGAGTGAGACAGCGCTCCTATCGCGTACCTTGGATTTCATTATTACGTAGTGCTCATTTAGAGTTAAGCTGATAGCTTTTGGATTTTTTAGTACTGTTTAAGACTATTCACTATAATTACTGTAAACTTTTTAGCATAATTAAATTTAAAAAATTTTAAAAATAAAAAACATAGGCTCACTCATCACGGACAATGCAAAAAAACAAAAAACAAAAAAAAAGGAAAAAAAACACCAAAAAGGAGAAAAAGATAAAATTAAGAAGTGAGAAGTTAGAAGCTATAAGTCAAAAGTTTAAGTCCAAATGAGCAGTACTGACACATTGATTTTCTTGCAAAATAAAAGTGCTTACCTCTCGTCGCTTAAAAGAAAAGGCAGGCATTCTCAGCTTCTGAATATGTTGAACTCTTCTTGCGGGTTAATTGGAGTATTGAATTTGGCTACTAATACGAAGTACTAGCTAGCCTGGCCAGAGTTCTCTGCCTTGCGTGGCACGACCGGTGCATGTGCTATCCGGTTATTATTCGTGAGGCTTTCAGGGGACCAGATGATGAGCTACCACCGCTTTTCCACGGAACACAACGATACAAGTGCATTCGTGATAAACATATTTTCTAGATGCTTATGAGCTATCGGTTCGTTGCTTAGAAGCCGGAGTATATATAGTGGCTTCTTAATTTCAGTTTTTTATTTTTTCTTTATATTATCTATGAGATAAAACGGCGTTTTTATTTTTTATTTTTTAATTAAATAACTTATAAAAAACTAATAGTTATATAGTATAATTTTAGCCGACAGCTGAAAGCAAGAAGGCGAGCCGGATTGTAAAACGCAGCGGCGGCATGGTTTCGTGGCAGTACATCGAAATTTCATTTAGCACAGACCAACCACTTTCCTTCGAGTTTATATCACGCGCGCCGAGAATTCATACACTCGTACAAGTCACAGATAAGAGTTGCTTTCGACATTGGCATGAGTCTTAAAACATTATTTGTTTTAGGCCCCGCTCAGTGTTGCGATGGCAAGTTGACAATGGGCGTTCGGCATTTAATGCTACTGTAGCTTTCTTTTTTATTTTTATTTTTTGTATTTTTGTGTTTTTTTTGTATTTCTTTGCATTGTCTGTGATAAGTTAACACGTCGCTTTTATTTTTACATTTTTTAAATTTAATTACACCCAATAAGCCAACTCAGCTACAGTAAAAAATAAGCTAGCTACAGTGAAATTTCAGTCAGAAGCTATGGCTATTCCGAACGCCCCTTTAGACCAATTTTAAAATATAATTTTGACCACCGAACTATCAAAATTATAATATTATCGTTATGTCTCATCCAAGGTTGTCAGAATTGTGATGTTGAATCAAATCAGACACACTTTGGTAGGATCGTATTCTAGGATCGAATCATATAATCTAAGATCTTACCTAATTATACCAAAAACATTTTTTTTCAATTTAATGTGTATTCCAAGGGTAATGTAAGTGTTTATTTGGTCATTTGATATCCAATTTGATTAATAATTGTATGTTATTCATGACTAAAATCGTGGTTTATATTCTATGTTATTGAGAGCTACGACTAAAAGAGTGATGCTCTCAATATTACCATAATTTAATCATTTTACACAAAATAAATAAATAAATAAATAATTTGTAGGACCGTATGGTGCAATCAGAAGAGGGGTGAATGATAGCCTCCGCTTCACGATACCTGAAAAACAAATCTCAAACTAGAAGAAAAATGATCTCTTATTACCGTATGTCGACTACGACTTCAATTCGACTGTTCACAGCAATCATCGTATGAAGTCAACGTTGTAATCTCCCTTTGCACCAGCAATCGCAGAAATCTTCAACTCACAATGAATCAGATTAACTCGAGAATTTCTTTATTGATGGAATCTCATATGTTGACAAATATGGTTTCACAGGCACCCCTAAAGACCTAGCATAAAAAGTCTAATACAACTAACTCCTTCTCAACTCAGTTGCACCATCCACGGAGCCTTGGCTTGCTTATATATGCTAGAGTCCAAACTCATGTCCAACTCAAACATGAACACGAGATCATAGCTCATCCTCAAATAAGGCGACCCGAAACCTTTCCAAACACGGGTTTTATCTCAACCAAGTCATAGACTCCATCTACAACTCCAAATTCAACACGTAATGAAGCCTCCAGGATAACGCCTCCCGTATCTTCATCACGTCTCATCAACAACTGTGTCGAAGCCTCCAGAGACACACCGCCCGTTGCTTCTCCATGCATCGTCACCTTTGATCTCCACGTGCACCAGCGTTAGCTCGACCATCTCGCATGACATCCTTATCCGTCTGGATCTCAGATCTCCTATCCTAGTCCTAGCCCTCCTTGTCACCGACTATGATCGCTTCCACGCTCTCTTGCACATGCAAAGACCAAATAAACATTTTCCTGGCATAAGTTTTTCACAACCTGACCGTCATCTGCACAACACACACCCTTGTCTATCCTCAGACAAGAACAAAACCTTCCATGACCATCACCTGGGTCGTTACAACCAGGTCATCTACGACCACACAACTCATCGCTAACAAAAACATCTGAAAATAGTTCATTACGACCACTTATACTATCGTTATCGATCACAAGTCCATCCATGATCACCAAACACCAACCATCATACTCCAGCCAGTCCCATCACTGGCCAAACTCAAGTACTCACAGATAGCAGAAATAAAGTACTCAAATACAGCAGAAATAAAGCACTCGAATAGACAAATAAGTTTATGAGTACCGATCACAAAGTCTACGACTTTGAGAAGCAGTTTGCAAAGACTACGACTAAGAATTCTGCGAAGTCTACGACTTCGAGAAGCAGTCTGCAAAGACTGCGAGTAGAAAATAGTCTATGAAATCTATGACTGGAAAGTAGTCTACGAAGTCTACGACTTCGAGAAGTAGTCTGCGAAGTCTATGACTTCGAGAAGCATACTGCAAGAGCTACGACTTTGACATGCAAAATCTATGACCAATAAAATCTATGACCATGAAAACTACTGTACCTATGAGGTCGAAGCCGAACGTGGTCGAAGTTGAACATGGTCGTAGTCACTAGATCCTTCGATGCCACTCGAAAGCCGCCCGATGCTTTGATATTACTCCAAGCCCGTCCGATGGCAAAGCCGATCGGACTGATCCGAACATCCTTGAACTAGAGTATCATCCAATGTCTATCACTACTCGATGGCTGTCCGATACCACTTATCAGATTGGACTAGTTCAAATATTCTTGAAGCGAAGCGTCGTTCGATGCCCGTCGCTACTCGATAGCTGTCCGATGTCACATACCAGACCGAATTGGTTCGACCATCTTGAAGCAAAGCGTTCGCTAATCATTTGTCGTCCTATGCTGGCCGGTACTCGTCAGTCATCCGATGCCACTTAACCAATTAGGCAGGTCCAAACCTTCTTGAAGCGGAGCGTCATCCAATGTTGATCGCTACTCGACAGTCATCCGATGCCACTTAACTAATTAGACTGGTCTGAACCTTCTTGAAGCGGAGCGCTGTCTGATGTTGGTGGCTACTTGTCAAAGGCTGCTCGAATAGAAACACTCGAAGAGAACAAAACCTCTTGGACTCAAAACCACTCAATCCTGAAATCTTCGACTGCAATCAACCGAAACTTTCACAAATACAAAATCCAAAGCAATCCAAAAGTTAATTGTTCATCATCAATTTATTCATGACCATCCACATGGTCTACCATAGTCAAATTAATATTTATTATTCTAAACCTCCAAATCTTAATATCTAAACTATTAACTACTTAGTACTTAAAATATTACTTGAATTAAAGAATAGGACACAACCAAACATCTAAGTTTTTTTTATAATATTAGATGATACATAATTCCACATGAATCTACTATGATTCTACGACTAGGATCGTGTTTCTACCACAATTCTACCAGGTACGACTCGAGATGCGATTTGAATCAGATTGGCCTCTTGGGATCGTAGAATCGAATGATTCTACAACTAGAATCGTGATTTTAACAACATTGGTCTCATCCAATAAATAGTTAATATTGTTGGCTTGATATCTAGAAGGAGGGAGCGCTTACATATCTAACCTACTCTTGGGTCAAATTTGTTACCGTTGGTCCATCCCAACACTGTTTTGGCCTTTTTTAGGTCTACTCGCCAAGCCAGCCCTAGGCGCCTCCCCTTCTCTGCTTTCCCTGCATGAAGGTGCCATCCCATGAAGCCGTCTTCTCTCCCCTCTTTTTCCTTCTGCTACTAACAAGCTGGGCCCGCATGCAGAGGTCATCATCCACCTTGTGTTGCCACCATTGGGGGAGATCTCCCGAGCACTATAGCTCTACAGTGTGCCTGCCAAAAGCTGACGCCTTTGACCTCCGTGAGCGCATTCCCACAAAGCCAGTGCTGCCCCTCCTCCAAGTCCAGTGTCCATTGCAAGCCATCACCGCCCGAGTTTTTCGCATCTTCTCCCGTGCGGCCATGTTTGCTCGTGAGCATCTTGCCTCCATCTTGCTATAAGAGCCCTCCTCGACTATGCCGCCTTGCTCAGCACTCCTCGCCATTTCTATTTTGCCCGATTGTGTTCCATCTCCTCCACTCTTTCGCCTGAAACGCCACTATCATCCTCACTCCGGCACGCGCCTGTCGTTGCTCCAGATGAGCTACCTCCATGACATTCGTGTCACCTCCTGCCTTTTTTCACTAAGCAAAACCCCTCAAGTAATTTTACATTTGGTGCAGTGTGGTGCAAGATCCGGGTCTTCTCTGTCTCTAGTCGACCTCTGCCATCATCGTGATTCTCTCTTTCGGTGAGCTTTGACCTTGGTGGTGAAATTGTTCACCATCTCCTTACCCTGCTAGACCTCACCCCTCTCTCCTTTGCAGCTCTTTCTTGCCATGATGGGTTGTCATCATGGACACCATCACTGCCATAGCTGTCCTTTGATGTTCCGCCATTCCACACTCTCTCTATGGCCGCTGACCTCGCCATCATGTTCCTGGTATTCCCTGGTCCTGTGGAATTGCTCGCCATTGTTTTTAGTGTCTGTTTACTAGGCCGCCATCGTAGCCGTGGTTGATATCGCCACTTACCACCGCCTCACCGCATAAGTGATCATTGGTCTCCGCGCTACCACCGCTAGGTTCGCATCGATTCCAACTTCGTGTTCCACTCACTTGCTTGGTCCCCTCATCTCCGCAACTGGTATTAAGGAATCAATATCAATGAAGGTATTAACAAGTAGGTATTAACAAAATTAAAATTGAATTGAAATACATTGAATAAAAATATGTATGCATAATAATTTAAAGTAACATAATTTTATTTCATAATATAGCATCAACATGATCAAGGTGTATGACTTACCTTGCTCTATTGATAGGTGAGAGTCATCGAAGTCGAATTCTGATTCATCGAAGTCTACACATGAAAATAACCAAATTTAAACTCAAATCAACTCCAAATAAATTCAAATAAACTTCAAAATTTAAAAAGGAGTTTGGAAATGGATAGATTAGAATTTGTGATGAATTTAGAAATTTAAACATGCTCAATCGGAATTAGGATGAAGGAGAACAGGCTCTCAAAAATTTAAAATCTAAAGAAAAAGAATAAACTAAATGTTTGGATTATTTTTCTAAAGAAAAAGGCATTTTATGGCGTCAGCAATGAATTTAGGAATTATTTTGTAAAAGAAAATTTAAAATTATGACGTCAGCAAAGAATTTTCATTTTCGGCTAAATTATTTTTCTACACAAAATCGAATTATGATGTCACGATGATGTCAGCCTGGTTGTTGACTTTTTGACTAGAGACCGACATGTGGGCCTGGTCTATTGTAGACCAAGTCCACGGACTAGAGGAGGCTAAGGTGGCAGGGAGTGGTGGCATGGCGTCTACGTGGCTGTTATTGGGACAAATTTGATCATGTGGCTAGCCAGGTGTCAGACATGTGGCGATGACATGGCCTTGGGTTGGCTGTTTGCTGATGTGGTAGGCCACATGGCATCTACGTGGGACAGTATACTGTGGTGGAGCTACAAGTGGCTGCCACGCAACACGGGGAAGGCTAACGCAGCGGTTGGCTGCGCACGTGGCCAGGCTATTGGTGTGGCACGTTAATTGGCGACACTTGGCTTCGTGCGCGCTGAGGTGGTAGTTACTTGGCGTCCATGTCGGCTAGAAGTGCCGAGGTGGCGTTTGCTGGCTGGTGACGCTTGGGCCCAAAAGGCTCACCGGCGGCGTGGCGTCCAACGACAGACGGTGAGGGGAAAAAGAGGGAGAGGAGGCGCGGGGGTCTAGGCTCACCTTGGTGCGGGGCTTCGGTGGGCTTGGCAGTGGCCAGCGGTGAAGAAGGGAAGGTGGCGGTGCACTGGCTATAGCAACGGCGAGTTCCAGCGTTGTGCGTGGACGAAGAAGAGGTGGATGGTGGTCGCAAATATTTTTGGAAACTAATAAATGAAGTCTAAAATTTCATAAAAATTCACACAAATTTCTGGAACCATTATAGACTTAATAAAAGTTTTTAAGCTTATTTTGATATTTAGTTTTATACTAAGATTTTAAAATTCTAGAAAATCCCTAAAAATCCAGATAAAAACCAAATGAGTTGAAATACTTAATTTGAATTAGGATTTTTTTTATAAAAATTCAAAATATCATTTATTTAATTATATTTTATGTTTTTGCTTAAATTATTTTTTCAAATAAAGCCTTTTTAAACACAGGAGAATAGGTAAATAAAATTTTAAAAATTTTACGCAACCAAGGGAATTTATTTTATTTTAACTTAACTTAAATTATTTTTTATTTTTTATAATAAATGGCTAGGCTATTATAACCTAAACCTATGGGTTGCCGTATGTAAGCCCTAAAACAACAACCTTATAAGTAGTATTGGGTTTTCTTCACCTAAAAGACTACTCCAATGGGTAAGATCTCTCACACTTATAAGTTGTACTTTTTTTTCACAACCCATTTGGGACTATTCTCAATAGTCACGAGACCAGCAAACATGGAGGCTGCTGCTAAAGATAGTGTTGAAAATTTAGTCAATTTTCGGCATATTTTAATCCAGAAATTCAGCATATAAAACATGACATACAAAAGCATGAGTGATTCAACAATGATGTATTCATATTTGCTTATGAACAAGCTAACAGCCACACCTATTATCAAATTCATAACATACAGAAACAAATACACCAGAGAAGTTTTCATGTTATACCCGGCGGGTCGATGTCGGTGACACCGAGGCGCCATACCATCAACGACATGATGGTCTATTCGATGTAGTCGATCGAGGCGTGATGCAGGACGAGGCGTGATGCAGGTAAATGTTCGCCGTGCAGTCTCGCGAACAGTTCACCACCAAAAGTAGATGGCGTTCTTCACAGATTGAGCAGTCGCGCTAATGCGCTCCCCAAAAACTTGATTGCCCGTCTACCCGCAGGTGCACGCGAACGGACGGAGTTTCGAGGCCTACTCGCCGTAACTCTTTGCACGTAAAGTTCGACCGAGATTACTTAGCACAAAGACACAAGACAAAAATGTAACTAATCCTCTTTATCATCCCGTATGGAGTGGAGAGAGTTTTGTAATAGCAAAACGAAGAGCCGAGTAATAAAGCAGCCATTAGTCACTAGTAACTGTAGCCATTACTCGAAAGTAACCGCAGCCATAATTCACTAGTAACTGATCCGTTACTGCCAGCGAGTCAGTGCGTTACGATTTTTGAATAGATAAAGAAAAACACGCACGCACCCGACACGCCTACGCGCACGCACACGCACACGCACCGCACGGCACGGCTCGGCGTGGCGTGGCGAGGCGAGGCGAGCGAGCGAGTGCGCGCGCGTGTGTTGGCTCTTTCCAATTCCACAAGGGGGTAACCACGTTCCACCTTTTAAAGTGGTGTAACTCCCATTCAACTCTCCATATGGGACTAAACAGTTTTTCCATGTGGGTCTAGGAATTTCATTTGATTAATTGCTAAATTAAATGGACCAAGCCCAATTAATCCAACAATCCCCACCAAATTTCAAGGCACACGAGAAATGTTCTCGATTCACGTTGTTTGTTATACGGTGTTTCGATGGAGACCGTTGTTGAACATCCACCTAGGAAAGGAGTTACACTCATCCACAACCGAACAATGGACTATGCCTTGAATTGACAGTTTTGAAGAAAAGCTTTACCTAGCCTTTACTAGTACTAGGTCGCCTAAAGCATCCTCTAGTTGGAGCGTATAAGTCATACTCCATGCCTATTCATGAGTGTCTAGAGATCACCCAAATCTCATAGATCGTGACCAGCAATGAACTCATATAGGTGTGTTCCTTCTAAGATGTCCTGTAGGCCGACATCTCTGCTCTAAATAAGCCACTCTGATCACATTGAGGTAAAACCAACCTGCCATACAGCACAGGAGAGAAGCGCATCATTATAGAAATGAGCCCCTGTAAAGGTCTCTCCTCCCACCAACTAATGCCTTGTTTCACCATCCTACTTCACGGATCTCCGATCACGAGAACAGGTTACCACTGTGGTATGACTCATGTGGGTCTCAGCCCATCTCACTCGATGCACTATCTATCACATTACGTGATAAACCCTTTGTAAATTGGTCGGCCGATTTTTAGCCGTCGACATAGTCCAACGCTATCACTCCGAGTTTTTCACTTTCGGCGGACTTCAACCGCCTTTTAACATACCTAGATGACTTCATGTTGTCCTTAGAACTGTTCACCTTGATAATTACAAATCGATTATCACAGTTCATCAGATAGCCGTATCGGTTTTTCAACCACCGCAAATCCATAAGGAGTTCGCGAAGCCACTCGGCCTCAACGATTGCGGTGTCTAATGCCGTGAGTTCTCGCCCATGGTTGACCTCGTTAAGATGGTCCGCTTGCAAGACTTCCAGAAACAAAGACCACCTCCAAGTGTGAACACATATCCACTCATGGCTTTTATCTCATCAAGATTAGAGATCCAGTTTGAATCATCAGAGCCCTCCGGTACCTTTGGGTACCCAAAGATAGTGAATACCATAGCTCACGGTTGCTTTTAGATAGCGCATTACTCTCTCAAGAGCACGCCAATGATCATCTCCCGGATTTGAAACAAATCGGCTTAGCTTTCACAGCAAACGAGATGTCAGGTCTCGTAGCACTAGCTAAATACATCAATGAGCCAATGATCTGGGAGTATCTTAATTGATCTCTTGTTATTCTTCGACTTTTCCTCAATAACACACTAGGATCATAAGGAGTAGAAGCAGGCTTGCAGTCACTATAACCAAAACGACTCAAGACCTTCTCTACATAGTGAGATTGCACAAGTGTAACCCCACCATCACCTCCTCTCAGTAGCTTAATGTTAAGAATCACATCAGCCAGTCCCAAATCTTTCATCTCAAAACTCTTGGACAGAGAGTCCTTAACCTCCTCAACCACATTGAGGTTGGTCCCAAAAATCAGTATGTCATCAACATACAAGCACAAGATCACTCCTTCTCCCCCACCATAGCGATAGTACACACATCTATCGGCTTCATTCACAACAAAGCCAGCAGATGTCAAAGTTCTATCGAACTTCTCATGCCACTGCTTAGGTGCTTGCTTTAGGCCATACAAAGACTTTAACAACTTGCACACCTTTCCTTCTTGACCTTCTACCACAAACCCGTCTGGCTGATCCATATAAATCTCCTCCTCCAACTCTCCATTTAGGAAAGCTGTCTTAACGCCCATTTGATGAACGAGCGCACCATGAGAGGCAGCAGGGGCAAGTAGTACTCGAATTGTGGTCAATCGGGCAACAGATGAATAAGTATCAAAGAAATCCTCGCCTTCTTTCTGGGTATAACCCTTGGCCACAAGCCTTGCCTTGTACTTTTCAATTGTACCATCAGGCCTAAGCTTTTTCTTGAAAATCCATTTACATCCTACAGGTTTACATCCATAAGGACGGTCAACGACCTCCCAAGTTCCATTAGACATAATAGAGTCCATCTCACTCCGTACTGCTTCCTTCCAATAGTCAGCGTCAGGAGAAGAATATGCCTCTTCTATGGTTCTTAGAGTGTCATCCACGAGGTATACAATGAAATCATCACCAAAGGACTTTGCAATCCTCTGTCTCTTACTCTTTCGAGTAACCTCATTGTTATCCTCCTCAGGATTTTCCATAGGCGTTTCTTCAGCATGTTCTATCGGCACAAAAGAATCAAGGGAAATTATAGGTTCTTGACTAGATGAGTTAGGTACATCACATTTCATAGGAAATTCATTCTCAAAAAATGTGGCGTCTCTGAACTCTATAATTGTACCAACACGCATGTCAGGTACTCTAGTTTTTATAATTAAGAACCTATAACCCACGCTGTGCATAGCATAACCAAGAAATACACAATCTACGGTTTTTGGTCCAAGTTTACGCTTCTTGACAATTAGCACGTTAACTTTGGCCAAACATCCCCAGGTGCGCAAGTATGAGAGAGACAATTTCTTCTTTTCCCATTCCTCGAATGGTGTTATTTCTTTATTCTTTGTAGGAACTCTATTCGTGACATGACACGCGGTCAATATAGCCTCACTTCACCATTCCTTAGAAAGTCCCGCAGTTGTCTAACTAAACTGTTAGAGTGCGGTTCTTTCTTTCGGCAACCCCGCTTGATTCGGAGAATAGGAGGCGCCCTCTCATGAATAATTCCATGTTCCTCGCAGAATAAAATAAACTCATTCGAAAAATACTCTCCCCACGATCGGACCTTACCCGCTTGATTTTCTCTCAAGTTGGTTTTCTACCTCACTTTATAGATCTTAAAGTAATTTAACGCTTCATCTTTTGTTTTCAATAAGTACACATAGCGAAATCTAGTGCAATCATCTATAAGCGCCATGAAATATTTCTTCCCACCTTTAGTCAACACGCCATTCATCTCGCACAAATCGGAATGAATGAGTTCTAACGGTGCCAAATTCTCGCCTCTTTCGCTGCCTTGTGAGGCTTGCGAGGTTGTTTCGATTGAACACACGCATGGCACTTAGAACCTTTGACCAAAGTGAATTTCGGATTAAACTCATATTAGCTAAGCGCCATACACCCAAAATTAACATGACAAAGTCGTGAATGCCAAACATTAGATTCATCATCATCGTTACACACATGGTTCACAAATTTATTATAGAAATCCATCAAAGAAAAACGGAACAAACCTCCGCTCATAGCCTTTACCAACAAATGTTCCATACTTAGACACGACACATTTATTGGACTCAAATGCAAGCCTAAAACCATCTCTACACAATAGAGATCCACGACGAGATTCTTCTTTATGGAGGGACATGTCTGCACATTCTTCACCGCACGGTCTTTCCCGGTAAACTTCAGATCGACCGCACCAACACCATGAACAGCTGCATGCGATCCGTTTCCCATCAACAAGGAGGAACCTCGATGCACTGATAAGATGAAAACAAAGAAATATCAAGACACATATAAATATTAGCACCATGTCAACCCACCACTCGGGTGATTGACAAACGAAAGAACAGTAGGTAAATAATTACCGCACTCGATGTTCCTCCAAAGATCACTAATAACCATGTTGGCGCACTTCTTTGCTTATCCTTGCGGTCCGGACAATCTTTAGCCCAATGGCCGTAATCACCACACACAAAGCAAACGCCCTTTGCTTTTCTTCTTAAACTCGTGAGTAACCTTGGGCTTGACAATAGGCTTATTTTTCTTCTTATTGTGGAAAGTCCGAGAGTTCTTTTCTCGCACCAAATTGGCACTAGAACCTCCTCAAGAAGAACTTTCTTGCCACGAGTATCTTTTGCCTCGCTTCTCTTCAACACCAAGAGAGCCAACGAGATCGTGAACACCTGAACTCCCGCCTCTTGTGTTTTAGAGAGGTAGCAAAATCCGACCAAGAAGGTGGTAACTTGGCGATAATACCGCCAGCCACAAACTTGTCTGGTAACTCGCACTTATTATTCTCAAGCTCCTTTGCCAGCGCCTGAATTTCATGAGCTTGTTCTACTACAGAACGGTCATCGACCATCTTGTAGTCATAGAACTGCTCCATGACATACAGCTCACTGCCAGCATCAGAAACTTCGAACTTGGCCTCAAGTGCATTCCACATCTCTTTGCCCGTAGGCAAATGCATGTACACATCCACAATGTTATCTGCCAGTATGTTAATAAGTGCACCTCGAAACAAGTTATCTGCTACATTGAACTTGCGTTCGTCCTCAGCAGATAGAGGCTCAGCGGGCTTGCCTTGTGCAACATGAAAACATTCCATGGCAGTAAATTACAGGATCGCACGTGCACGCCATCTCTTAAAATTTGAACCATCAAACGGAGGGTGCGGCTTAAGCGACGCAGCAAAGCCAACTACCGAAAAAGACCTATCAAGTTTTTGGATTGTTGAAAATTTAGTCAATTTTCGGCATATTTTAATCCAGAAATTCAGCATATAAAACATGACATACAAAAGCATGAGTGATTCAACAATGATGTATTCATATTTGCTTATGAACAAGCTAACAAAGAACACCTATTATCAAATTCATAACATACGAAACAAATACACCAGAGAAGTTTTCATATTATACCCTCGGGCGGGGCCAGTGTCGGTGACACCGGAGGCGCCGTTACCATCAGTCGACATGATGGTATTCGATGTAGTCGATCGAGGCGTGATGCAGGACGAGGCGTGATGCAGGTAGATGTTCGCCGTGCAGTCTCGCGAACAGTTCACCACCAAAAGTAGATGGTGTTCTTCACAGATTGAGCGATCGCAATGCGCTCCCAAAACTTGATTGCCTGTCTACCCGCAGGTGTACGCGAACGGACGGAGTTTCAGAGGCCTACTCGCCGTAACTCTTTGCACGTAAAGTTCGGACCGAGATTACTTAGCACAAAGACAAAATGTAACGTAATCCTCTTTACCATCCCGTATAGAGTGGAGAGAGTTTTGTAACAAAGAAACGAAGAGCCGAGTAACAGCGACCATTAGTCACTAGTAATCGTAGCCATTACTCAAAGTAACCGCAGCCATAATTCACTAGTAACTGATCCGTTACTGCCAGCGAGTCAGTGCGTTACGATTTTCGAATAGATAAAGAAAAACGCGCGACGCACCGACACGCTGCGCTACAAGACGCCAAGACGCATCAAGCATCGCACCGCACGGCTCGGCGTGCGTGGCGTGGCAAGGCGAAGCGAGGCGAGCGAGCGAGCGCGCGCGCGTGTGTTGGCTCTTTCCAATTCCACAAGGGGGTTACCACGTTCCACCTTTTAAAGTGGTGTAACTCCCATTCAACTCTCCGTATGGGACTAAACAGTTTTTCCATGTGAGCCTAGAAATTTGATTTGATTAATTGCTAAATTAAATGGACTAAGCCCAATTAATCCAACAGATAGCACATCGGGATGTCACTTGTCACAAGTCTACCCGAACACGTAGTTGCAGTTAGCGGCCCGACTAGCCAAATCACCCTCGGCTAGCTGAACCCCAACCACATCTCGTTGCAGCCCAACCGAGCGGAGAGTCGACCGTTGCCACCACCACGACCTCACCATGCACCAAACCCCCTGATAGCCAGTGGCAGGATCAAAATTTAAAAGGGGCCAATGGGACTTGCTAGTTGTTATCCTATAGTAGCCTGCCGCACTGCCTAAGGAGGGCAGCAGCGCTCACTCCCGCAAGAGGAGACGGCTGCCATCATGCTGTCCTTTCATTTGGAGGAAACGAAATGAGAAGCCTGATGACAAAGGAAGCTATTGAGGCAGAGGATGTGTCGTCGTGAAAATTTGACAACTCCTCAGAGGCACAAACAGCCCAAGACAAGTTTGCTTGTTAATCTCTCCATGGATAGAGTACCTTCATGTTGTATGCCACTGTCATTTGCTCCACTCCACAACAATAGGGTTTAAAGAGTGTTTCAGGACTGAGAGGCAGTCAAATATACATGTAAGTAACCACAATACGACTGAAGTCATATGCAAATAGCTAAATCCATATAAGCAGAGGTATAAGAATTATTAGTTTATCGTCAATTGCACTGAAAAGAATGTAGAACCAAATCTAAATATATGAAATGTCTTTTGTTATAGTAGAAATATTTGTGAATAAAAATATTGTTAGAACCTCAGTTTTCTGCTAGTTGATTTCACTTAGGCATACAAAAATATTTCAATTGTATTTTAGCCTCAACATTATCAACAAACATTCATGGCAAAAGAAGCTAGAAAAAAGAAGCAGCAACTCATAGCAAGCGTTGAACTGTTACCGTACGAACAAATAAAAATAATAAATATCTCATCGATGAACCGATAGATAACTTTGTTTCAAGCATTGAAAGTAGCACACTCTATGAATTTCAGTAAACAAGACATTCATAGGAACAACGGAAGTTAGTCAATCATGGCAATAGTAATCTTATGTAATTTCGAGCAATGGGTATAGATAAAAGGAAGTAACTAGACGGTTTTAACTGAGAATCACGGTCACGATGTGAACATAAATACGTTTCAGACGATTAATTATGATAAAATAAAATGCAAATATACAGCATAACAATCTTATGTCCAACACCATTGGGGTCAGCCCCAGCTGAGAGCTACCTCGCACCAAACCAAGCCCCTCTCTATATTTGATTAGCAGGCAGCTAGCAGCCTAGCAGAGCAGCTCGATATACCAAGCAGTCAAGTAGCTGGGCTAAAGAGGAAGAAAGTCTCCGGCCATGGCGCGGCAGCACTTCCTGATCGTCGCGTTCCCAGGCCAGGGCCATATCAACCCGGCGCGCGCCCTCGCAGAGCGCCTCGCGCGGGCCACCGGCGCGCGGGTCACGCTGTCCTTTGCGGTGTCCGTGCACCAGCTCATGTTCCCCTCGCTCGCGGCCCCCGACGAGGAGGTCAACGACGGCCTGATCTCCTACGTCCCGTACTCCGACGGCTACGACCACGGCTTCAGCCTGTTCGCCGGCGGGGGCGACGAGGCGTGGAAGCATGTGGAAGCGTTCGGGCGCGTAGGCCGCGAGACCTTCTCGGCCGTCCTGGACCGCCTCGCCGAGCGGGCCGGCCCGTGACGTGCGTCGTGTACTCCATGATCATGTGGTGGGCGGCCGAGGTCGCGCGGGAGCGCGGCGTCCCCCGCGTCCTCTACTGGATCCAGCCGACCACGATGCTGGCCGTGTACTACCACTACCTCCACGGGTACGAGCGCCTCGTCACGGAGCACGCCACCGACCCGGGGTTCCAGGTGGCCATGCCGGGCCTCCGCCGATGGCGATCCGCGACCTGCCAAGCTTCTTCACCAACTTCACGGACGGCAGGATCGCCGCGGCGTTCGACGGCTTCAGGAGGACGTTCCAGCAGCTGGACATCGAAAGGAGCAGCGGCAGTACTGCTGGAGGGAAGCCCATGGTGCTCGTGAACACCGTCGAGGCATTGGAGGCCGGTGCTCGCCTCCATCCCTGAACTGGACGTCATCACCATCGGTCCGGCAGTCGTATCACTCGTCGGCAGCCGCGACGGCGGCACGAGCAGTGCTACCGCAGTACGGGATCTCTTCCAACATGACGAGAAAGCTTACATGGAGTGGCTCGACACGAAGCCGGCGCGGTCGGTGGTGTACTTGTCGTTCGGGAGCATGTCGGTGGTGAGCAAGCAACAGAAGGAGGAGCTGAAGCGAGGCCTCGCCACGAGCGGCCGGCCGTACCTATGGGTGGTGCGCAAGGACAACAGAGACGACGGGGTACCCGTGCACGACGACGAGCTCGTCGAGCAGGGCATGGTCGTCGAGTGGTGCGACCAGGTGTGGTGCTGTCGCACCCGTCCATCGGGTGCTTCGTGATGCACTGCGGGTGGAACTCGACGCTGGAGGCCGTGGCGAGCGGCACGCCGGTGATCGCCGTGCCACAGTGGTCTGACCAGAACACAAACGCCCGCCTCGTTGTAGACTGGGGCATCGGCGTGCGCGCTACGATCGCTGCCGATAGTGTTCTGGAAGGAGAGGAGCTCACCAGGTGCTTGGAGATGGTCATGGGGGACACGGAGACCGGCACTGTGATACGGCGGAGCTCGGCGGCTTGGAAGGCAAAGATGCAGGAGGCTATCGCGGATGGTGGCACATCGGATCATAATTTGAAGACTTTTCTCGAGCAAATTGCAAATCATGCGTAACATTTTCTATTCTTCGACATGTCAAATCTCCCATTGATGACTCTTGATGACAATCTGTCAATAACAATCAGTTTGAAGTGAAATGTGTACTACGTGTACTATCCCCTTAATTTCAAGTGGAAGATCTTCAGGTTTTTAACCTTGTTTTATGTAAATCCAAAAACACACACACACACACATCGGATGCATGTGCTTTGAGAAACTAGCGGTATGACTCACGTGAATACGCGGATAATTTTAGCAAAGAGAAATTTTTTTTTATAAACCACTGTAAAGTTTCTGTCAAAATACCATCATCGACCAGTCAAACTGTGATGTATCTGTGCAAATACCATTTTTCCCTTGCCAGCCCTGTCTTCTTGTTCTTCCTTCAAGGAGAATCCTAGGCCTCACCACCAGCCTCGTGCACAACATTGTCATCTCCCACCCCCAGCACGAATCGAGCCGGCGATGACATGTTGAGGCATGTCGTCGCCGCTCCATCTTACTGTTCGCCTCGTCTAAGGCCCCGCTGTCCACCAAGTTGCGAGTAAAGTAAGAGAGATGGAGAGAGCCGAGCTGGGCAAGTCCATCGGCGTGTTGGAGCTCGCGGAGGCATAGATCAACAAGATCCACGAGCGAGCTGTTGCAAATTAAGTTGTTTTAGCAACATTTTCAAATTAATTCTAGATTTAAGTATTATAAAAGCATATATCCAGCAGTAAGTAAATGACATGAAGATAGACCATTTATCTCTTAACATAGATAAAGTATTCATGTCATTTAAACATGATAACATGCTAAACTGTATAAGAAAGACAACAATTATAATTAGCATAATGCACATATTTTAATGCTATGTTTTGCACTCAGTTGAGGAGTTGCTCAAGAGATAAATCTTGGCCTTCTTCAACTCTTATCAATAAATTAATAATCAATGTGATATTCCCTTAGATATTCTACTAATTTAACTATCAAAATTACCGTTGTACAGTGGCAGAAACAATTGCACACTCTAAACAGATATAGTGAAGGATCGGAAATGGTAACAGAGGGGGGTGAATGATGCTTTTTAAAATTCTCCCCAAGAAATCATACTAATTTCTTCTCCGATAGCAATGGAAGCTATGAAGTAAGAAACTAAAATTTTACTGAAAAACTCGCCCCTAGTATTCGCACACATGTCTTGCCCACAAAATAAACGCTAATTGGAGCAACAGCTGAAAATACACAATCTGATTTCGTTAGCGCAGAAAGACAACCAAAGAAGAGAATACAAGCTGAAAACTGAAATCAAACAAAGCAACCGAAGGGCAGTCAAAGACTGCAGCAAAGAAAGCTGCAAGCTGTTCAACAAAAGAAACAAGAAAGCTAGTTCATTCTGCTGTCCAAAACAGCACACTGCTGGCCGAAACAACACAGGAAACAGCCACAAAAAGTTAGTTCATTCTGCTGTCGAAAACAGCACATAGCAGCTGCTGAACAACACTGAAAAAGGCTGAAACACCACCTGGGACCTGTCCTCACGCTGTCCAAAAACTGAGGCAAGAAACTGAATACAAGACAGCTAACTGAGTAAACAAAGCAGCCCTGCTGCTGAACCGAAAAAGCAGCAGCTTTGCAGCAAAACAGAGAGCAGGCTTGCCAGAGAAACTTGCTCCGAAAATAACAAAATGACTGCAGACCAAAGAGTAGTAGTTACTGCACACAAGCAGTTTATCAGAGGCAGAACAGGACGGAAGAACAACCAAAGAAGACTAGTAGCAGCCGAACAGAACCATGCTAATCTGCAGAACACTGAACCAAAACAGAAACATTAACTACTGCAGAAAACCGAAAACAACAAAGAAATCTGGGCAATGGACAGGGAAGAAGAGAGCTCTTGATTTAACCTTTTGCTCTTGGGAATGGACTAACCAAATAGCCTTGAGGTACCTCCCGATTCAGAGCAGCAAAGAATCAACTCAAAATCAATCAAGCTAGAAAAACTAAGCAAGAAACCGAAGAAGGAACAGGAGCAAGAAAAGAGAATGCAAGGATTTCATACTTAGCACAAACTTAGAACCTCTCAAATAGATAATGAATGATGAATGCTTACAAAGAGAGGAATAATTACAAAATAGTTCCTATTCTGTCATCTCAACTCAATCTCATACCTTGGGCAACACAACACCTATAGAGATCAAGCACTAGAGAAAACCCTAACTCCTCTCTCTCAAAACACACACACATGGAGAGAAATATACAAACCCTAGATTTTACCACAACTCTCTCTCATAGAGCACAAGTATTAGGAAACCTTAACACTCACACCCCTCTCTTTCTTAATCTTCTCCCACTAGAGAGCACCTCTATTTATAACCTCTACTAATGGGTTTACAAGCCACTTTACCCATTAGATCACAACAACTCCTCTCTTTATCCATTATGTCCTAACCACTGTTGTTTGACCTAAGGGCAAAAGGGGAATTTCGCATTTGATAAGAGAGAGAAAGAGGTGGGGGCCCACATGTAAGTGGGCCGGTTTGGATAAAGGAGGGAGGAGCACTTCTGCTCCTCATTTTTTCCAGCCGAGCGGCTCAAGGCAGGCGGCGGCCGGGCGATTTGGGGGGAGACGGCGCGGGCTCGGTGGTGCGCCCGGAGGTAGCGGCGGGCTCCCCTGCGACTCGGCCTCCCCTGCAGCCCCTTCCTCTCCCGTGAGCTCTTCCCCTCTCTTCTTCCCGTGAGACCCGGTCCTCAGATTCAAGTGTGCGCACTTGGTGGAGAGGAGGGGCGTGGGGGCCGAGGACTCGGTCCGGCCGTTGCGCGCTGAGCCGAGGGCTCTTCCCCTCCTCCTCTCGTTTGGCTATAAGTAGAGGGAGGTCGCGGTGAGGAATACCCAAAACAAAGTGAGTTCTACTCATCTCTCTCTTGTGTTTCTTTCTTTGCCCGTGGTGACTTCGGTTGTGTGTGTGGCCGGTTCCGACGCCGATCCGCGATCCTGGTGCTCGTCGGCGAGGCGCTGGCCGGCTCCTCCCCGTGCTTGTGCGGACTCACGACCTCGACTTCGTTGGCTTGATCATCAACTCCGACGAAGGGGCTTTGTATCTCCGTGCCTACCGCTCTCTCTCACGGTGGTGTGAGGGCAATAGGTTTTTCGGGACAAGGTGCTCACGAGCACGCCTAGCCCTGTGACCTTATGGTGATTTCGAATATCACTGCTTGTGAGTTTTTCGGTTCAACCTTTGCAGTTTTCAGTTTGTGGTATATCCGAGAAATTGCAAAATTCGATGGGCTTAATGTGGCTCGTGATGATAATAATCATATCTTCGAGATTGGTTGATCTTTGAGCTCTAGTTAAAATAGAATCGCCATTGTTGTTCGAATCTGTATACAATTGTCGATTACATATATATATACATTCATCATACAAAGTTCAATCACAGCGATCATTAGATGGTGGTAAATTCTTACATATATTTATGTGTTTCATGACCATTTGGTTATCGATTTAATAAGTTTGATCTTGATTCACTTGTGAGAAACTAGATCGCATCTAATTGAATCATATTGATTCTTGGCAATTGTATGTATGCTAGATATATATATTTGAACTTAGAAGGCTTGAATTTAAGAGCTCAAAGATTGAATTTTAATGTGGTATAACCAATCAGTGAAGAGTATATGATTTAGTAGCGGGACGGCCAAGTTTTAGACTTGTGTAACCCTACAAACTGAGAGCACCAATAATCAATTAAACTTGAGCTTATTGCTAGTCTTAATTGATTCATGTTTTTTACAATGTCATACATATTCATACTTGCAAGTTTATCATTACATTTGATGAATATGTGTCATGCCATGGATGATATGTTCAATTCATATGGTTTCATACTTGCTATGTCATTTCGTTATGAATTAATGTCATTCTTGTGTGCTTATAATTATATTGGAATTATATTTATACTATTGCTTATACCGCAAATATTACAACAACCACATCCACTTCCTATTATGCAGCCCTACGCATTTACCAAAATACCACTCCCGCACTTTCCAGGAAGCTTCCTCATTTCTTGCCGTCTAAGCTTCGCGCAACCACTTCGAGTCATCGCCGTCTTCGACACATCTCGACCGATCTGACCTCAGCATCGCCTGTGCCTAGTCCGGTCACCCGTGCCTCGCCACGACTCTGTCTCAAAGTCCTGCAGCCATCACAAACAAGAAAACACATCATATAGTACCGCACAAAATATTATAATCAAATCGTTAGCATCTATAAATAGCACAAAATACCCGAAAATAAACTCAAACTTTTCCAGAATACGTGTCAATTACTTATCACACAACCGGGGTTACCTCCACATGGTCTCTCATATAGGAAACAGAGAAGGGCTACTGCAATACCAACAAATTTTGGCAAATGACCAGAAATATGTAACAGGTATGTGCTACTGTAGAATCAACATGTTTCAGCAATAACCAAAACAGAACAACAACAGACAATATTGAACAGTAGTATGAACTAATAATTGACAGATCAAAACTAGCAGGATACTTGTAGATAGTCACACTGATCTCAAGTTTGATAAGTTATCCTCATCGAGCAATCACAAAACCCCTAATCTATCATGCAAAAGTTCTCCTAGTGTGATGAGGATATCCTTGCTATGGATACAACCATGCTGACTCCACAACAAGCTCAACAAACTGAAATTACGATACAAGGACCAATGACTCGAGCGTGAGCATGTCAACTTAACTATCAAGTGAATGTGTTCCTAAGTTTGCACACAAATATTTCAAAGAATGGAATACTACTTAATTCTTGTGATGATTTAATTGTCTTTAAGAACCATGGGGAAGAACCATACGCGCTCAAGTATAGAAGTGGAACAGTCAAGCGCAATCCAATTCCTGTTCGTGAATTCAACTCAAATTCGGCCTTCCTGACAGCGTTTACTTCAAACGGCCATAACTTTTAATCCAGAAGGTTTCTCGGGGCCCATAAGTACTTTTTGGAAAACTCTTGGAGTCTACTTTCAGATGGATCTAATCCCACCTCCAAACTCCATCCGAGTCGATTAAAAACTGCCAAACAAGTTGCGTCACTTTTCCAGTCTGAGTCAAAGTGAGCCATAGGCCTTGTAATTGAGTCCTGTTCGGCTTCCAAATGTTTTGGCCGACCCTCCACCTCCTATGTCTCATAAATAGGTAGCCGCACCCTCTTCTAGGGTTGGGGGATTTTGATAGACTAAGTTAGCTTTTGCTACTTCGCCATGTGTTCGCGCGTGTCAACGAGATCATCCGAATACTTCTCTTTGGAACCCCAACGTTTTCTGTTTTCAGATTGAAACCTATAACTTTTATTCGCAATTGAGTTTTTGTTCATCTTGTTCTTGCCTGTTCTTCTATTGCTTACAGGAACAAGTACCCTCGTGGTTAGGTTGATTGTGCTCTGATAAGGTCACGAACAACTTCTGGAGTTGGTGTATCGATCACTAAGGTGCAATGTCCTTGGGGTGGTTGTAGTCGGGTCGTCAACGTTTTCTCCTTCCCCAATCGAATGTACCACTTTCATCGAAAGATCGGGACCGCTAGCGCTATCATAGTGCTAACATTATTCACAAATTTCAGAGATAATAAGTTGATATCAAACTAGCAAAGCAAACTTATGCATAATAGTAAAATCAGAATGTAAAGAGAAGATCATTGTGCAATGACAATCCAAGCCACCAAAAAGGTAGTAAGGGCAAGGCTCGTCGAAAAGACGATGTCCCAGAAAACGAATCACCATCGTTATGCCATGATATTGCCGAAGAGGTTAACGAAGATATAATGCCCAACTTCACAATTCGGTACTCACCAAATCACGAAGCTGAGATGCAGGTTGATTCCACACAAAGCCAACAGAGAAGTATGATCTTGTCGCATACGTAAGTCTCACGAAGAGATACCACCCCCTTGCAAACTAGAAGCCGACGACAAGCTGCACACAAGAACATACAGCTCACACACAAAAACAGCAGAAATCAAGAGCTGCAAGACCCGACGAGCGCACTGTTACACAACTCAAAGTCTCTAAATCAATAGCGAATCAAGTCGCCACTATAAGACTTTGGATCCACCGGTGAACTCCCTCTTGATTTCTCGCCCCCGAGCGAGCTTGCTCGACTAGATTTAAAGGGGAAAAGGCAGCAGGGATTAGGAGGGAAGGAAACGATGCCGCCGAACAGCCCCGTGCCCCTAATACACATAGGAGGCGAGAATATTGGGGTAGTGGCTGGTGCAGCCGAACGACCGCCACATCTCCCACGAGGTAGGTGAGAGAAAGGCAAGAAAAGGGGATCATGATCCCCTTGTGCACGATGAGGTCAAGGCCTAAGGCCTTATCCCTTCATCTCCCTCCTCTTACAAGTGAGCCCATCGTAAATTTAGGGAAATTACCAAAGTGCCCAACACGAGCAATGAGGCAAGGTCGGGGGAGGCGAGCGTGCCGACAATAAGATTTGGCCCTCCCGAGGGAGGCGGGGATGGCGAGAAAGGAGTTGAGGAGTGACACATCTAGGCAGCAGCTCCACAGCCGAAGAGGAGGGCGCGGAGCTCCTCGATGCAGATGAGGAGAGGTTCATCTTCGGAACCCCACCATTTTCTATTTTCAGATTGAAACATATATCTTTTATTCGCAATTGAGTTGCTGTTCATCTTGTTCTTGCCTGTTCTTCAATTGCTTGCAGGAACAAGTACCCTCGTGGTTAGGTTGATTGTGCTGCGACAAGGTCACGAACAACCTCTAGAGTTGGTGTATCGATCGCTAAGGTGCAACGTCCTTGGAGTGGTTGTAGTCAGGTCGTCAACGTTTTATCCTTCCCCAATCGAATCTACCACTTTCATTGAAAGATCAGGACCGCTAGTGCTATCAGTTAGTATAAGAGCTCAAGGTTGATCGGTGAGAGATTTCTTTTAGTTTCTGCATCTTTTTCTACCTACAGTCCAGAAAACCAAAAAAATAGTAGATTAGTTTTTTCCTAAAATCCGAAACAATTTGAGCCTTACTCTATTACTGCTTAGTCTTTGTTTGTTGAGTCTTCGGTTGCATCGTCGTGTTGAGTTGCTGGTCTTAGTGTTTAATCATTAAAGTTTCAAGTTCGTGTCACGCCGGATCACATTTGCACTAACACCGCCATCACCGCCATCACTTTCACCACCATCATATACATCACCGCTACCATCGCTTTCACTACCGTCATATACATCACCGCTACCATCGCTTTCACCACGTCATATACATCACTGCTGCCATCACTTTCACCACCATCATATACATCACTGCCGCCATCGCCATTCTTGGCCTAGGGTTTGGGTTCGGGATCAGCGCTTTGAGGTCGGATTTATCTCTTTCCAAGTTGTATCTGAGTCTGAGTTGGCTACGAGTTGTGTTTCCAAATTGAGTCAGAGTCGGTTGCTTATTGTTCCAAAAAAAAAGGTCTGAAAAAATGTCCCGAAAAAATCATGAATTTAGAAAAAAAATATTCTTGTTATTATCTCTGTGCCACTCGGATTGACGTACACGTGCCACTCGGATTGCCCTTGTGTGCTGATCGAAAATATCAGTTTAGAAAGAGAGAGAGACAGTCAAAAGTGTGTCAAAACAATAAGAAAAACAAAGATGATTATCTTTTTTTACCGATTTACCCCTAGTCAAAACAAAAAAAGTGTGTGGTGCACGTTGCTTGTTACAGAGCTCTTGGTGGTCAAGTTAAGGATTTAGGGCTCCTGTGAAAAAAAAAAGAAAAAAAGAAAAAGAAAAGAAAAAAAGAAAACATTTTGAAAAAAAAAGAGACAAGAGCTCTAGTGAGTTGCTTCCTTTCATTGTTCTAGTTGGCGCTCTGTGGTTTCGTTGGTGTCCAGGCTCGCGTCTCTAGTACGTTCTAGCCTAGGACCAGCACAGTACCATCGTTGGGCGATTATTCAACTTACTTTGACTAATGTGGTTCTAGTTATCCTTTGTTCATTTTTAGCCCACCTATAGCTCCACAGATTTGGCTACCACCTCTTAGGTACTAGCGATTGAAGCAACGATACACCCAATTTCCAAGAGTTGTTGTCTTGTCAGCTGCCATCACCTCCTACTCGTTGTGGTAAGAACTAGTAAGAGCTTGACAGAACAGGTTGAGAGTGTACGACTTGATTTAGCCATCTCCCAGTAGTTGTGAGGGCATAACTTGTAATTTTTTTATTTTTTTTCTCTTCTTTGTTTGTTCTCGTGTGTTCTCCTAACAATGTCAGGAGAACCAGTGAACCCGAAGGCTGCACCACATTCCCCTCGGACTAGGGGCATCATACAACACTTTGAGTGCCAAGTGAAACTGCACACTGAGGGACTTGATGAGGATGTACGGGTCACTAATGAACGCCTTGGTCAATTGGAGGCCACGCAGATCGACACCAACACTATGCTTGCAACATTGGAGGCTTCAATTGGCACCGTCAACACCTCACTTGCTGAGATTTTGAGACGTCTTGATGAGATGGGCCGTCCACCTCCCGCGGCTACTCCCGCTACACCTACTCAACGTACACGTGCCAATAATGGTGTCTTGGGCAGCAGGGTGGATGAAACGGTGGAGATGAATATACGGCTGATACTGAGATCGATGATGATGAGGACGCTCACCGTCATCGTCAACTACGTCGAAATCGCATTGGCATGGGTCCTATGTACCCATGCCATGAGGTACGTGAGGATGATAAATCACTTGGTAAGATTAAGTTTACTATGTCACCTTTTGATGGAAAATATAACCCTGATGCTTATATCACTTGGGAATTGGCTGTTGATCAGAAATTTGCTTGTTATGCATTCCCTAAAAACAAAAGTGTTAGGGCTGCTACTAGTGAGTTTACTGACTTTGCATCTGTTTGGTGGAGTGAATATTGTAAGAAAAATCTTTTAACCAAACCACGAACTTGGGATGCATTAAAAGGAATCATGTGAGCTAGATTTGTTCCTTCATATTATGCACGTGATTTGTTACATAAGTTGCAATAATTGAAGTAAGGTAATAAAAGCGTAGAGAAATATTTTCAAGACTTACAAATAGGAATGCTGCATTGTAACTTAGAGAAAACTGAGGCTGCTATGGCTAGATTTATGGGTGATTTGGATCGTGAAATTCAGGACATTTTAGCTTACAAGGAATATAATTCTATCACTTGTTTATTTCATCTTGCTTGTAAAGCTGAAAGAGAAGTACAGGGATGGTGCACGAGCACAAGGACTAACATTTCTGTAGGTCATGGTAACATTTGGTCTCAACATGCATCTGCTACACCATCAAGCTAACCTTCTGCACTTTCTTCCTCTAACAGTAAGCCACGGTTTTCATCGTCAAATTCGGCATCTCGGGTACCCGAAGCAACAAAGGGGTCAGCCCAAGCACAAGCAAAGAGTTCTTCATCCGTTGCCTCTACGGGACGAACGAGAGATGTCCAATGTCATCAATGCAAGGGGTATGACTATGTGCGGAGTGAATGCCCCAGCAAGCGTATTTTGATTGTAAGAGATGATGGTGAGTATTCTTCTGCTAGTGATTTGGATGAGGATACCTATGCTATGCTTGCAGCTGACCATACAGGTAGTGGGAAGGAGCAAGATGAAGAGCACATTGGTGCTGAAGATGTAGAGCACTATTAGAGCCTCATTGTGCAGCGTGTGTTGAGTGCACAAATGGAGAGGATAGAGCAAAATCAGCGGCATACCCTTTTCCAAACAAAGTGTGTCGTGAAGGAACGCTCATACCGTGTGATCATTGATGGAGGGAGCTGCAACAACTTGGTGAGCTCCGATATGGTGGAGAAGCTTGCGATGAATACCAAACCGCACCCACAACCTTACTACATTCAATGGTTCAACAAACAGCGGCAAGGTGAAGGTAACACTAATGGTGCGAGTAAATTTTGCGATTGGTTCTTATCATGATGTTGTAGAATGCGATGTTGTCCCTATGCAAGTATGCTCTATTCTATTAGGTAGACCGTGGCAATATGATAAAGATTCTCTGTATCATGGTAAGACAAACCAATATTCTTTTGTGCATCATGACAAGAAAATTGTGTTACGTCCTATGTCTCCTGAAACTATTTTAAAGGATGAGATTGCTAGAGCTAGTAAAGAGAAAAATCAGGAGCATAATAGGATTGAAAATCATATTGTAGCAAATGAACTTGAACAACATAAAAAGAAAAACTCTAAATCTGTTCATGATAAGAAAAATGACAATAAATTGAAAGGTGCATGTTTTCTCGCTACTAAATTTGATGTGATTGAGCTGGATGCTAGTACTTCTGTTTGTTATGCCTTGCTTTGCAATCAAGCTTTATTTTCATTCGAGGATGTATCTTTTCTCGTGCCTCCCATCGTCACTAATCTTTTAAAGGAGTACATGGATGTCTTTCCAAAGGACGTGCTTCCAGGACTACCACCAGTGCGAGGGATTGAGCACCAAATTGATCTAATTCCCAGGGCATCTTTGCCCAATCATGCGTCATACAGGACCAATTCGAAAAAAACTAAGGAGATTCAGTGTTAAGTTCAAGAACTGCTTGATAAAGAATATGTGCGTGAGTCTCTTAGTCCTTGTGTTATTTCGGTAATTTTAGTGCCTAAGAAAGATGGATCATGGCGTATGTGTGTGGACTGTAGAGCGATCAATAACATTTTCATTAGATATCGTCACCCTATTCTCAGGTTAGATGATATGCTTGATGAATTAAGTAAATCTATTGTCTTTTCCAAAATTGATTTGCGTAGTGGGTACCACCAAATTCGCATGAAATTAGGAGAAGAATGGAAAACAACATTTAAAAATAAGTTCGGTTTGTATGAGTGGTTAGTAATGCCGTTTGGTTTAACTAATGCACCTATCACATTCATGAGATTAATGAACGAGGTTTTGCGTACTTTTATTGGTAAATTTGTAGTGGTATATTTTGATGATATATTGATATATAGCAGATCACAAGAGGAACACATTGACCATTTACGTGCTGTTTTTGATGTTTTATGTAATGCATGTTTATTCGATAACCTTGAGAAGTGCAAATTTTACACAGATCGAGTCTTTTTTCTTGGCTATGTTGTTACTCCACAGGGGATTGAAGTTGATCAAGCCAAAGTTAAGGCAATACAGAGTTGGCCAACTCCTAACACGATCACGCAGGTGCGAAGTTTTCTAGGACTTGCTGAATTTTATCGTCGTTTTGTAAAGAGTTTCAGCACCATTGCCGCACCATTGAACGAGCTCACTTAAAAGGGGGTGCCGTTTACTTGGGGGAATGCACAGGAGGACACCTTTAACACGTTAAAAGATAAGTTAACACATGCACCGTTACTTCAACTTCCAGATTTTAGTAAGACTTTTGAGCTAGAATGTGATACTAGTGGAATTGGATTGGGTGGTGTGCTGTTGCAAGAAGGTAAACCTGTGGTATACTTTAGTGAAAAACTAAGTGGGATTTGTTTGAACTATTCTACTTATGATAAGAAATTATATGCTCTAGTTCGAACTTTAGAGACATGGTAATATTATTTATGGCCCAAAGAATTTGTCATTCATTCTGATCATGAGTCACTAAAGCATATTAAAAGTCAAGGAAAATTGAACTATAGGCATGCAAAGTGGGTTGAATTCATAGAGTCTTTTCCTTATGTCATAAAACACAAGGGAAAGAAGAATGTTATTACTGATGCAATGTTTAGAAGATATACCATTCTCTCACAACTTGACTTCAAAATTTTTGGATTGGAAACAATTAAAGAGCATTATGTTCATGATGATGATTTTAAAGATGTGTTGCTAAATTGTAAAGAGGGAAAAACGTAGAATAAATTTGTCCTAAATGATGGATTTGTGTTTAGAGTTAGCAAGCTGTTCATTCCAGCTAACTCCGTTCGCTTGTTGTTGTTATAGGAAGCACATAGAGGTGGGCTGATGGGATATTTTGAAGTGAAGAAGACGGAAGACATACTTACTAGTCATTTCTTTTGGCCAAAGATGAGACGTGATGTGGAACGTTTCGTTGCTCGCTGTACTACATGTCAAAAGGCTAAGTCACGCCTTAATCCTCATGGTTTGTATATGTCTCTACCTATTCCTAGCGTAACTTGGGAAGATATTTCTATGGACTTCGTTTTAGGACTGCCTAGGATAAAAAAGAGGAGGGCTAGTATATTTGCTGTTGTTGATAGATTTTCTAAGATAGCACACTTCATACCATGTTATAAAAGTGATGATGCTACCAACATTGCTGATTTTTTCTTTCATGAAGTTGTTCGCTTGCATGGTGTGCTAAATACAATAGTTTTCGATCGTGACACTAAATTTCTTAGCCAGTTTTGGAGAACTTTGTGAGCTAAATTAGGGACTAAGCTGTTATTTTTCACTACTTGTCATCCCCAAACTGATGAGCAAACTGAAATTGTGAATAGAACTTTATCTACCATGCTTAGAGCTATTTTGAAAAAGAACATCAAAATGTGAGAAGAATGCTTGCCTCATATTGAGTTTGCTTATAATCGTTCACTGCATTCTACTACAAAGTTGTGCTCTTTTGATATTGTGTATGGTTTTGTGCCTCGTGCTCCTATTGATTTGCTACCACTTCCATTTTCGGAGAAGTTAAATTTTGATGCTAAACAGCGTGCTGATTTGATGTTGAAAACGCATGAGACAACCAAAGAAAATATTGAACGCATAAATGCTAAATATAAACTTGCTGGTAATAAAGGAAGGAGGCATTTAACTTTTCAACCAGGTGATTTAGTTCGGTTGCATTTGAGAAAAGATATATTTCCTGAATTGAAGAGGTCTAAGTTGATGCCTAGAGCTTATGGTCCTTTCAAAGTGTTAGAAAAGATTACTGATAATGCATATAAGTTTGAGATACCTGCAGATTTTGGGGTTAGTCCCACTTTTAATATTACAGATTTGAAGCTATACTTGGAAGAAAAAGATGAGCTTGAGTCGCGGACGACTCAAATGCAAGAAGGGGAGAATGATGAGGACATCCTTGCTATGGATACAACCGTACCGACTCCACAACAAGCTCAATAAACTGAAACTTGATACAATGACCAATGACTCGAGCATAAGCACGTGAACTTAACCATCAGGTGAATGCGTTACTAAGTTTACACACAAATATTTCAAAGAATGGAATACTACTTAATTCTTGTGATGATTTAATTGTCCTTAGGAACCATGGGGAAGAACCAAGCGAGCTCAATTGCAATCCAATTCTTGTTCGCGAGTTCAACTCAGATTCGGTCTTCCTGACAGCGTCTACTTCAAACAACCATAACTTTTGATCCAGATGGTTTCTCGAGGCCCGTGAGTACTCTTTGGAAAGCTCTTGAAGTCTACTTTCAGATAGATCTAGTCTTACCTCCAAACTCCATCCGAGCCGATCAAAAACTGCTAAAAAATTTACGTCACTTTTTCAGTCTGAGTCAAAGTAGGCCTTGGGCCTTGTAAAAGAGTCCTGTTTAGCTTCCAAGTGTTTTGGCTGACCCTCCACCTCCTGTGTCTCATAAATTGGCAACCGCACCCTCTTCTAAGGTTGGAGGGTTTTGATAGACTAAGTTAGCCTTTGCTATTTCACCTTGTGTTCGTGCGTGTCGGCATGATCGTCCGAATACTTGTCTTCGGAACCCCACTGTTTTCTGTTTTCAAATTGAAACCTATATCTTTTATTCACAATTGAGTTGTTGTTCTTCTTGTTCTTGCCTATTCTTCAATTGTTTGCAGGAACAAGTACCCTCGTGGTTAGGTTGATTGTGCTCCGACAAGGTCACGAACAACCTCTGGAGTTGGTGTATCGATCACTAAGGTGCAACGTCCTTGGGGTGGTTGTAGTCGGGTCGTCAATGTTTTCTCCTTCCCCAATCGAATCTACCACTTTCATCGAAAGATCGGGACCGGTAGTGCTATCATAGTGCTAACATTGTTCACAAATTTCAGAGATAATAAGTTGATATCAAACTAGGAAGGCAAACTTATTTATAATAGTAAAATCAAAATGTAAGCAGAAGATCATTGTGCGATGACAATCCAAGCCACCAAGAAGGTAGTGAGGGCAAGGCTCGTCGCAAAGACGATGTCCTAGAAAACTAATCACCATCGTTATGCCATGATATTGCCGAAGAGGTTAACGAAGATACAATGCCCAACTTCACAATTCGGTACTCACCAAATCACAAAGCCGAGATGCAGGTTGATGCCACACAAAGCCAACAGAGAAGTATGATATTGTCGCGTACATAAGTCTCACGAGGAGATACCACCCCCTTGCAAACTAGAAGCCGGCCACAAGCTGCACACAAGAGCATACAGCTCACACACAAAAGCAACAAAAATCAACAGCAGCAAGACTCGATGAGCACACTGTTACACAACCCAAAGTCTCCAAATCAGTAGCGAATCAAGTCGCCACTATGAGACTTTGGATCCATCGGTGAACTCCCACTTGATTTCTCACCCCCGAGCGAGCTTGCTCGACTGGATTTAAAGGGGAAAAGGCAGTAGGGATTAGGAGGGAAGGAAACGATGCCGCCGAACAGCCCCGAGCTGCTAATACACCCCGGAGGCGAGAATATTGTGGTAGTGGCCGGTGAAGCCGAACGACCGCCGCATCTCCCACGAGGTAGGTGAGAGAGAAGAAGAGGAGGGTGGAGGAAGAAGATGATGGTAATATGGGTATTTTGGAAAAATTATAACGAATTATTAATTCAATTTTGCATATGAAGGACCAAAATGGCAACAGAGAGGGGTGAATGGTGCTTTTAAGATTCCCAAAGTATTCACACACCTCTTCTTTTCAATAGCTATTGAGCTACGAAGACAGAACGAGATTGCTTACTGAAAACCAAGACTGAAAAATCAAGCGGCCGATAATAGCTTTGATCGACAACAGAGAAATACTGACTCTAATCGAGACAAATAGAAGGAGACGATCGACCGCGAACAAGAACACATGTAACTTTTGATCCTCATCTCTAACGATCACCAAAGTCAAACCACAGGAAGATAACAGTCACTGTATAAGAAATTACAGGACTAAAGAAAACTTGTTGTTGTGGTCGAAGAGAGAAGCATAGTCGAATGTGAAAACAGAGGAAGTGAGCAGAGATCGACCACAAGATCCAAATTACGAGTAACTTTTGACTCACAAATCTTTTGGTCATGAAACTTTAAACACTGCAAAAGCTCAACCTCTGGGAGAGAAATTACCAAAAACACACAAACTCTCTACCGAGACCCAAAGAGACTGTGAAGTCAAAATCGAAATAGGGGAACTCGAAGGCGTACAACCGCTGGGCCAACGAACTGACCGAAAAGATTGCTTCTCGGGAAGAACTGGCCAAGATAGCCTTGAAGATGAATCCCAGTTTAGAGAAGAGGAAAATCGAGGCTTCTCGAACCAAGAACTCCACTCAGAGCAGAAAAGAACGGATCAACCAGAGTACCCAAGAATGCAAGACAAAAAGAAAGAACAGATATAGAAATCAATACATCTCAGGTAGAATAAAGCTCAGATGGATACAACAAGATGAATGATTACATAAGGAGGTTTCTACAGCCACTCCATACACATTCTTGTTCCCAGAGCAACACTCACCAAAACAGAGAGAAAAACCTGAGCGACTTCGAAAAAACCTCCAACAGCACTCGAGCTCTACCTCTCTATTTATAGCATTCAGTAACCGGGGGGAGAACCCGTTAACTCCACCTAACACCGGGTTTTACCATTGCTTTATCCACCAGCGAAAACGGACTCTAGTGCTTTACCCGTTAACATCAACAGCTTCACTGCTTTGCCCATTAGCGCCAACCACTCCGGTGCTTTGTAGAGACACAACTTCCCTTTGCAGCTTTCCGCATTTCTCCAAAATGACATTCCGCTGCCTTCCCGGAAGCTTTGTCCTCTTCTTGCTATCCAAGCCTTGCAACCACCTTGAACGCCTCATTGTCTTCGGTATCTACCGACCGTTTTGACCTCAGCACCGCCTGTGCCTAATCCGGTTACTCCATGCCTCGCCACGACATAGCCTCAAAGTCCTGCAACCATCACAGACAAGAAAAAATCACATAGCACCGCACAATACCAAGTTCCATCAATTTCCAAAACAAGAAGGTACTCAGAAATGCAAACCCAGCAAGTCGTAAACCCATTACGACCGGATAAAACTACAGATCAGGGAATGCATAAGACCTACGACCGCTCTCCAGGTCAAGACGACCAGCCAAGAAGTCGTTACGACCGATTCCCAGAAGATTCGACAACCTTAGGAGCTCAAACGACCGATTCCTAGACGTTACAACTGCTACCAAGTGATTACGACCGCTACTGTCCACAACCAATCGCGTACAAGCCCTTCTGACCACATTTGACCGAGTTCCAAGCCAGTCTGACTGTGTTCGACCGCAACCGACTATGTTTGACCTCACTCCGACCGCGTTCGACCACTTCACAACATGATCGAAGTCTGCCAACTTCCCACGTGGTCATAAGTCCGAGCGCCAACTTCGGACCGCGGTGGTCGAAGCATCGACCTCCGACTTCATCTTGTGTTAACGTGGTCATAAACCGCCAACTACTCAACGTGATCATAGTCGTAAATCCCCCGACTTTCGATCTTGAGGTCGTAAACAGTGAACCAGGTTTCCGACCACGGCTAACGTGGTCGTAGCAGCGTTCGACAACAACCAACATGGTCGTAGTAGAGTTCGGCCAACGTGGTCGTAACAGCTTTCGACTATGTCCAAGGAGGTCGTAAACCCTTCTGGTGTCCTTTGACCATGCCCAATGTGGTCGTAAACGCCACAACATGGTCATAAACAGTGCGCACGGCTTCCGACCACGACCAATGTGGTTGTAATGCCTTCCGACTACTCGTTCAATACTTCTACAGGGTTCCAATCAAGGACAACATGGTTGTAAATGGCTTCCGACTACTCTTAGGGCTATGACTTCGCATAAAACACCCAAACCGAACTCAATCTTCCTAAACCAAGTGTCAATTACTCATCACAAACATGTGGTCACCTCCACATGGTCTCTCAGCATAAAAGGGTTAGATTTTTATTTTTGTAGTGGCATGTAAGAGAACATGCATTTTGCAATAGCAGATCAGCAATCTAAGAACTTTTTGAAATTAATATATTGAACTTACGTAACACAAGTTAATATTGTAATGGGCCCAACTATACCATAGTCGACTGCTTTTTAAAAAACACAGTCGTTTTTATGGACCGTTGGATTTTGATCCAATAGTCTAGATTTCTCCCTCTCTCCTCGTATAAACTCCCTTCCCCCGTAAACCCAATTCCTCATTGCCCTCTTAGCACGCACCGCTTCCCACTACCTCGCTAGCGCTACCACCAGTGCTGGCAAGGCCCGTCGACTATCTTCTCTCCCCGCTGCTGCTCCCAACTCCCTCCCTCCGCCCCAACCACCTCCCGTGCTGTCGGGACTCGGAACAACAACTTCAAGTCCCTCTGTGTAACTCGCACTATCTCAGGAAAAGCTAGTGCACATAGGGTCAACAGTAATGTATATCATGCAAAATCACCACAGAATATTATTAAATGAAAATACGGCCTTATGGCCAAGTCTTACAATAACATGGCATAAGGCCAACTGAAAATAAAAGCAGTGGAAAAACAGTAAAGGTAGCAGAACAACCCATCCAGCCTCGCACAGGCGAATGACTGTAAGACGCGTCCTATTCGCTGAAGTAGTCCTCACCGTCGTAGTCGCCTTCGAAGTCTGGCAACAGGTTTTAGCAAGGTGAGCACATAAAGTACTCCCAAGGTAAGCACATTAAGTGCTTACGCAAGTTACACCAGGAATTTTAACAGATTAGATACATGCATAGGGATAACAAAGGAAGGCTTTAACAGTTTATTTGTGCGAAAAGCAGTACTTGAATTTTAATACAATAATAGGTAAGTACGAAAGCTGAATTTAATACAATATAGGTGTAACATCCTAATTTTTGAGGATTTTTAAAACTTTGAATTTAAAAATAAATTTCTGGGATTTTCCTGAATTTAAAACCAAGCCTAAATGAATTTTCAAAAATTCAAAAGAATTTAATATGATTAAATTATACTTCAACATTAGCTGAAAATAAGTTTAATTAAGCTCCTTAAGTCACAAGAAATTTTCTAGAATTTTCTGGAATTAAATTAAGCCTTAAATGAATTTTAGAATTTTAAAATAATTTAATCTGATTAAAATAAACATCAACATAAGTTAAAAATATTTTATTTGGATTCTTCAGGTCTCAAGGAATTTTCTGGTATTTTTGGTGAATTTTTGGGATTTATTTGTTATTTTCTAGAGTCTTTTGAAGTTTATTGGATTTCCTGGAAAAAGAAATTAAAATAAAATCTCCCCGGGCCGCTCTCCGCCGCCCGATCTCCTCCCCTCCCACGCGTCGGCCATCCGGCCTGTTCCCGCGCGCCGCCGCCTAGCCTCCTTCTCCGCCGCCCGATCTGCCCCTCTCCGCGTGGCGCTATCTTGGCCGCCCACGTCGCCCCTCCGCCCTCACCCCGCTCGCCCACTCGATCGCCCGCCTGGTCGACGTGGCAGCATCGCCGCCGCTCGCTCTCGCGCGTGCCCCCGCCTAACCCTAGCCGCCGCCTCGCCCGCGCGCCACGCCGTCCGATCTCTCCGCCCCTCCACGCGTCGACATCCGCTCGGCCCAGCCGCGCCCGCACCCGCCTCGCCTTGCCACGCGGCGGCACTAGCCGTTCCCTCGCCTCGCCCGTCCGATCCCGCCCAATGCCACGCGTTGCCATCCGTGCGCTCGCGCCCACGTCTGCCCTGACCCGCCGCCGCACCCATGCCGTCCGATGCACCGCGACGCATCCCAGCCGCACGCGTGTCCCGACCGCGTCCGACCCGCGTTCGCGTCGACTCCGGATCGCACACGCCTCGGTTCGTGTGTTTTATACGCGCGGCCGCCTCGGTTCACGTGCCTCGTCGTCGCCAAACCCTCGCCGCCGCCCTCGCCTCCCGATCTCACCCCGCGCCGCCATCGCCGGAGTTCACGCCGCCGCCCCACGCGTCCCCGCCGTCGCTGGAGACCGTGCCATCCTCTGCCTCCCCGCCGGTGAGCTCCTTCGCCGTGTCGCCTCCGCGTCGCCCCAGTTGCCTCCGCGTCGCCTCTATCGCCCCCTCACAGCGTCCCGCGCGCACGCCTTGGTCCCCGCGCTGAACCCACGCGACCCACGCACCGCGCGCGCGACGCAGCGCCTTGCGCGCGCGCCACGCGTAAGCCGCACCCGCTCCCGCCCGCGCCGCGCGCCGCCAGCGACGCCGCGCGGCGCGCGCGCGCGCCACGCGTCGTCCATCGCCCGGTTCCCGCCTCCGCGTCGCTTGATCCCGACCGTTCGATCAGATCCAAAACCGACCGCCCAGATCTTGCCACGTGGACACCTCCGCGACCGTCGGATCCCGCCGCCGCCGCCCGCGCCCGAGCCGCCCACGTCAGCCCTACCCATGTGGCACGCCACGTCAGCCCTAGGGCCATGTGGCATGACACGTGGCATGCCACGTCAGCAGAAACCCGCCGCCTCGAGCTACGTGGCAGCCACGTCAACTGCCACATCACCCCCGTGCCACGTGGCAGCACCAGCTGCTGCCACGTCAGCCCTAGCGTGCCGCATCAGCACCCCGCCGCCCCGCGTGCACTGTTCCGTGAGCCAGGTTCACAGTGGACTCGGAATTTCGTGCGCCGGGTCCACGGAACAGTACATTTCCCGATTTTCCCGATTTAATTTTAGGATTTATTTTCCGAGAGCCCGTTCTCCTCCGTCCTAGCTCCGATTGACCCCGTTCTTTTTTCTAAATTCATCTAAAATTGAGCTCTAGCTGTTGGTTCTAGTTTTGTGAATTTTGGAGTTTATTTGCTTATCATTTTATGTGTTTCTTTGATTTCGATCGCTTTCTCTCTCGCTAGATTCGGATTCCGGAGGAGCAGGTTCCGCGCCCGAAGACTAGGAGTACCTCGCTAAGCATAACAAAGGCAAGTCGTGTCCTTTGATCATGTTGAACCCAGTTTGCAATCTATTATTTAATTAATTTATTTTAAATTACATTGCATCGCTATTTTTATTCAAACACTTGTACTGGTTGTTATCGTCCCAATTGAGTTTATCCCCCCTTGACATTTTGGAATACCATGATGCCATTGTCACCATAGGTTGGGAAATTTACTAGTGATATTAGATTATTGTCACATGGGTTGGTACGATAGAATTGCTTAGACCTGCTTAAGTTTACGATTGGGTTATCATCACATGTGATTTATCAATTTGACTTAATGAGATATGGAACTGTGGTTGGTGCCACGTATATTAAAATTTGTGCCATGACGTTGGTGCGTCATCGGCGGTGGTTAAACAAACTAGTTTTGCACTCGGGCGAGTGATCGTGCAGTAAAGGGGGGAAGTGTTGGTGCACTTCGAGGGATGTGGTAGTCTCGCCCGAGTAATGTTAGGGACTTAACTTTGTGCGCTATTGATCTGAGCTTTACCGTGCAAACCACATGTCTAGTATGGGACGGATCTGGCTGACTAATTTGGGAGGTTCCAATTTTAATCTTGCTATTGAGATGAAAATGGTTGCTGATTTCCATGTGGCGCAAGGAGGGGTGTGATGCGAAACTCTAGCGGGCGGATTAAGTTGTAACTAAACTTTGTAAAGGCCTTGTTGTGATTACCTTAAGCTGAGGCTAATCACATCGTGTGGGTACAGTTGTGCAACCTCTGCAGAGTGTAAAACTATTCGAATAGCCGCGTCCTCGGTCATGGACAATGCTCGGTGATTTCACCACGAGGGTAGTTATTTCGAAAACTTGTGAATGGAAGTGAACAGGTGTTCACTGTTGGTTTAGCTTATGGATGTGAGGTCCATAAGCGGTTGGTTTAGCTTTTGGATGGGAGGTCCGCAAGTGGTATGTCAATTCCTTTGATTATTTACTTAATTTTTGTTTTACCTAAAGTTTGCCTTCAATCTATTATTTGTATTTCAACTGCCATTTATGCAAATTAACCTTTCAGCCATCATTTGGTAAGCCTTGCATACTATATTGCATTCATTTGTTACAAACGACTTGCTGAATACCAATGTACTCACGGCTTTATGCCCAATGTTGCTCAGTTGAGGAAGAGGAGTATCATCCGCAGGAGGTTCCAGCAGGAGAGTACTTCGACACTGTTTTAGTAATTAAATGAATCACAATGACACTCAGTGACAAAAGCTGCTGAATTAACATAGTGAATAGATCATATATACATAGCATTTATGAATTGTGTATCTCAAAAATTAAAACAGCAAGTACTCATTTAGCTCAAGAATACATTATGCTCAATTGTCATATTCAACCTCAGTTTAGACACCAATTCATCATTGAGCATGAAACTGAGCCCACAATAAATTGATCCAAGTCTCCCAGTACAAGTTAGAGATAAAAAAAAACAACTAGCACAACACACTTCGATTAATATTGCTCATAACTAAAAATACGCACGATGCGGATGGTACTCAAAGCCACCGATCCAACCCTCGGAGATGGAAAACCCCCAAAATACCTCACTACTATCTCAAAAGAGAGACGGCGCAAGGAACTGATTTAGGGAGTCCTCGGAGAGGAAGGCTGAACCGCACTGCCGTTAGTGTCGCAAAGGACACGGTGACACAACAGCTTAGGACTCAAGATCAACATTAGCTGGAGAAGAAGCACTCAACAAATAGGGAAACTTACTAATGATTTTTGCCATGGGGGAAGGGAAGATGAAGGTGGCCATTAAATGGAGGAGAGGCAGGATGCTCGATGCAGCTGCTGCTAACGCTCGACACCGAAGTGCTCAGTCAATTAGCGCCTCTTGTGTCATCGCCGCTCACCCACAAGAACTCCACGCCACCCCCGCCTAGAAGTCGTTCGACCGCACATGCGAGTAAATAGGGCTGGAGACTCGGTCAATTGAGGAGCACCGACTGCTGCTGGACCTTGTTGTTAGCTTGTGATAGCTCGCAGTGCTTGACTATGAGCAGTGCGGGTTCTTCATCTTGCGTGCGTGTTAGGTATACCTCCTCCTTACTCTTGCGCGGGGCTTGCGGCAGTTCCTGGTGAAGTGCCTCATATGGTCATAGTTGTAGCACTTTACTTGCGACATATCATGGTGCGTACTGGACGAGCTACCACCCCGAGCGTCGCATCCAGCTTTGTTGTGCCCGCGGCCTTGCCGCCTGCCACAGCGCCGATTGTTGCCGTTGCTACCGCCTCTCCGATCTCCACCTGAGGAGCTGTCGCCTTGCTCTCATTTCTTGGCACGCGTGAGCCACTCCTCCTTAGTGAGGAGCAAACGCCCTCCAGAGCCACCTTTGTCATTGACTCCATATCGCTCCTCCACCACGCAGAGTCACCCAGTGAGCTCGTAGATCGAGAGTGTGCTCAGGTCAAGGAGCGTCTCAATGGAGATGGCCACCTGCGCGTACCGTGAGGGTACGACTCATATAAACTTTCTCACAATCTTGGATTCCTCAATTGCGTCGTCAAGGATGCAAAGATTGTTGACGAGGCCCGTAATCCACATTGAAAACTCATCGACGGTCTCACCGTCCTTGAAGGCAATGTTCTCAAACTCCCTACGAAGCTTTTGCGTGTTCACCTCGTGCACGCGATCAACACCCATCCGCTGCACCTTCACGACGTCCCACGCCTGTTTTGCCGTGTCCTTCATGGCGAGCGTTGATAGCATGTTGGACAGCACCACGCAGAGGATCGCGGGGAATGCCATCCTGTCGTCATGGAAGTCGGCGTCGCTCGACTCAATTGCTCATCATAGGCCCTGCGCCTGCAAGTTGACTCTCATCACGAGAGCCCAGTCGGAGTAGTTCGTGCATGTCAGCATGGGGCAGACCACCGTCCCCCTGCTCTCCCTCGTCACCTGCTACACCACCACCTCGCGGCCGTACACCCTCGTCCTATGTGCCCGTGGATTCTCGGTGGAGTAAGGGACCTCAAAGGAGATTCTGATCCGTCGCCAGACATTGTGGATAGGATCTCTTCACCACTCTGATGCCAATTGTTGGAACACACACACGACTATGATGTACCTAGTACTCGTTCACGACTTCAACACAAACGACTACGAGTACCTAGTACTTGTTTACGAATTTGCCACAAACAACTACAAGTATCTAGTACTCGTTTACGACTTCGGTACAAACGACTACGAGCACGAGCACTCAAACATTTGGGAATTTTTATACTCGATAACGACTATGAGAGAATGGAGTTTTGTGCCGCGCTAAAACTGTGTGACTTTTCTCAGTTTTCTTCTCTGATTTATATAATGTGAATACAAAGCAAAACTAAAAACTTATTGCATATTATTACACCATGGTCCGCTTCAGCTGTGCCATCCCATGTCCAGCGTAACCACGTCTCCATTAACTAAACGGTTTTAATCGAGAATCACGACCACGACGTAAACGTAAGCACATCTCAGACCACTAGTTATGACCGAGTAACATACAAATACGCAGCATAACGGGCTTATGTCCAACAACATTGGGATCAGCCCCAGCTGAGAGCTACCTCGCACCAAACCAAGCCCCTCTCTATATATACACTTCGGTGGCGTGGCGATGCTTTTGACTAGCGGTGCAGCTAGCGGCCTAGCAGAGCGACTCGATATACCAAGATCAAGTAGCCGGGCTCGGGAGGAAGAAAGTCTCCGGCCATGGCACTAAAGCACTTCCTTATCGTCACGTTCCTGGCCGAGGCCATATCAACCCGCGCGTGCCCTCGCGAGCGCCTCGCGCGAGCCACCGGCGCGCTGGTCACGCCTGTCGCCGCAGTGTCCGTGCACCAGCTCATGTTCCCCTCGCTCGCGGCACCCGACGAGGAGGTCAACGACGGCCTTATCTCCTATGTCCCGTACTCGGCGGCTACGACCATGGCTTCGGCTGTCACGGCGGCGAGGCGGCAGGCGTGGAAGCGGGTGGAAACGTTGAGCGCGTAGGCGCGAGACATTCTCGGCCGTCTGGACCGCCTCGCCGGCGGGCCGCCCGTAACGTCGTCGTGTACGCCATGACCATGTGGTGGGGCCGAGGTCGCGCGAGGCGCGGCGCCCCCGCGTCCTCTCTGGATCCACCGACCACAATGCCGGGCTGTGTACTACCACTACCTCCACGGGTACAAGCGCCTGCGTCACGAGCACGCCACCGACCCGGGGTTCGGTGGCCATGCGGGCCTCCCGCCGATGGCGATCCGCGACCGCCAAGCTTCTTCACCAACTTCACGGACGGCTGGATGGCGCGGCGTTCGACGGCATCGGAGGACGTTCAGCAACTGGACATCGAAAGGAGCGGCGATGCTGCTGGAGGGAAGCCCATGGTGCTCGTGAACACCGTCGAGGCATTGGAGGCGGTGCTCTCGCCTCCATCCCTGAATCGGGCGTCATCACCATCGGTCGGCGATGATATCACTCGTCGCGACGCCGCGGCGGCGCACGAAAGCGGTGCTACCGCGATGCGGGATCTCTTCAAACATGACGAGAATGCTTACATTGACAAGTAATCCGAGTTACATTCACGCTTTATCTGCTGTGTTTGTTTGCATGAGTTTATCGAGTTTGTTTTCTTGTGAGCCCAAGGTTATTCAGGCGCGTCTTTCGTTTGAATCGGTCGTTCTTTTCTTCCCGTGGCTTGCGGCATGAGTGAGAGGTGTGGGATGGCGCAGCTGCGGAGGAGCATGCCGCACGTCATGGTCTGTTAGTTTTGCATGTTGGTTGATTATTTAAGAGATAAATGAACAACGAAAGCGAGAGTTGCTGCACCAAAATAGCATCTCCTTGTGTTCTTCTTTGTGCCCTTGTGTGTGTGTGCGGTGATTGAGTTTTGCTCGGACGGGAGGAGCAACTCCGTAGGCAACCGGAACATACATGGAGTGGCTCGACACGGCCGCGCGGTCGGTGGTGTACATGTCGTTCGGGAGCTTGTCGGTGGTGAGCAAGCAACGAAGGAGGAGCTGAGCGAGGCCTCGCCGTGGCGGCGGCCGTACCTATGGGTGGTGCGCAAGGACAACGAAGCGGTGGGGTACCCGTGCTTTCGGCAACGAGCTCGTCGAGCGAGGGCATGGTCGTCGAGTGGTGCGACGGATGCGGTCTTTGTCGCACCCGTCCATCGGTGTTTCGTGGCGCTTCAGGTGGAACTCGGCGGCCGAGGCCGTGGCGGCGGCACGCCGGTGATCGCCGTGCCACGGTGGTCGACCAGACACAAGCGCACGCCTCGTTGTAGAGTGGGGCATCGGCGTGCGCGCTACGATCGCGCCAATAGGGTTCGGAAGGAGAGGAGCTCACTAGGTGCTTGGAGATGGTCATGGGGATGCGGAGACCGGCTTCGTGATACGGCGGAGCTCGGCGCTTGGAAGGCAAAGGTTACGGAGGCTATCGCGGATGGTGGCTCGTCGGATCATAATTTGAAGACTTTTCTCGAGCAAATTGCAAATGATGCATAATTGAAGTGAATTGCAAGTTGCTATACTTCGACATGTCAAATCTCCCATTGATGACTTAATCGGTGTTTCCTCTTCGAGTACATTTTGTGGTTAGTGACAGTGATGATGTAATCGGTATTTCCTCTTCAAGTACATTTTGTGGTTAGTGACAATCTGTCAATAATTGCAAATGATGCGTAACATTTGCTGTACTTCGACATGTCAAATCTCCCATTGATGACTTAATCGGTGTTTCCTCTTGAAGTACATTTTGTGGTTAGTGACAATCTATCAATAACAATCAATTTGAAGTGAAATGTGTACTACTTGTACTGCTGAAAAGTATCCCCTTAATTTCGAGTGGAAGATCTTCAGGTTTTTAACCTTGTTTTATGTAAATCCAAAAACACAAACACACACATCGGATCCATGTGCTTTGAGAAACTAGCTGTATGACTCACGTGAGAGAATTTTTTATAAACCACTGCAAAGTTTCTGATAAAACACTATTATCGACCAGTCAAATCATGAAGTGTCTGTGCAAATACCCTTTTATCCTTGCCCTGTCTTCTTCTTCTTCAAGGAGAATCCTAGGCCTCGCCACTAGCCTCCTGCATCGCCGACATAGATCAAGCTGGCGACATTGTCATCTCCCAAGCCATAGGGGGCACCGGTGAACCCAAACCAAGCCGCGAGTAAAGTAAGAGAGATGGAGAGAGCCGAGCCATAGGGGGCACCGGTGAACCCGAACCATAAATAGGTGAATCCACACCCTAATCTATCGGCCACCATCACTACCGTCCATCGTCGTTGGAGAGGATAAACTCCACGAATTGCGATCCAAGAACCAACGGTGAGGTAATCGGGTGTGATTTTTAACATTTTCAGTTGCATGTGAATTAGTAAACCTGTATTGTAATTAGCCAGACCTACCGTATAAAAGAAAACGAGGTCGTCTGTGAATTCACCAGCCGGCCTCATGGCAACACTAACCTAGCGATACTACACAACCTTTCAACAAGCGATGAGCCAAAAACTCCCGCATCCTAACGGTCCGTGAGCCCACACTTGTGTATAGACGTCACATTGCAGGTGTAAACCACTGTTGACGGCTTATGGGGCCATCATGCCCTATGTGAATCCTACTGTCCGTGACTACATGGCACTAGTTTGATGGTGCCAAACATACCTACTGCTATTGTTGGCTTTATTTGGAATACAAGAATTTTGTAAAAGGTTTCATCAATTTTCATAATAAAAATAACATATTTGCTATAAATCAATCAACTATTTTTTTTTTGCAAAATTAGTTGAATTTCTAACATTTAGATTGGGTTAGATATTAGTGTTCCTACGAGGTCATCCTCTTGCTTTCCGGTGCCATCGATATCAGTTAGGACCTGGAGTGACAAGAAAGAGAGAACTTTGGAGGGAATGGGCAGCGGTAGACGCAGGATGCAAGGAAGAATGATACGGGAATGTCCGATCTTTACGACGTAGGATCGATGATAACTTTGGATTCGTATAACCTGATGAACCGACAGCGTTAACTACAGTCAAAACAGCAACTTGCGATAAAAGAATTCATTCAACCATACGTTCGTGATCCCGTCTACCCGACCACACAAAATAGACGTGTCGCTGTTTCTGCAAAACACAAGGAATCACAAAAACAATGGGATTGAGAGGGCGCTCGTTTTAGCGATGGTTTTTAGCTTTTAGCTGAAATTTCACTGTAGTTGGCTTTTTTGTACTGTAACTGATTTGGCTTTTTGGGCATAATTAATTTTTAAAAAAAGTAAAAATAGAAAAAACATGTTAACCCATTAGGGACAATACAAAGAAACACGGAAAAAAAGAAAATACAAAAAAACCTAAAATATCTAAAATATTCAGAAAAAGACGAAATACTGAATAGTGAAAAAAAAAGTAGAAACTAGAAACTGAAACCGAAAAAAGCTGAAACGAGCAGGGCCTGAGAATACCCGATTCTTCTCTAGATTGCAACTGTATATTAAACTTTAGGAACGATAAACGTATAGCTCTTTAAAAATAATAAATTGAGCTATGGTCTAAGAGCAACTCCAGCAGGGCCCCTACTTGAGCCCCTAAACTCAGATTTGAGAGTCAGAGCAAAAAATTGAACTCCAGCAGGGCCCCTACTTGAGCTCTCAAAAATAGAGGCCTCTCAAATGAGGCCTCCAAGCCCTCATTCCTAGGGGGCCCCTACTTGAGCCCCTAAACTCAGATTTATTCGTATTTGAATAAATACGTCCCTCATTCGGAACAAATTTGAATTTAAATTTGAATATTCGTATTTGAATTCATAAATTTAAACGTCCCTCATTGTGCTTTTAATTTAAATTCGGAATAAATTTGAATTTAAATTTGAATATTCGTATTTGAATTCATAAATTTAAATTCAGAATAAATTTGAATTTAAATTTGAATATTCGTATTTGAATTCATAAATTTAAATTCGGAATAAATATGAATTTAAATTTGAATATTCGTATTTGAATTCATAAATATTTTATTGTGTATTGTATTTTTGTCCCATATATATGCATATAGTGTGTGAGGAAATAGAGAGAATTGAGAAGTAGGGGCTCTGTTTTGAGAGCTCTCTGAGAGTCAAACCAAAAAGCAGGGCTCTCAAAAATAGGAGGAGCTCTCAAATAAAAGGTAGAGATTCTGTTTTGAGAGTTACTGCTGAAGTTGCTCTAAGAAACGAAAACCTCACGTACATAAATATTTAAAGCCTTAAGGGCCGACTGAAATAGAGAGATCATCCCCGACTTGGTTTCGGTTCCACCAACTACGTACCAGGTTCGTACTCCCAAAGTACGGATCAACAAGAAAACAGTACGGCCAAGCAACATGCAGGCCAATCAGACTAAAAAATTGTACGGCTCAATAATTAGCTTGCTGACTAGCACACGCACATCAGATTCGGCCCCGCTCAGATGGCGCTAGCGATGGCATCTTGTACAATACGATTTTTTTACTTTTTTATTTTTTTGGTTTTTTTAGTTTTTTTCTGTATTTTTTTTATTATCTGTGATAGGCTAATATGGTTTTTTTCTATTTTTAAATTTTTTTAAAATTTAATTATGTCAAATAAGTCAACTCGCTTCCAGTAAAAAATCAACCAGCTACAATAAAAAAAGCCATAAGCCATCGCATTCTGAACCCTACCGAAATCAACTCCTCCTCGCTTGATCCCACATGCAGCACGCGAGTCAGATTCTTTTCTTTCCTCTCGGCTTTTCTGTTTGCCATGCGCAGCACCATGGAATTTTTTTAAATAATCTATTTTTTATTTAAAATTATATAAATATACCCACGCGAAAATTTTTCACGAGAATGGGTTCTAGTCGCCCAACCATTGGACAATGGGAACCTTTCGCCCAATAACTGCGTGATATGCAAGCAGTCCGCGGACCGTTGGGCGACATAATTGTAATCGTCCAACCGATAGGCGACTGTAAGCTCTAGTCGCCCAACGGTTGAGCGACTGGACGCGAGTATAAATCAGCCCGTGTCCAAACCCCCGGCCATTCCTCAATCATCCACTGACGCTCACCATGAGACAGAAAGAGAAGGGAGAGAAAGAAAAGAGGACGAGAGGGAAGAAAAGGAGAGGAGAGGAGAGAAGAGGAGAGAAGGGGAGAGGGAGAGGGAGAGGAAGAAGAGATTCTGCTACTTGTGCGGAGTAATAAAATTTCTATGTTGTAGTTAATTTTTTTATTTGAAGTAAATAGTTTGTTTGGTGTATAATTAAGATTAATAGAAAATCATAGCTGTAAAAAGAATGGTACAACTTTGGTATGAAATAAATAGTCGTAGAAAATTTAGTCAACGTAGTTATAGAAAATTAGCATCCATAGAGAATTATAGTTGTAGAAAATTAGCATCCGTAGAGAATTATAGTTATAAAAATTAGCATGCGTTGCAAATTAACATCTGTAGAAAATTGTAGTTCTTGAAAATATAGTCCATAAAAAATAATAGTTGTTCAAAATTTAGTCAATACTTTTGTACGAAGTAAATAGTTTATTTTTTGCAAAACATTGTTACGTAATATATATAATTAATTATGAATGAATATAATGCCGGTAGTACATTGAAAATTCATCCATGCCATTAGAACTGGCATATTGGCATTTAAATCGGTATATTATGTAAATCGTCGAAACCTATTAGGAATTATCTCTGAGGAGAGAGCTCGAGTAGTGAGAAAAGAGTGGCATCGGTGCATGTCGGAGCCGATAGGGAGTTGATGCATATTGGATCGGAGGAAAGGAAGTGATATTGGTGCGAATGAGGGGGGTTACGCTATGAGGGTAGTGTAATTCGTCATGATAGGCAAACGGTCATAAAAAATGTAAATTACATTAAAGTACTTCCATAATATGTGATGTGATTTGACTAGTTGTAACAATGAAAATATTTGCAGGCAAACATCAGTAATGTCGATACTCACTACATTAAAAGTACATTACAGTGTCAGCACCGTTCATGAAGATCCGAATGATGTTGACTTGAGCAGTTTTGCGTAAGTCACTCTGGTACACCCGAATGGGGAGAATCCTAGAATATGAGATGTGATGCCGTTGGTTCCGCAGATTTCTTCTTAAACCTTGAGGTGTGCAGCGTCGTCATACAAGGGCTTTGGAGCTGGTCTCTCACGGACATTAGATGGGAGCTGAGAACAATGATATGCACTGTAGATATGTGTCGAGATCCGAATATGAAAATCCAGACTCTCTGTATATACCGCACTAGTCTAGGATCACGTTAGTGTACATAGTTTCAACATAAATGAAATATCAACCATATGCACGATTAACAAAGAAAACAAAGACTTAAATGTTAATAATTGTTAGAGTACGACCTTATAGCCAAGGTTACAACTTAATAGTTTGAAGGGCTTAAGAAACATGCAGCAAAAAATAGCAATAAGCGTAGTAGACATTCGACATGTCCATAGGAAACCGACTGGGGAGTGAAGTCCTAATCAGCAAAGTCGTCGAAGTATCCTCCTTCCGGTACCTTCTGCCGATATGGTTCTTCTTCTTCAACAGAGCAACAGTAAGTATAAAGCCGTGAGTACATTAGTACTCAACAAATCATTTGTAACAAAAATGCAATATAGTATGCAAGACTTAGCAATGAATGGCTTAAAGGTTATTTTGTAGAAAACAATAATTTAAAGTAAATACAAAAATACATTGAAAGCAAACTTTAGGGAAAACTTTAATGTATAAATAATCAAAGAAATTATATAAACTACAAATGAACTGACCATCCACTCCAATGAACCACACGTGAACTTCCTATTCACATAATGAACTACCAATGAACTAACCATTCACTTTCCACAACTCTCCTAACCAATTTTTTAAGAAAATATCTACCTCTTGTGTAAAATCACCGACATAACTAGGGACATAGCTATTCGAATAGTTTTACACTCTGCAGAGCTTGCACAACTTTACCCACATGATATGGTCGTCTTGTGATATCACCGGTATAACATGCTTTATTTGGCATGTTAACTAAGAAAATCATAACAAGGCCTTTACAATGTGTAACCCCAACTCAGTTTAAGCACGAGGTTTCACCGTCGAGTAGGCTACAACCTAGTCGATAATTGGCCCCCTTGCGCCCGTGAAAATGTCTAAGCGACACCCACCGACATCTCAATAACAAAACCAAAGTTGAAACATCACAAATTAATCACTCGTGTCTATCACATACTAGACATGTGGTTGCAGTATGGCTCATATCGGTAGCACACAAAGTTAAGTCCTTAGACATTACCCAAAGCGAGACGTCTACATCCTCAAAGTGAATCCACACTTCCCTCTTTACTGCACGATCACTCGTCCAAGTAAAAAACAAATTTTGTATAACCAACATTAATGACACACCAATGTTATGACACACAAAACCAATCACAATTCAATATCTCATTAAGTTAAATTTATTAATTGATCATATGTGATGAAGAACCCATCAAACTATAAACATGACTAAGTAAATTATTCGTACAATCCATGTGACGACTAGTACATCACTAAATAATTTTCTATCCTATGGTGACAATAGAATCATGGCATTCAAACTATCAAATCAGGGATGAATTAATTTGCACACTAACTACCATATACAAAGGTTTGTAACAAAATAGCAATACATAATAATTTAAAATAAAATTGATAAATAATAGATTAAAAACAGGGTTCAATATGATCAAAAGACATGACCTGTCTTGGCTTTGCTCAGTTATGAATTCTTTATCTTCTGGTTGCACTTCCGCTCCTTCGAATACGCGATCTATCGAGAGAGAAAATGAATGTGGCACAAAATAAAATCAAAATAAACTTCAAAAACTTCAAAAATAGAACCAAAAGATAGAACTCAATTTTAGATGAATTTAGAAAAAGAACGAGATCAATCGGAGCTAGGATGGAGAAGAACGGGCTCTTGGAAAATCTAATCTAAAGAAAATATTAAAAATTCGGAAACTCTACTGTGCTGTGGACTCGGTGCATGAAAAGGCTGATCTACGGTGAACTTGGCTCACAGAATAGCATGCACGCGACTGGGTATGCTGACGCGGCTGCTGACTAGGCATCTAGGGCTGATGTGTCAGTTGACGTGGCACTGACATGTCAGATCTAGGTCTGTGGTGGCAGCTGACTTGGCTAGGGCTGACTTGGCAGGGCGGCAACGATTAGATGGTCTGGAGCATGAAGACGATCAGGTGACTGAGAAAGCGACAATGTTCAAACGGTCCGATGGTCGAACGGTCTAGAGGCGTGGAAAGGTTCGGACTATGTGAACTGGGCGGCGCATCCTGGCCATTGGTATTAATTAGACAGCCCAGAGAGATGGCAAGATTCAGACTGTCCGACGATGATTTCAACCGAACGGTCCACCATCGATCGAATGACTGAGGATGAAGAGATGTTCGGTCGGTTCGTACAGCGATGACACGTGGCATGCTATGATTGGTGGGTGGTAACAAAGCGGCGGACGAGATTCAGCCGAGGTGGAAGAAGAAGGTGACGACCGGGTGGCGACTCACCGGCAGCGATGGCGGAGAGCTCTAGTAAAGACGAACGAAGGTGATGATGGCGGCTGCAACGACAGTGAAGTGAACGAGGGCATCGGCGGCGATGTCAACAGAGGATGATGGCGGCGGCTACGCAAACGCAAGGGCGAACTTGGTGAGGCACATGATGAAGGCATCAGCTCGAAGACACAGAAGGTGAGGGAGGGCACGGCTTTATATGCGTATACGTCGAGGACTCTGGGAGGCACACAGCAAAGAGGCTGGGTTGGAGATAGCACAAGATCTCGGCTCGAGCGTGGAAACCGAGGCAGCAGCGAAGACCGAGTCCCACCCGATCTAAATCTAGGAAACTTCCAAAAAATTCCTTGTGACACAAGGAACTTAAATAAAATATTTTCGACAAATGTTAATATTTATTTTATTCATATTAAATCCTTTAAATTTATAAAAATTTAATTTAAGTTTTAATTAATTCTAAAAAAATCTAAATGGTGAATTTTATTTTAAAAGCTTCAAAAAGGCTCTGAAAATCAGGATGTTATAATACGAGTGCATGCTATTTATGCAACCATGTCCAATAGAATTTGTACAAGGCTGTAGCGATAGGTATCATCTCGAGTAGTGCGAGCAGCTCAGGCGCCTAGCATGTTGGTCAAGAGAACCCAGAGGCCCGTATCACAGAGGTTGTGGAGGAAGTTGGTCGTGACGAGACCGATGGAGTGCATGGAGGAGAGGAAGAAGGGTCACGGCATGGTGAGGCTATAGAACAGGCTGATGAAGGAAAGTATATGGAGTACATACTACATCAAATGGAGAGCGATGCCCGGATGGTCTGGGCTGAAGAGAAAGCTGCACAGGAGGACGACAAGGAAAGTTCCGATAAGGACGAAGCTTCCATCCTGTAGGAATGGTACATGTTTGATGCTAAGAGTGTTACTGCGCGTGATGAGCACAAATCATCGTGGAAGTATAATGGCACAGAAGTTTAGTTGCACTCAATATTTGCTGACAAGGCATCATTGCAGGATGCCATAAAGCTGTGGGCCCTGTCCATGCAGCGGGCCTTTCGGGTCATTAAATCTTGCCAGGAGCAGTACACCATGAAGTGCGAGCAAACCGGTTGTCCTTGGAGGGTGCACGCACGTAGACCGAAGTACGAGACTCACTGGATTGTCTCAAAGGTGGAGCCGCACTCCTGTATTCTCAGCAGTATTTTGTGGAGGCATCGTAATATAATGTCTGCGTTTATAACTAATTTGATGTATAGGGAGACGGTCGAGAAGAACATCGAGGCTACACAAATCATGGTGGCTATCGAGAAAAAATGTAAGTACAAGATTAGCTACACGAAGGCATAGTATGTGAAGTAAAACGCTTTGGAAAAACGGTTTAGGCATTTTGAGGTGGCGTATGGCAACCTTTCTCGTATGCTCCAGGTGTTGTAGGATAGGAATCTGGGCACGTACACTATAGTTAAGGACAAGCCATCTACAAGGCCACTAGGTTTTGTGGTGTTATAAAGGACCTTCTTAGCCTTCAATGTGTGCATCGAGGGATTCAGGCATATGCTTCCTATGATCTCAGTTGATGTAACCTTTTTGACCAGCAAATACAAGGGCCAGATCCTTACAGCTATTGATGTTGATGGCAACAATCAAATTCTCCCCTAGCCATTGCATTCATGGAAAGTGAGAATTACGACAACTAATTGTGGCTCCTTCAATATGTGAGTGTTGGAGTTGTCGGTGCTCACGCTGGTGTGTGCGTAATCTATGATTAGCACGTCGGGATGGTAAAGGCCATAAAAAAATTTCAGGAAGACCCCAAGGAACCCCTCTCACACTGCATCTGCTGATGAAGGACATCATTCTCTTTCAAACTTTGAATTCACGCCTCCAAGTCAAAGATTCGCTCCCACAATGCATCCACGTACCTCACAATGTACCATTCATGTGGAGGATCAATCCAGCAGACGAAATCACATTTCACCATCTGTTGGAAAGGAGAGTTAACATGGAAGCTCTATTAACTGTAAGAGAAAATAAACTACTGGTAAATTACGCCCTAGAGCGTGGACATTGGAAAAAACATGGTCCGCCATCGAACGGATCATCCGAGACCTACATGACAACGTTCTCTCTATGTTTGCATTTTGTCCACACGGTCCAAAGACGCTGCTTGGCATCAAGCGGTAGTCAGGGATGAAGTTCTCCCTCCTTTCCAACGGAAGGTCTTCCTTCGGTGACCCAGTTCGACTGGCCCCTCGGCGTCAGCCATGGTATGTTACTCTACCACATAGAAGGTATTTCTTCTAACTAACAAGGATGTGGGACGTGTATTTTATATTCCGTGGGGTGCAGACCAAAAATACATGACTAAGCATACCATGATGTGATAACTCCCTGCATATTTTCGTAGTCACTGCACCAGACGGGGTAGCTTTGCATAGTAAGAAGATCGGACGGGACAATTTTGCGTAGTGACAACACAGATGGGCCAGCTTTGCACAGTAACAAGACCAAACGGTGCAGCTTTCCGTGGTGATAAGACCAGGCGGGATAGCTTTACGTGGTGACAAGACTAAATAGGCCAGTTTTACGCAGTGACAAGACCAAAGGGTGTAGCTTTCCACCGTGACAAGACCAGACGGGGTGACTTTATGCAGTGACAAGACCTGACGGCCAGCTTGGCACAGTGACAAAACCAGACGGGGAAGTTTTGGTAGTAACAAGACCAGAACGAGCAGTTTTTCGAAGTGACCATACTAGGCAGCTTTGCACAGAGATAGACTAGACAGAGCAGCTTTATGTAGTGACAAACCCATATGCAGTAACTTTGCATAGTGACAATGCCAGGCGGAGCAGCACTCTACCTCGTAGACTACTCACAAGAAATCAACCACACCATGCCAAGCCTTTGGCTTATAAAAGGAGGTGGAAGAGATTTGGGAGAGAACACTACACAACTAAACCCCACACTATACTAGAGCTTGGTTCACCGCATCAGGATGGAAAAGAGGTAGAAGAAGTAATGGAACAAAATGATGAAGTATTACCCATGAACTAGTAAGATCTGCTACAACCCGCGATGAACAAACAAGGGCTGCTACTTCCCAGACCGAGCAAGCGGAGCATGCTAGGAGGTTATCTCCCCGCCAGGGGGTTAGCTCCCTGCAATGACCGCCCCCATAGCAGCAATCTTGTCCCAAATATTTCAACTGAGCGTTCGCCACAACACCCGCCTAATGAGGAGACGCCGCCCCTTTGTTGGTGCAAAGACCCATGCAAATTCTTCAAGTCTAAGCAGCGGCTTAGCCTGGACATGTATTACTAGGGTTACGCAAACTACTCCTATAACTATCTCGACTACCGTTAGGACACAAGCACATATCGGCAGCCGGTAAGGACCGGTTACAGTGTGTTCCCCCTACTATTTCTCTTTTAAAGTACACACTAACAACCTCTCCTGTTTACCTGCAGTCCCTGAAACAACTATGTAGCTACTGCAAGTGGATCGACTTGGAGATCTACCCATATACTCAGTGGATTCTTGACTTCGAGAAGTAGGATATCAAAAGAGCCTATGAGATCTGCGAGGGGGAGCACTACATTGATGAGCAAGCCTAGTGTATACGTCGGAAGATGAAAACTCATCTTGAGGTACGCACGCACAGGGAGCGTGATGCTCGCGAGAGAGAGCGCAAGAAAAAGAGGGAGATGGTGGCAAATGCCAAAGAGGCCGCCGAGGAGTACAACGTAGAACTCGCAAGGAAGGGAAAATAGCCCCGGTCCATGCAGTAGGTCGAGTCGTTCCACACTGCTCTCCCGAAGCTCAATTATTTTTATTTCAAAAAGGCGCATATATATCATAGGAGAAGTTCGGTTTGTTGCATCGTGCATAATACTCTTTCTTATGCATGTAGGTAAATCCTGCACGCTATGTTATTCCCAGCTTTATTATGAAGTCTATTTTTATTTCACAAAAGCACATCTTATCGTCTTTTCGCATTCAATTCTTGGCATAGAAACACATCCAATAATATAAAAAAATCTCTTTCATGTATGAATTCCCGGTTGCATCATAATATCATTTACTGTTGTACTTACAAATCATTGCTATCTCAATCGTTCTAAAAAATTCACAAAATTTCTTACACTATAGCAACATACGACGATCGTAAAAATATTATTGCACATCTAACAGATTTTGTACCATTCATAATCTACGAAAATCATAAATGCATCAACCGACATTGCCTCCTATTATTTTTTCCAAAAAAATACAACTTATACATAAAATTTGATATATGTTACTTGCCTACAACAATTGTCATTTACCCTAATACACAATTGAGGGGCTAGTTGCGCAAAAAGAGGCTGAAATTACAGCTGCCGAACAGTCGGACGACTAGGGCTTACAGTCACCCAACCGTTCGGCAACTGTAACCTCTCACCCAACGGTTGGGTGACTGCGACTTATCGCCCAATGGTCTATGGACTGGTTGTATGTCGCGCAGCCGTTGGACGACTGGAGGCTATTTCTGTAAAAAAAAATTTCGTACAAGTACATTTCTATAATTTTAAATAAAAAATAAATTATTTAAAAAATCCAGCACCATATTGTCCATACAGATTTTTTTTGCCGATGTGGTCCTCGTGGCATATTTTTCGTAGAAGTGGCACCGGCGTCCAATAATTAATGAAAATAGTCCTCACCGACTGCAGGATCACAGAGCGCCGACGCGTGGAGGTCCTACGGCCGGGGAGCGTGGAGAAGCGCTTCGGAAGCGTGGGAAATGGTTACCCTTCGCGCGCTGTCCGGACAGTCGGTCATTAAAGCATCCTTGTTACAATAGCATTATCATCTGGTCACAGATTCCTCCACGTAGCTGAAGTTGCAATCTTTTGCACAACAGCACTTTGCTGTGATTATAATAACTCTTCCATTTGCACAGTTTATGACATTGATATGAATTCGGCCCCGCTCAATGTTGCGTTGAGGTTAGCGTTGGCGGTGAGTTTTTTTTTTTACAGTTTAAATTTTTGTTTTTTTATTTTAGGTTTTTTGTTTTTCTTTTTTTCTGTATTCATTTGTATTGTTCGTGTTAGGGTAACATATTTTTTTCTATTTTTAAATTATTTTAAATTTAATTATATCAAATAAATCAACTTAGTTATAGTAAAAAATAAATCAATTATAGTAAAAAATTATTCTGAATACCCCGAAAAACCATCACTGCAGTGATGACTGATGCAGTCACAAGTTGACAGATTTGAGCTCCATATCCCAAGCGCTACTTCGCGCTCCCTGGCCATGGGACTTCTACGCGTCGACAACTCATGATCTACGGTCGGTGAGGGCTATTTCTGTAAATCATCAAACACCGGTACCACTTCTGCAAAAAAAAAGTGCCGCCGATAGCCACATCGGCAAAAAATTCGTCCATACATACCTCCCTCTTGTGCATGCAGCTCAATATTAAGGTGGTGATTGTTTTAGCGATGGTTTTTGGCTTTTTTTTACTGTAGCTGGCTTTTTTACTGTAGTTGAGTTAGTGGATAGTGTAGTAAATAGTAAAAAAAAGCTGAAGCTAGAAGCTGAAGTCACGTCGTACTATTGCCGCCATTAGCCTTTAATACTGGATTACTTTCCATAATTCGGTTGCATGCATGAACGGTATCTCTCATGTAGCAATCCAATTGGCTATCCCCTTTTCCTTAGCTCCCGCATGCAGTTATCTTTTCCTCCCAGACCTTCTGCTGGTTACTTCTAAACAACAAATAATCTTTTCAGGTTCCAAAAGCTCCTCGCACAAACCTAAGAATAATTAAAATACTAGCAATTGATAGTAATCATTTCTCATGTAAATTAAAACCAAATTCAATTAGGAGCGAATTCACCTGTTGATTAATCTTTTTAGCTCGTGCTTACGTAATCGGTCCAATCGAGATGTCCTAATCAAAGAAGGTGATGTGGTGGAGATGGAGACCGATGGCAATAGTGGCAGGCAACGGTAGAGCAGAGGTCACCGGTGGGCTCCGGCCCGTCAAGGGGTGGTGGTGGTGAGGAATGGATGGCTGGTGGAGAGGGGAAGGAGAGGAGATGTTGGGGTTAGGGTGGGTTAATGAGAGAATATATAGTAGAGATGGGAGAAGTTAGATCTAAATTTAACAGTTAAAAAATCAACTGGCTTTTTTCCAGAACACTCAATAGTTATATAGACACTCTCTAAAAATATCTAAACAGTTTCATGTCAAACTCTTGAATCCCTAACCGGTCTGCGGTGTTCCAATGGTCCCAACCCTAGTCCCGCTATCCAACACACTATTTTCATTATGTGTTGCTAGTGTTGAGGAACTGTTGCTAGCGAGTCCAGTCCGAGCGATTAACTCCTAGGCAGAAGAAGGATCAAAATGCAGAATAATGCAAGAACAAACATATATTGAACACAAAAGGATGGGGGGAACTCCTTCTTTCTTTATTACTTTCCTTCTCTAAAAGTATAAGACACAATCATTGGGACCTCCTTTTTATAGACTAAAAGATGGGGTGCCCACCATGGGCCAAGGCCTACAGGCTTAGGACCAGATTAGGGGCTTGTGCCATCTCCTCTTGGAACTCTCTCTTTTGGGTTCTCGAGTGCCCTGACTCCAATGGGGTGAGAGGGGAATCCGAAGGATTTACCTGAGAAAGGAAGAAAGCAGTGGTGGTCCTCTGTTGTTCTTGAGTGCACTCAGCTGGATGTGCTCTAGTGGTTATGTGTGGCATCTCTGACCCTCGACATCACTCTTCAGTTTGCCAAGGTGTGAAGGCCAGTATTGTATCTCTGTCAACCTTCATTTTCTTGCTCGGCAAAGCGAGGCACTTGGTTTTCTTGGACAATGCTCTCTGCGTGCCTTGCCTTGTGTGGTTCTCGTCTTGGTGATTTTAAATATCACCTGTGCTGTAAGTTTTTCGGCTGCTTATCATTTGCAATTTCATGATTCATTTCATATATCTGTGAGTCATCACTGTTGGAAATTGCAAAAGGACTCTGTGGGTTAACTGCTCGATGATGAATGAAATTATCACTGAATATATATATATTACAATTTGCGAAACTACCACACATGATAGGACTGGAGACTTGGCCTCTAGCCTTATCTCTTCCTCTCATCTCGACAACTGGTAGGGCCCGCCTTCTCTATTTTTTCCTTTTCTCAAAATAGAAAATTACCACAAAGCCCTCAAAATTCCAACAGTCCCTACCAATGTATCATTTTGATAAAAGATATTCAAAGTTTTGTTTGATATACAGTTGTTCGACGATGGATACCTTGCGGGTTTAGACCCAACGCCTAGCAACAAGCACTATGATTTTGCACAGACAAGGGAGAACTTCACCTTGATCCAATGCCTTAGTATGAGAATTTTCACCCAAGTTACATTCTATACTGGGTGGCTTGCCCTTTTCCCTCTTGGGTTGGGACGTTATGGTCATGTCCCTATATCTAGCTCATAAGTATTTAAGAAAGTATACCCATATCTTCCTTTGATTGCGATCTCATGATCATACTTAAGTAGGTGAATTGAATTCTTCAGGGAATCCTGTAGGATGATTCCAGATGCCATCTAGGTATCAATTTTATTAAGAGCTATTGCTTAGTCTCCCATATAGAAAGAGCACTATAGCTAATGGAACCCCATAGATATGCTCTATCCCCACATAGTTTATTGTCCTAGAGTCTAACTCACGGTATCTCTAATTTGCTAGGATAGGTTACCACTGATGTGAATATTTACATGGGTATGAGTCTTATTCACTTTGATGCTATAAGGATGGCCTTCCGCACCAATCCTTTGGTGAAAGGATCTGCTAAGTTTCTTTCAGATTGAATGTATTCCACAGAAATAACACATGTCTCTCTAGCATGTCTTATCGACTTAAGTCACCTCTTTATATGATTTGAGGTTTTATGTTGTCCTTCCTACTATTACCCTTAACCAAAATAGTTTGGTTATCACAGTAGGTCAATATAGTTGGAATAGATTTTTCCAACATAGGTAGACAAGAAAGGAGCTCTTTGCTCCATTCTACCTCTACAACCATTGAGTCAAGAGCTACCAACTCATCCTCCATAGTGGATCGTCTAAAGATAGTCTATTTAGAAGACTTCCAAGAGACAGCCCCACCTTCTAGAGTGAAAACATAGCCACTAATAGCCTTCATGTCATCCAAGTCACTGATCCAATTAGAATCATTGAATCCTTTTAAGAATGCTAAATGGTCAGAATAATGTATTCGAAAATTTATGGTCCCCTTTAGGTACCTAAGTACCCTCTCTAGTACTATCCAATTATTATCTCTTGGATTGGTCGTATAATGACTTAATCTGCTAACCGCATATGAGATATCTAACCTCATTGCACTAGTTAGATACATTAAGAATCCAATTATTTAAGAATATTTAAGCTGGACTTTTCAATGTCTAGTATTTTTTATATAGCTTAACATTTAGATCATAGGATGTGGTCACTAACTTACATTCCATGAACTCAAATCTGGTAAGGACCTTGTTCACATAATGGGATTGTGAAAGGATAATCCTAGTCTCACTCTTTATTAGCTTGATGTTTAAGATAACATCAGCTTTATCTAGATCTTTCATATCAAAATTCTGAGAGAAGAAAGATTTCGTTTTATGTATTATATCTATGTTGATCCCAAAAGGTAATATGTCATCTACGTATAGACAGGGAATAACGCCTTCGCCTCCACTGAACTGATAGTAGACACATTTATCAGTTTCGTTCACACAAAAGCCGATTGAGGTCATAGTACTATCAAATTTCTTATGCCATTGATTGGGAGCATGTTTTAGGTCATACAAGGATTTAATTAATCGACATATTTTCTTCTCTTGCCCTTCAACCACAAAGCCATCGGGCTGCTGCATGTAAATCTCCTCATCCAACTCTTCATTTTGGAAAGCAGTCTTTATATCTATTTGATGTATTTGGAGTTTGTATATGACAGTTAGTGCTAAAAGCACCTAAATTATGGGTAAACAAGATATAGGAGAGTATATATCAAAGTAGTCTTCTATCTTTTAGCGTGAAACCTTTAGCCACTAAAAGGGCCTTGTACTTTTTTGTTGTACTGTCAAGTCTATGCTTTCTTTTAAAGATCCATTTGCATTCCACTGGCTTGAATCTAGATGGAAGGTCCGTAACCTCCTATGTTCCGTTAGCTATAATGGAATCCATCTTGCTACAGACTGTCTCCTTCTAGTAATCCACATTCGGGGATGCATATGCCTCTGAAAGGTTTCGTGGTTCATTATCCATGACATAGGTGACACAGTCATCACCAAGAGACTTTTCAGTCCTTTTAACTCTTACTCCTACTCAACTCCAATTCTGGAGCAGTGTTATCCACACTAGGAGGAATAGAGTGTTCATTTGAACCATTAGGGTCATTGACTTTATTTGGTCTCATATGAAACACATGTTCAAAGAACGTCACATCATGAGATTCTATTATTATATTTGTAGTGATGTCACTCACCTCAAATTTGATCACCAAAAATCTACAAGCCATGCCATTTTTAGCATACCCTAGAAATACACAATCAAAAGTCTTAGGATCAAGTTTTCTTTTCTTCAGTAACGACACATGCACTTTTGCAAAGCATCCCCACATTCGAAGAAATGATAAATTAGATTTTTCTCTCCTTCCATCCTTCATAAAGTGTTTCCTCCTAATTGCGAGGTGGAACCCTATTGGGAACATAATTAGCTGTGAGAACCGCTTCACCCACCAACAGTCTGACATACCATAACTTTGTAGCATGGCGTTAACCAAGTCAAAAAGAGTTCAGTTCTTCCTTTCGGCTATTCCATTCAATTGAGGTGAGTATAGTAAAGTAATTTTATGAATTATTCCACTTTCTTCACAAAATAGAGAGAATTCATTTGAGACGTATTCACCGCCTTGGTCCAACTTTAACCGTTTGATTTTTTCTAATTGATTTTCCACTTTGGCTTTAAAGACTTTAAAATGTTCTAGTGCTTCATTTTTTGACTTAAATAAATAAGTATAGCAATACTTAGTCGCATCATCTATAAGAGTTAGAAAATAATGTCTGTCACCTTCAATTAATATTCCATTCATCTCACAAAGATCGGAATGCATTATTTTGAGTGGAGAGGTGCTTCTCCCTTCAACGCTGTGAAAAGATTTTCGGGATTGCTTTGCTTGCACACATACTTCACACTTTGAACCCTTCTCATATTTATATCTTAGAGTTAAACTCATTTTGCTTAACCGCACAATGACTTCAAAGTTAACATGACAAAAACGAGAATGCCAAACATCATGAATTTTATTGCAATAAGAAACATTAAAAATATTTATATTATTGAAATCAAGAATGGATGAATGGAACATGCCTCTGCTATCATAGCTTTTGCCCATAAAATTACCAAATTTTGTCAATACAACCTTATTTTACTCAAACACAAGCATTATGCCTTACCTACACAGTAAAGACCTACTCAGCAGATTGCGAGTCATGGTAGGCGCGTGCAACATGACTTTAAGGAAGAGTGTTTTGCTTGAAGTGAGCTTCAAACAAACCTATCTAATCCCATATAATGTAGCAGCGGCTCTGTTCCCCATTAGGACGAATCCACCACCTTCACCTTGAAATAAAGATAAACAAGATTGAACATCACATATATGTATAGTAATACCTGTATCAATCCACCAATCAATAGATGGACTGGCCAAAAGGCCTGAGGTACATACCCTTCTTAACTGGAACTAGCCAATGTGACATTCACTACAACCTTACGGCCTTTGTGCTGACTAGGAAAAGAACCCTTGCCCTTATGATCGTAGCAATGGTTGGCTTTATGACCAGTCACTCCACAAACATAGAAAATAATCTCCTCTTTTTTCTTTTTCTTTTTCTTCACTTGGAGCTTGACGTGGGGTGGATTCTTGATCTTCTATTTCCCAAAGTCTTCAGCATTCTTGACCTCCACCTTATGAGCCTGAACATGAGCCTTTCCTGTATCGTTACTGACTCTTGCACGCTTTTCAACTTAAGAGTTGTTGATAACTCGTTGAGGATCAAGCACTCCTTTATATATCAGCGAGTGGTCACAAAGTCATGCCATGAGGGCGGTAACTTAGCCAGGATGACATTCAATTGAAACCTCTCTGGTAGGACACAATCATATTGACTAAAGTTGTGTATATGAAGTTGTAGCTCATGGAGCTGCTCCATCACCGATCGCCCCTCAACCATCTTAAAGTTCAAGTAGGCAGCACTTATGAATAACTCATTCTCATTATCACATTCAGAATATTTCTTATCAAATTTGTCCCAGAGTTGCTTAGCATCTTTGAAGTTAACATGCACGTCGAACTGCCGATTGGATAAGATGGCTAACAAACAAGCTAAGACTGAATTGTTTGCATCCTCCCACCGCGTTATTTTAGCGGTTTCCAATGGAAACACTGAAGGATTTGAAATAACCAAGAAAAGTCTGAGGTCAATCAGCCATAACTTAGTTTTAGCACGCTAACGTTTAAAGTTGACACTGTCAAACACTTCTGACTTAACGATATTGGATAAGCAAGCTATTTCTTCAAATATTGGTTTTCTGGATTGTTGAATTGTTGGCAGTTTTAGCAAACTAATTCCAACAATATTAATCATAATTAAAGCATATTTCCAACAACATTTAAATGACAAAATTAACATATGAACATGTAAGTCTTTCATGCCATTTAAGCAAGATAATATGCGCAAAACATAGTATATGAGGGTAATAAAAACTAGCATAATGCCCAAGGGTTTTTTTGTGTGTGCTCTCAGATGTGGAGTTGCAACAAGTACTCATTTAGCTCAAGACTAGATTATGCTCAATTGTCGTATTCAATTAACACTCAGTGACACACAGTGACAACAAGCAACTGAATTAACACAGTGAATAGATCATATATACAGAGCATTCACGAATTGTATATCTCAAAATTAAAACAGCAAGTACTCATTTAGCTCAAGACTAGATTATGCTCAATTGTCGTATTCAACCTCAGTTTAGACACCAAATCATCATTGAGCATGAAACCGAGCCCATAATAAATTGATCCAAGTCTCCCATTACAAGTCATAGATAAAAAACAACTAGCACAACACACTTAGATTAATATTGCTCACAACTAAAAATACTCATGATGCGGATGGCACTCAAAACCACCGAGAAGTAGACCAGGCAAGGTACGTACAAGGTGTTGCCCTAGAAAATCAATCACCCCGCTGTACCACGTAGAATGGACGAGGTCGTCAAAGATACATTGCCAAATTTGGAAATCGGGACACACCAAAATACAAAGCTGAGGTATAGGAGATGCCGCACAAGAACCACTAGAGTGCTCTAGCTAAAAACATCTGAGCACAACAAGAATCAAATCCAAGTCCTTCTCCCTAACTCAATTCTCACTGCCAACCGAATCCAACCCTCGGAGATGGAAAACCCCCCAAAATACCTCACTACTATATCAAAAGAGAGACGACACAAGAAATTGATTTGGGGAGTCCTCGGAGAGGAAGGCTAAACCGCACTGCATCAGTGTCACGAAAGACATGGCGACACAACAGCCTAGGACTCAAGATCAAGATCAGTTGGAGAGGACACACTCAACAAATGGGAAAACTTACTGATGATTTTTGCCATGGGGGAGGAGAAGATGAAGGTGGCCATTAAATGGAGGAGAGCTGGGACGCCTGACATGGCTGCTGCTAATGCCCGGCGCTAAAGCGCTCAGTCGATTAGCGCCTCCTACGTCGTCGCCGCTCACCCACAAGAACTTCACGCCGCCACCGCCTAGAAGCTGTTCGACCACACATGCGAGTAAATAGGGCTAGAGACTCGGTCTCCAACTTATCTCTTCCTCTCGTCTCGCCGATTGGTGGGACACACCTTTTCTATTTGTTCCTTTTCCCAAAATAAGAAATTACCACAAAGCCCTCAAAAATCCAACAGGCTATCCAACTAATTTAGTAAAGCATTGTTAGGAATAATCCCACATTAGTTGTGAGAGAGAAGAAAGTACAACTTGTAAGTATGAGGAAGCTCCTATCCATTGAACTAGTCTTTTGGGGGGAGAAGACCCAATACCACTTATAAGGTTGTTGCTCCGTTGTTCCGTAGGCTTAATTGTGTTCAGTCCATTTGGACCTGTGACCTAGGAACTAAACCCGGTTGGACCTAGACATACGGCCAGGGTCCAAATCTAATAAGTGGTATCAGAACTTGGGCACCTAACATCTCCTTGGACCCTATGGTTGCAGAAGTGCCCAACCAATGTGTGGGGGGGAGATTGTTAGGGATAATTCTACATTTATTGTGGGAGAGGAGAAAGCACAATTTATAAGTGTGAGGGAGCTCCCACCCATTGGACTAGTCTTTTGGGGGGAGAAGACCTAATACCACTTATAAGGTTGTTGCTCCGTTGCTCCATAGGCTTAGTTGTGTTCAGCTCATTTGGACCTGTGGCCCGGAGAGTAAACCCGGTTTAACTTAGGCATGCGACCAGGGTCCAGATCTAACAAGCATCACAAGGCAAATAACAAAGCATACCGGAAGCTCTTCGACACTAGGAAGAATATGATGGAGAAGAACGCCCTTGCTGATTTCCTTGATGTCATCTTTGGATATTTCTACCTTTTCAGCTTCTGCGATCTCATAAATTGCTTCATCCCTTGTTGTCACAAGATATCGGCAATCGTTATCATATAGTCTCGTACGTGAAGCGATAAACTATGCCTTGCTCCCAGCAAGGTTTCAAATATCCGGCTAAGACATTTAGCGGATGGGTTTCACAGAGGTTACAAAGGCTATAGCGGACGCGCGCCGGGTTGATATGGCCCTGGCCAGGGAACGCGACGATCAGGAAGTGCTGCTGCGCCATGGCCGGAGACTTTCTTCCTCTTTAGCCCAGCTACTTGACTGCAAGATGGAGCACCACAGGGAGCATCAACAACACAAGCACCAGCCAAAAGGAAGCGGCCTGTGCGCCCTAAGAAGAAGAAAATCAGGAGCTTGGAATCTCTTATGCATGATGTTTCAAAGGCTGCAGCCTCTGAATCTTCTTCTGAATAAGAGGGTAACCAAGATGACGACATTTCAATGCAGGTTCAATCTTCTGATTCTGCTAATTCAGAAGATGAATAGATAAGTGGAATGCACTTATAAAGTTATAATTGCACATGCTCAAGTGTCTTTGTGACTTTTATGCCTTTATGATTTATCAGTTTAGTTTGTGAGTTTATTTGGAGAATTATAGACTATAATCTATTGAACTTATGTGTTTGTTTGATAATGTCCTGAAGGAATGCACTATGCCTCACTATTTGTTGCTATGAATGCTTTTGTATACTAAAATATCTTTGATTATATGCTTGTATGTGCATAAAACATTGAATTCTGAGTTTTTTATATATACTTTTACTAATCCGCTAAATGAGGCTATTTGAGGCTATAGCCCGCTATAGCCTTTGTAACCTCTGCGAAATCCATCCGCTAAATGTCTTAGCGGCTATTTGAAACCTTGTTCAAGACCCACCTTGCCTTCGCGATGTTTGACATGGAGCTGGTCCATGAGCCTGCTCAAGCTCTGGAGCTGACGCTCGAGCGGCGGACCGTGCATCTTGTGCGCGTGCTTCTGCTTAGCGTGCTGCATCAGCACCTAGAGGTCGGACACGAAATCTTCGAGCACCTGGAGCCTCAGCGAAGTCCGACGCCGCCTGCTCCAGCGCTCCTACCGCGGACAAAGGAAGCCTGATGACAAAGGAAGCTATTGAGGCAGAGGCTGTGTGGTCGTGAAAATTTGACAACTCCTCAGAGGCACAAACAGCCCAAGACAAATTTGCTTGTTGCATCTCTGCATGGATAGAGTACCTTCAAGTTGTATATCACTGTCATTTGCTCCACTCCACAACAATAGGGTTTAAAGAGTGTTTCAAGACTTGAGAGGCAGTCAAATATGTAAGTAACCACAATATGGCTGAAGACCCATGCAAATAGCTAAATCCATATAAGCAGAGGTATAAGCATTATTAGTTTATCGTCAATTGCATTGAAAAGAACGTAGAACCAAATCTAAATATATGAAATGTCTTTTGTCATAGTAGAAATATTTGTGAATAAAAATATTGTTAGAACCTCAGTTTTCTGCTAGTTGATTTCACTTAGAAATACAAAAATATTTCAATTGTATTTTAGCCTCAACATTATCAACAAACATTCATGGCAAAAGAAGCTAGAAAAAAGAAGCAGCAACTCATAGCAAGCGTTGAACTGTTACCGTACTAACAAATGAAAATAATGAATATCTCATCGATGAACCAGCAGATAACTTTGTTTTAAGCATTGAAAGTAGCACACTCTATGAATTTCAGTAAACAAGAGATTCATAAGATCAAAGGAAGTTAGTTAATCATGGCAATAGTAATCATATGCAATTTCGAGCAATGGGTATAGGTAAAAGGAGAAAATTGATACTTTGCCATCTTATTTGGTGGGTTTCGACAAAATACTACTCTCTAAAATGACCACTATAAAATGCCACTCTTAACATTGACACTTTGATTATTTGCTATTTTGAGGGGTTTTTAGGATTCTTAATTATTTTTTAATCATTTTCAGATTATTTGCCATGGGAAAAAACACATTTACCCTTGGGTCATTTGCTTGTTCTCCAGCCCTCAACACAACTCTCCTGAATGTGGTTGTTTGCGAGTTGCAATTAAGCCCAGAGCCCCAAACACAAGGATTTGCGATTTGCGAATCTTCATGGCGTTGCCATATCTGTCTAAAATGTTTGTGATAATGTTACTCGCATGGTTACACTATGTGTTACGAAGTCTCCTCCTACAAGTATTTGGATTGATACACACACATCGATCAACCCAAATATGCTTCATGTTTACCCTTCAACCCTGACCATGTATGGGTGGATTTCTGTACTTCAACCTGCTTTTGCTTTGTATTACCAACGATTTAATCTCTCTTAAGTTTGCTACCAAACGTAATTCTGATGAAACGCAACATCCCTTTGCAGAAGCAGATAGGCGAGCAACGGGAAGGCATGCATATTGCTGACACCACTCGAATACTAAGGGATCTGCTTTCTCAAGTAGGATCTCTCCGGCAGGAAAACAGCACCCTGCAAAATGAATCTCATTATGTAAGTTATTTCTAATCTGGAAATTACAATTAATTCGTCGCGCACGTGATGACCCCCATCATAGCCTTGTTCTGTGGCCGGCCGGGGAGGGGCCAAATGTCTCGCCTGGGTTGAGGGCTGGAGAACAAGTAAATGGCCCAAGGGTAAATGTGTCTTTTCCAATGGCAAATAATCTAAAAATGGTTAAAAAATAATTAAGAATCCTAAAAACCCCTCAAAATGGCAAATAATCAAAGTGTCAATGTTAAGAGTGGTATTTTATAGTGGTCATTCTAGGGAGTGGCATTTTGTCGAAGCCCACCGAATAGGATGGCAAAGTATCAATTTTCTCTAGGTAAAAGGAAGTAACTAAATAGTCTTAATTGAGAATCACGGCCACAACATGAATATAAGCATATCTCAAACCACTAATTATGATCGAATAAAATGCAAATATACAACATAACGGACTTATGTCCAACACCATTGTGGTCAGCCCAGCTGAGAGCTACCTCGCACCAAACCAAGCCCCTCTCTATATTTACACTTCGGTGGCGTGGCGATGCTTGGTTTGACTAGCAGGCAGCTAGCAGCCTAGCAGAGCAGCTCGATATACCAAGCAGTCAAGTAGCTGGGCTAAAGAGGAAGAAAGTCTCCGGCCATGGCGCAGCAGCACTTCCTGATCGTCGCGTTACCTGTCCAGGGCCATATCAACCCGGCGCGCGCCCTCGCAGAGCGCCTCGCGCGGGCCACCGGCGCGCGGGTCACGCTGTCCTTTGCGGTGTCCGTGCACGCAGGAGGCTATCGCGGAAGGTGGCTTGTCGGATCAAAATTTGAAGACTTTTCTCGACCAAATTGCAAATGATGCATAATTGAAGTGAATTGCAAATTGCAAATGATGCATAATTGAAGTGAATTGCAAATTGCTATACTTCGACATGTCAAATCTCCCATTGATGACTTAATCGGTGTTTCCTCTTCAAGTATATTTTGTGGTTAGTGACAGTGATGACTTAATCGGTGTTTCCTCTTCAAGTACATTTTGTGGTTAGTGACAATCTGTCAATAATTGGAAATGATGCGTAACATTTGCTGTACTTCGACATGTCAAATCTCCCATTGATGACTTAATCGGTGTCCTCTTCAGGTACATTTTGTGGTTAGTGACAATCTGTCAATAACAATCAGTTTGAAGTGAAATGTGTACTACGTGTACTGCTGAAAACTATCCCCTTAATTTCGAGTGGAAGATCTTCAGGTTTTTAACCTTATTTTATGTAAATCCAAAACACACACACACACACATCGGATCCATGTGCTTTGAGAAACTAGTGGTATGACTCACGCGAATACGCGGATAATTTTAGCAAAGAGAATTTTTTATAAACCACTGCAAAGTTTCTGGTAAAACACCATTATCTATTGGAATTAATCTAGTCTTGATTAGTTCGAGTCGGATTAACTCGGTAGTAGAATCGAAGCAGGAGTTCGAGTAGAATCAATTTTGGTGTTTTACGACAATGGGAAGTCAAGTCCGACTCCAAATTGTAATTATTGATGTACTCTATAATCTTGAATATAAATAGAGAGGAGTCTACCCAGAGAAGGTGCAGCGATTGGAAGCACCATAAAACGATCTTAGTTATTGAAGTTCTCATGCATCATCGTAACATCGCCGTCGTACTCAAAACAGAGGAGACACGGGAACTCGGAAGATTGTGAAGAGCGACGACTATCTGAGCTCATGATCATGGAGAGTTATAACTATCTGAGCAAGTTGATAGATCGACTTCGAGTGTGAAGTTGAACGAAGATCGGACGGTGTCTGAATAGTTACTGAGATAAGATCGGACGGCGTCCGAGTAGCCGTTGAGATCGGGTTGATCGAGTGGGTACGAAAATCTACGGTGTTCGAGTAAGTAGCAGTGAATCAACAGTGTTCAAGTGAACTCAAAGAGTTAAAGAACATCTAACGGCGTACGAGTGGTCTAAAGAACCATCCAACGGCATTCGAGAGGTACTAAAAGGGCTGAAACGCTGAAGAAGTCGGAGACTCGAGCGAAGCGGTCAGAGATCCTGCGGATTTGGTCGGAGTCTCACGAGGTCATATTCTATAACTAGGAAGGCTTCGTCCCAACATTATCAACCAATCAAGCCGTGAAGTATCTGTGCAAATACCCTTTTCCCCTTTCCTATCTTCTTCTTCCTTTAAGGAGAATCCTAGGCCTCGCTACCAGCCTCCTGCACTGTCGGCGCAGATCAAGCTGGCGACATCGTCATCTCCCACCCCCAGCACAAATCGAGCCAGTGATGACATGTCGGGGCATTGTCGTCGCCACTCCACCTTGCTGTTCACCTCATCTAAGGCCCCGCCATCCACAAAGCTGCGAGTAAAGTAAGAGAGATGGATCAGAATCTATATATCGAGCAAGACATGACTTCCTGATACCAGATAACCCGACGATCAGTACAACTCGATGACCACTGTCCCTAATAACTAACATAGTTTTACTTCTTTGACACTGGATAGCCATTCTCAGACTTGACTCTCACCAGCGACGGCGTACTCTTTGCAGTAGACACTATGGCACTGCCGACACTCTCTGTTAGCTTCTGCAGCTCCACCCACCAGTTGAGATCATCCCTAATCAGCCGAACATACTTCATGAGCGGGTCTCCCACCACCGAGCTCCGCACCACCCTGACCAAGCCCTTGGCTTTGCCCTTCTTCAAGACCCGCCTCGCCTTCGCGATGTTTGACATGGAGCTGGTCCATGAGCCTGCTCAAGCTCTGGAGCTGACGCTCGAGCTACGGACCATGCATCTTGTGCGCATGCTTCTGCCTAGCCTGCTGCATTAGCACCTAGAGGTCGGACACGAAATCTTCGAGCACCTGGAGCCTCAGCGAAGTCCGGTTCGTGCACACATTGCTCGAACCCGAGCTTCTTTAGCGTGGCATCCAGCTTGGCGTACCACGCACGTGGAGCTTGGCGAAGGCCATAGAGCGCCTTCCTCAGGCGTAGGACTTTATCCTCATACCCGACGGCGATGAACCCAGGCGGTTGCACAACATAGACTTCCTCAATCAAGACGCCATTTAGGAGTGCCGACTTCACGTCCATATGATGGACTGGCCACCCTTCCTGTGCCGCCAATGCCAGCAACAGCTGAACCGACTCGAATCTGGCCACTAGAGCGAAACTTCTTCAAAGTCGACACCATGTCATTGCACGTACCCTTTGGCCACCAGACGTGCTTTGTGCTTGATCACTTTGCCAGCCTCGTCTTTCTTCAGTTTGAAAAGCCATTTCAGGCCAATTGGGCGGTGTCCAGCGGGTAGTGTAGTCAACTCCCAGGTGCCATTCTCCTCAATGGCTGCCATCTCATCTCGCATGGCCGCACGCCACGCGGGATCTTTTTCTGCCTTGGTGAACGTCTTTGGTTCACCGCTATTGACGAGATTCAGCTCTCCGCCATCCAGCTCCCGTACTGCAAATCCTGGGGCCAGGCCATCATCGCCCAGTGTCGAGACCCGAATATGCAAATCCGGACTTCCTGTGTATTTTGCACTAGTTCCAGGATCATGCTAGTGCACACAGTCAAACATAGATGCCATCACAACCATATACACGTTAAAATAAAGGAAAGGCTCAAATATCAATAAATCTCAAAAGTTACGACCTTATAGTCAAGCTTACAATAGACTAACCCGAAGGACTTAACAAAAACTAGTAGCGGAAATCCAACATAAAGCGTAGTGGCCAATCGACAAGCCCACAGGCTATCGAGTGGAGAACGAAGCCTAATCCGCGAAGTCGTCGAAGTACTCTCCTTCTGGAACCTCCTGCTGGTGATACTCCTCTTCCTCAACTGAGCAACATTGGGCATAAAGCTGTGAGTACATTGGTACTCAGCAAGTCGTTTGTAACAAATGAATGCAATATAGTATGCAAGGCTAACCAAAGGATGGCTGAAAGGTTAATTTGCATAAAATTATATTTAAAGGTAAATACAGTAAATAGATTGAAAGCGAACTTTAAGTAAACAATAATAATTAAATAATCAAAGGAATTGACATAACCACTTGCAGACCTCCCATCTACAAGCTAAACCAACCGCTTACGGACCTCCCATCCATAAGCTAAACCAACAGTGAATTAACCGTCCACTGTCTAACCACAATCCATCAGTTTTCACACATAACTACAGCTCGTGTGAAATCATCGAGCATTGTCCATGACCGAGGACATAGCTATTCGAATAGTTTTACACTCTGCAGAGGTTGCACAACTGTATCCACACGATGTGATTAGCCTCAGCTTAAGGTAATCACAACAAGGCCTTTACAAAGTTCAGTTACAACTCAATCCGCCCGCTAGGGTTTCGCATCACACCCCCCCTTACGCCACATGGAAATCAGCAACTATGTTCATCTCAATGGCAAGAGTAAAGTTGAAACATCCCAAATTAGTCAGCCAGGTCCATTCCATACTAGACATGTGGTTTGCACGGTAAGGCTCAGATCAATGACGCACAAAGTTAAGTCCTTAAGTCTACCCGGGCGAGACTACCACATCCCTCGAAGTACTCCAACACTTCCCCCTTTACTGCACGATCACTCGCCCGAGGGCCACGTAGGGATCGCGCGCGGGGGAGGCGATGGGGGCGCCTCTGGTACTCACCGGCGAGGACGAGGGCGGCGACGGCTCCGGCGGCGTCGGGCGGGAAGGAGACGCACACGCGGCGGCAACCGGCTCCGGTGACGGCAGCGTGAGGCGAGGAAGCGGCGGCGAGGGTTGCAGTGATGTGGTGCAACGTGAACCGAGGCGAGGTAGGGGTTTTTAACACGCGAACCGAGGCGGCTCAATCCGGAGGTGGCACGGAGCGGGCGCGGACGGCTGAGATGCGGGCGCGGGGCAATCCAGTGGCGCGGAGCAGGCGAGGCGATGGGCTGCCCTGGTGCTGCCGCGTGGCAAGGCGAGATCGGGCGGCGAGCGAACGCGCGCGCACTGGGCGGCTGGGCGCCGCAGATTGCCGCCGCGTGGCAAGGCGGGTGGATCCGGCGGACGCGGGCACTGAGGGCGGGAACGGGCCAGGCCGATGGAGGCGGCGGGGAGAGGGGCCGGGGATGGGCGATGCGTGGAGGGGAGGAGATCCGACGGCTGAGGGGATTTCCCCGATTTCTTTTATTCCAAAAAATTCAAATAAATACCAAAAGCTGTAGAAAATAGCAAATAAATACCAAAAATTCACCAAAAATACCAGAAAATTCCTTGAGACACAAGGAACTCAAATAAAATATTTTTAGCAAATGTTGAAGTTTAATTTAATCATATTAAATCTTTTAAATTTTTGAAAATTCAAATTAAGCTTGATTTAATTTCAGAAAATTTCCAGAAAATTTATTTTTGAAAACAAGGTTTTAAAAATCCCAGAAAATCAGGATGTTACATCTAGGATATTCGTAATGGAGCGAAAACGAATCGGTGCATCGTCGTGGTCGACGTCGAGGTTGTTGGAGATGTGCGAGGATGGCGTTCCCCGCTCGACTCCACCTGGTGCCGTGTCGTCGTGTGGTGTGCCCGGCCCTTCTGCTTCATCAGCTCCAGCGCCTGGCAACTCCACATCCTCGACATGATCGGAGGGCACCTGTGTACCCTAGATTGGAGTAGGGTGGACTTGCTCTTGCGTCAAAATGTGCTCGACGATGAAATCACTTGATGGTGCAACTCCAGTGTCCTCAACATGCTCCCAACTCCAGGCAGCATCCTCATCGAAGACCATATCCCTGGTGACATGGACTCTCTTGGACCGTGGGTCGTACACACGGTAAGCCTTTGCGCCCTCTTCATAGCCAATGAACATCATCGGGGAGCTCTTGTCTTCCAACTTCTTCAGGTGTGGTCACAAGTTCTTCACATACACGACGCACCCGAATGTGCGCAGAAAGTGTACGGCTGGCTTCCGTCCATGCCAGGCCTCGAACGGCGTCATCCCGGCAAGGCTCTTGGTCGGTGCACAGTTCAGTAGGTACACTACAGTGCACACAACCTCGCCCTAGAACATCGTTGGCACACCATGCTGTTTCAACAAGCTACGCACCGTTGCGACCTCCGTCTAATTGCACCACTCGACGACGCCATTTTGTTGCGGTGAGTATGATGCAGACAGATGGCGACGTACTCCTTTGTCGGCGCAATAGGCTGTGAATTCAACGGTGGTGAACTCGCCACCATTGTCAGTCCAAAGAACGCGTAGCCGCCTGCCGCTCTCGAGCTCGACGCTGGCCTGGAACCTCTTGATCGCCGTAGATGCGTCTGCCCTGGATGCAAGTGGCACGATCCACATGTATCGACTGCAATCATCTACGAGCAACAAAAAATACCACTTCCCACCAGGAGTCGTCCGAGCAATTGGTCACACAGGTCACCATGAACAAGTTCAAGGAGATCAGATGCGCGGTATTTTGCCTGAGCTGGGAAGCTCGCCCGTCGTTGCTTGGTGATGATGCAAGTGTCGCACAACTGGTCGATGTGGTCCAGCTAGGGAAGCCCTCTCACCATGTCGCTCCGCGCCAATTGCCGGAGCGCCTCAAAGCTAACATGACCGTAACGCTCATGCTAGCGCTAGGCCACGTCCTCACATCGGGCAGCAAGGCAAACTGGCTGCGCCACATTGATGTGCAGCATGTACAGCCGATTCTTGCCTCGCACCACCTTCGCAAGGAGCCGTTGCTGTCGGTCCCAAATGCGCAGCATGCCATCTTCAATCAACACCCGTGAGCCATTGTCATCGAGTTGGCCAATACTCACGATGTTGTTCTTCAGCCTCGGGATGAAGTAGACACCGGTGAGCGCTTGATGTTCGCCACTGCGCCCGGCAAAAATAACAGTGCCAAGGCCACGGATCTCCACGACAGAGTCATCACCAAACTTGACGGTGCCAACAACTCCGGTGTCGAGCTCAGTGAAGAATTCCCTTTGCCCCATCATGTGGTTCGACACCCCCATATCGAGATACCAACCTTCTTGGTGCACACTGTCGTCTTCAGCGCCCAGGCAAACTTGGGCTCGTGGCTCCTCCAGGTGGAGCGGGGAGGCACTGCTTTGCCTCATCGTCGTGAGTGTGCACACTTGCGCCATCATCAGCACCGGCTCTTCATCGTTGTCATCATCCTGAGCAAGGTACAGCTGCTATTTCTTGGGTTGCCTGCAGTCCCTAGCTCAATGGCCAAAGTGACCACAGTTCTTGCACTTGTCACCCGAGAGATCTCGGGCGCCTCCTTTGCCTTCTAGCGCATCCAATCCACTGCCTGGTCTTCTATGCGCTTCACGCCAACGACGTCGTCCTCCACCACCACCACGTTGCGGTTTCGAGGATGACTCGCCATGGTGCCTCAGCTTGAGGCGCTCCAACACCTCTCCAAGCGTGTCCTCGGTAAGGTAGAGGTTACCGCTCACCGATATATCCGAATCCCGATCGTCCACCTCCTTCAACCTGGACGGTGATGGTGGAGAGGTCGAGCAAGGTCTCGATAGATAGAGCTATCTGCGAGTATTTAGATGGAATAACCCGTAGATACTTCTCTACTACCTTGACCTCGTCGATGTCGTCCCCAAGCTCCCGGAGGTTAGTCACCAAATTGGTGAGTCGAAGCGCGAAGTCATCGATTGTCTCGCCATCGCGGAACGCAATTGCCTCATACTCCTTGCGCAGAGATTGCGCCTTAGCCTTCTGTGTGCGGTCGCTGCCGATTCTCATCGCCCTGACCGCGTCCCACGCATGTTTGGCACTCGGCTTGACCGCCAACGTCTAGATCATCTCGTGCGGGACGGCCTTCAGTATGGCCTCCATCGCCATTTGATCCTCTTGCTTGTCGTCAACGTCGTGCTGAACAGCGTTCCAAAGGCCACGCGCACGTAGCATCACCTTCATCATCAGGCTCCATTCTGCGTAGTTCGTGCGAGTCAGGGTCGGGAATGACATCGATCCTCCGACCTCCCTCACTGAGTGCTGCACAACGACCTCCCATTGTCGTTGGCACCGGTGCCCCATCGGCGACGGTGAACGCCCTCGCTAGCGGCGTTGCAGGATCCTGCTCTGATCTCCTGCCGACAGCGACATCGACGGAATTGCGTCAACCACCTGGCTCTGATACCAAATGACAGAGTTTAGAACACAAGCACACACTGAACTCACGCGAAGCAATGGATCTTTGAGAAGTATTGGTGCTGCAGAATCTACTACTTTTTCTTGCTTTGTATTGCTGAATATATGGCACACACATGCAGTAACTTACAACCTCAAACGTGGCCACAATTGATTGAAGAGAAACGCCTAATTGATTGAAGAAAAACGCCTCCTCTACACGCACAAACAGAATTAAACGCCATGCACTGAACAGGCTGAAACGTAACTTATGCATTTAACCAATCCTAACTGCTCCCATGCAGCTAAATGAAGTAACGGAAGTGCTCCCATGCAGCTAAATGACACAAACTAAATGCACATGATTTATTTCGTCACAGCTCAGCCTGAAATCGCAGCACGAACGCAGCTCTTTGCAAGAATTCAAGAGTCAGTGTTGGTTGTCGCAATTCCACAAACACATGGCGTGCATGCGCCTGGGCGCCGCTGCTACAGGCAGCAGCAAAATTTCCCCTCCCCATCAATATGGATGTCAACCTACCAATCATTCGTCTCAGCACTGAAAGAACCATCCAATCCAATCCCCAAACATCCATCCGAAATTCCAAAACCACACGGACATCAAAGCACGAATCCAATCTTGGCAAGGCAGGCAATGTACGGCAACCAAGAACACAAGGCTTGAATGAAACTTACACACAAAATTAGTTTTATTAGTTTTTGTTCCAGGTCCATGGGGCGCCGTACCATTTGACTTGTACTTAAGTCAGCAAGCGAGCGAGTGCTCGCTGTAAAAAAAAAGCTCGAGACTCGTGAGCTACTTGAGCTCGGTTCGCTCTAGGCTCAATTCGAGCTCGGCTCGAGCTCTGAACGAACCAAACTCGAGTTTGATCCCGAGCTTGCGAGCATTAGAGAATATTGTATAGTCATGCATAATTGTAACCTGCCTAAATTAGCCCCTCTAATTAGGATCCTATAAACTTCCTAATCTGGGCTCTTGCCAGACTATATATGAAAAGCCTCCCTAGCCTATTGGCTGTGCGGTGATTGTACGATGAGACGTTCAGCCCGGTGGTCAAACCAGCTATCATCCGGACTGTTCTCTTCATTGCTACGTCTCACTCCTATTCCAAGCGCACATGCCGCCTAAGTATTGGGCTGAGGCGCTTGCCACCGCCACCTATCTCCTAAACCGACGCTTGTCTGCGTCCATCCACAACTCCATCCCCTACCAGCTGCTACATCGCTCACCGCCTCAGTATAGCCACCTTCGTATTTTCGACTGTCTTTGCTATCCCAACATGTCCGCCACTACTCCCAACAAACTTACTCCACGCTCCGCGTCCTGCGTCTTTCTCGGCTATCCTTCCTCTCACAAAGGATATCGCTGTCTCAACCTCGCCACCAAACGTGTCATCATCTCCCGCCACGTTATCTTTGATGAGAGCACCTTTCCGTTTGCTCACAGTGACCAACCTCATTCTATTTCACCCCATCACGACCTGGATTTTCTCGATGACCCTGCCATGCCGGTGCCTAGCACTGCTACGCTGGCACCCCCGCAGGTTCCTAGTGCGCCAGCTCCACCCCCCGGTGTCGAGCGATTGCCCTCATCGGCTCCGTCGCCTAGCGACGTTGAGCACGACGTGCCCGCGCCGGCCCAGGCTGCGCTACCCAGTAGCACGCCTGCCCCGACTACACACTGCCCGCTCGAGCTCCAGGTCTACTCCAGGCGGCCATGTGCGGCACTACCACCTGCAGCCCCTGACGGTGCGTCGCCAACTCCGTCTCAGCCAGTCCCGCAGGCCCTGCTGGCTGCAACGGTGCTGGCACCTCCACCAACAGCCCCCGTGCAGCCGCCTGGTGGGCCTGTGCCGCAGCCCTCCGTGGCTTCATCCGATGGTCACGCGAGCTCGCACCGGTATAGTGAAATCGGTCGACCGTCTGACGCTCTCTGCCGTCCACTCCTCGGTTTCAGCCATCCCGACAAACTATCGCAGTGCCCTCGCCGATCCGAACTGGCGCACCGCGATGGCCGAGGAGTATAAGGCCCTGCTCGACAACGATACTTGGCACCTCGTATCGCGTCCATCAGGCGTCTAACGTCATCACCGGCAAGTGGATCTTCAAGTACAAGTACCACTCCAATGGCAGTCTTGCGCGCTACAAAGCTCACTGGGTTGTTCGTGGGTTTTCACAGCAGCACTACACCGACTTGGGATCAACAAGGTCTCATCACCGCCATGAACCAGCTCGCCGTCCAGGGAAACGGCACCTGGGTGATGGACAGCGGTGCCACCTCCCACATGACATCAAACCATGGTATAATTCTCTCCCCCACATCCCCTTCTCATTTGGTTGTCACTGTTGGTAACGGCTCTCACATCCCTGTCACCTCCCGTGGTCACTCATTCCTCCACACACCTTCTTCTAAATTCATGCTTAATGATGTCCTAGTCGTTCCCTCTCTAATTCGTAACCTCCTTTCTGTTCGACAGTTTACTCGTGATAATAACTGTTCTATAGAATTTGATGTGTTCGGTTTTTCTATCAAGGACTCCCGGACCCGGCAAGTCACCCTTCGCTGCAATAGTGCGAGCGATCTCTACACTCTGCCAGCCACCGCCCCCACTATTGCCAGCGCCCACCTCGCCACCTCGTCTTCGCTTTGGCACCTACACCTTGGTCACCCCGGCCATGTCGTCCCGGATACTCTTCATAAAAACTCGCTCATTCCTTGTAATAAAATAGATCGCTCCTCATGTCAACTTGGCAAACATGTGCGTCTACCCTTTACTAGTTCCACCTCACGTACCTCTGCTCCTTTTGAGCTTGTTCATTGTGATGTATAGACATCACCGATTGCTAGCATATCCGGCAATCTTTATTACTTGGTGATTCTCGATGATTTCTCTCATTTTTGTTGGACCTTTCCCCTCAAAAAGAAGTCAGACGTTCACCAACACATTGTTGATCTTGCCGCCTTTGCTCGTACACAGTTTGGCACCCCTCTAAAATCCATTTAGGCGGACAACGGTGCCGAATTCGTAAACCACACATCCACCACCTTTTTTTACTTCCCATGGCATCGTTTTGCGCCTCTCTTGTCCATACACCTCACCGCAAAATGGCAAAGCCGAGCACGTCATCCGCACTCTAAACAATATAATCCCAGCGCCTCCTCTACGCATCTTCTCCCCAGCCGCCGCACACACCTCGCGCCCGGCTCCACCACCCCCCGGCTCCCCCCACCACCCCACCGGCTCCCCTCACCACTCCGGCGCTCCCCTCGGCTCCCCCCACCACTCCACCACCCCCCGGTGCTCCCCCCGGCTCCAGGGTCTTTCGCGACTCTCCTTGGCGCCGCCCTTCCCCCGTCGGCCGCCGCCTCGCCTCGACCCCCACGCCTAACTCCCCGGCCTGCGCCTGCGTCTGGCGACCATGCCTACCACCGGCGCCCCCTCGGCCATGCCCACCACCGGCGCCCCCTCCGGCTCCGGCACTGTCGACGCCCTAGCGCCTATTGTGCCCGCCATCGTCAATCCCTACTCCATCGTCGCCGTTCGAACGCATGTCCCTGTGCCCTCCTCTCACCAGTTCGCGGACATAATGACTAAAGGCCTTCCGACGCAACTTTTCCAAGAGTTTCGATCTAGTCTCTGCGTCCGAACTCCTCCCGCTGTGACTGCGGGCGGGTATTAGAGAATATTGTATAGTCATGCATAATTGTAACCTGCCTAAATTAGCCCCTCTAATTGAGGATCCTGTAAACTTCCTAATCTGGGCTCTTGCCTGACTATATATGAAAAGCCTCCCTAGCCTATTGGCTGTGCGGTGATTGCTTCATACCTTCCAACAGCGAGTTTCAACGAGCCGAGCTCGAATAACTCACAAGCCTTAAGCTTTTCTTACAATCCAGATATATACTAACTCTTACCGAGTTTACTCGTACTGAATTCGAGCTTTTCTATTGTTAAAAATTAGTGTATGTTAAATTATTTTTTATTGTTATGGAGTTTACTTAAGCTAAGCTTGAGCTCGAGTTTTTCTTATTGTTGAAAATTAGTACATATTAAATTATTTTAACTATTATCGAGTATATTTGAACTGAGCTCGAGCTTGAGCCGAACCGAGCTCCAGGCTAGCTCGGATCCCAACTCAGGCTTACTCGAGTTTCTATTAAGCTCAAACTTGAAAGATCAGGCTCAATCGAGCTAGATTCATTTACAGCCCTACTCCCAAGGCCACAACATCTGAACTACCGTATGGAGGACTCGCTGTTTTAGTGGACCTCTTTTTTTATTTTTTTGTTTTGGTTCTATCAGTTAGCATTATTTATCGCATCTATTCGTCGTAGCTAGGCGGTTCATGGCCCCCAGCGTATCCACATGTCGCCTCCCAAAAAAATCCACCAAAATTTCGTAATTACGTACAGGTCTTCGATTCTTACAAAAGGTCTCTAGTTTTTTACGAAAAAACCCCTGCACTCTCCTTTGCTGGATAACGCCAGCGGTTTTGCGTAATTACGTACAAGCCCTTGTTTCTTTCGAAGAGGCCCTTGGTTTTTTTCGAAAAAGCCCCTCCGCTCTCCTTTTATTGCGGAAAGGCCCTCGATTTTTTTTTTGCAAAAAAAGCCCCTCCGCTTCCCTTTTGCTGCGAATTTTTATCTCTTTTATTTCGATCTACATAGTAGCTAGCGCGGCGTGGCGCCGCGCTTACGTTACTAGTTGCATTCGTAGCAGGAAAGCAGCAGCAACAACAAGGACCTAAACCTTGCAAATTAGGCACACATCTCAAGCATATGGGGTCCTTGAGGACCAGCATTTAAGCAGGCAGATATCAAGCATAGTCTACATTGAGACACATAAAGCCATGGAGTGGTCAGCTCAATCCATGTATGTGGCAGTGGCACACAACCCCTCCAGTGCAAACCATAACTGTTAATTGTGACCACTCAAGCCGACTGATCAGTGTATGTGTCAGCTGTGATGACATGTTCTTTTTCTTTTGGTTTGCTATTGCTCTCAACTCTTAACAAAAGTCCACTAGCTATATCAAAGGCAGTGGGGCTGCTTCTTTTTCTCTAGAAGAAAGCTAGAGATATGGGTATCTAGTGGTTGTGAGCACTTGTTAGTATTTAATACTGATGACGAGGGGCTTCATTTCTTCACAAGTTTTATGGGCCCTGTGACAGTGAGCCATCCTATAATTATGTTTTGTCAGGACATACGAGCCGATTTACACGGATTTCATTATCGTATTGATTGGAGCGAAAGACGCCGCCGCACCAAGAACAGCTTGCATGCATGTTCCCTTCCAATGTATCGATCTGTATCTTTTTCATTGTCCATCACTCGTTTCCTGGCCAGCTACAAGTTTAACTGAGTCTTAGTTCAGCACTCTGTCTGGGCACAAGCGATGTGAGCTGGGCTGTGTGTTGCCAACGGAACAGTTACTGTGCTATGCGTTTGTGATTCAGCTCTCTGGAAACAAAAAATTCAGAGCTCTTATCTGCTGGTATATTGCCAAGTGCTTACGGTGTAATTACAGCTGTTCTAGTATACCAGCTTAGACCTGAAGGAAGAGGGGCCATGCCGCGCGCTCAGGAGTGAGCCCTGGTGCTACTCCGGCTGCCCTCGGGGCCGCACGCTACGGGAGCCTCGAACGGGGTGTGAGGAAACCGCACGGCGGCACCACCAACGGATGCATGTTTTGGTGTAATTGGACCGAGCCCGAAGTCTGTTTACCTCGGATGGCAGCTCTCGCTAGCTAGGTGCTGTTTACCTTGCTGGGCCGTACCTGACGGCTAGAGGTGTATCGCTCGAAACAGCCCTGTTTGGAACGCACCACAAGCATGCCGAAAGCGTCTTGGTTGAGATAAGTCCTGAATTAGCAGATGTTGCTAAAGGCACGGGAAAATGGAGCCCTTGCACATTTTCATTAAACCATGAACAAAATCTAGGCGTGTCGACAGTTTTCTAGCCGTAAAATTCATGTGTTCCAACAGTAGAAGGGAAAAGTAAGTCGATATATATATATATATATATATATATGAAGCCTCTTGTCTACACCCGGGTGTAATTACACTCTATGTCGTATACGAGTATTTATATATATATTACGGAGGGTATGTACGTGTAGTATACGAGTATTTAAGACCATCTAGGTGGTATGAATAATTTTTCAGATGTGGTATATATATGTTTTTGATATACTCCTTTTATGTGCATATATAAAGGTATTTATAAAATACGCTAAAAACTATGGAATTCCGTGTAATTTTTTTTATGTAGTTCATATTAAAGTATCTTATAATTAGTACACGAGTATATCCAAAATGATAAATAAGTATTTTAAATTCATTTATGTGGTATATTAGATGTGGATGTAATTACATCCGGATGTAAAAGATATTCCCTCCCCACACACACACACACATATATATATATATATATATATGTGTGTGTGTGTGTCTTGTATATACAAGGCACGCATGTGGAGGGGGGTGCATGCGCCATGGGAATGGAACATCCTGGTCAGCAGGATTTATCATGCTGTCACACACGCCATACATAACCAGCTTGGGATTTGCCATTCAACGCTCAAGTGTTTTTTTTTCTTCCGCTTAAGAACACTCGATTTTTCTTTATTGTTTATCAGTTACAGCTCTGGAGATAGATTGTACGATGATGTTTTCTTTTTTTTTCGTTCGTTGGTTCGTGACGGCTGGCAGCAGCGGCCCACGGTAGGCGGTGAGGCCACGGTGGCTCTGCAGGCCGCCCGTGGGATCGGAGGAGTGCGGTGAGCGGCGAGGCGATCTGTTCGTGTTTTTGGGCAGTAGCGATGGTGCCAGCGAAGTCAAGGGTGCGGCCATTTGTGGTGTGGAGAGGACGAGGAGGCGCGGCCGAAGTGAAATTCTGAAACAAAGCTAAAAGTTCAAAATTTGCAAAACTTTGAATTTTTGATTCATTTGATTTCTTGCCAATTCCCAGCCCTCCTCAGTTCAATTCCGCGCCCAGCCCAACCCATCTCGGCCCAGGCCTGCCACTGAACCACCCCCAACTGCTGTCCCTGCGGCCGCACTGTTCACCATCCGGCAAATATCACCGCCGCCTGTTCAAGCCACGCCACCGCACCCTCCCGATTCTTCCTCCTCTTTGCCACACCACTGCAGCCAAATTCAAAGCCGTACCTCCCCTGACAGCTTCTACCCCTCCTTTTTGACCCACAGTGAGACTCCAAATTGGAATTTGCCGACGCCTTCCTTGCCCCTGTCTCACGGCCGACTTGCCCGAGCCGCAATCTTTGACTGTGCAACCTGTCTCGCCTGAGGAGGTAACATGCTCCAGATGCCATCCCACCTGCCGACAACCTCACTGCCCTGACCAGAGCTTCCCGCACCTTCCCGCCTCCCTCGCCGTCCCCGGCCCCAAACCCCCTTCCACTTCTATAAAAGCCCCAACACCCTCCATCGTGAAGCATCAGCATGCAGCAACCCACCCACACGGCTAACTGCGTTGGAACCCCCTCTGCCGCCCGCAACCCCCAAGGAGCCTGAGGTAAGTTTGAATTCTCGATCCAGCGATTTACTCGATTTCATCTCAATTGCTTTTGGCAGCAGCTTCCCAGAGGCCATAGAAACTCATCCCGAACCTCTCCCATAGCCCCCGTAGCTCCTACCGTGCTTGCCACGAGCGCCGCCGCCGGTCATGGTGGACCACCGTGGACTACACGGCCATTCCCAACCCAAGCCGCCTCTTCCACGAGCCTCCCCCACCTCCACTGATGCTTAAATACGAATGCTCAGGTTCCATTAGGCCTTAAAACTCGTCGGTGCCGTTAAAAACCGCATCAAAGAGATCTCGCCGTCGGTGAAGTTTCGACCATCCCCGACCCCGGCCAAGGCCAAAAATGGGACCCTCTCATTCCCATGAACCCGCCCATATCCTCGGATTTCTCTGCAAAGCCCTACAACTCGAGAAATCCCCATTTTTCCGATTGCCCTGCTCTCGGCTACTGTAGCGCGTGAGGGAGGAAGATGAATAGTACCACGCGGCACTGCAGCACCCGGATTCCGCTATGAACAGTGCTCAACCCGGTATGAATAGTGAAAACCCGCAGTGAATAGTAAAATACCCGTTACTGTTCATCCGAACCCAAAAATACAAAATATACCCATTCTGACCGTTTCGAGCCCGTGAACCCATTTCCGAGGTCCGTTTCCTCATATGAGACCTCTAAAAATCCAAAACCTTTGAGGAACCACTTCAAACCCAAATACCGACGCAACCTAAATCTTTTCCCATTCGTCGAAACCCTAAAGCCGTATGTGTCCCTTTTTAACTACCCTGAACCTATCCTCGCCACTATTACCCCATCTTATAATTTTAAACACCGGTGAAACCCTAACCATGCCATTTTCGACATCCTGATAACCAACCCTTTTGTCAACCAGCCAAAACACTCGCCACCTAAACCCTAGCCACCTGACTCTATTTTCATTTTGTTCTTTTGTTATTTATTTGTCTTTTGTTCCCAGCTTGCATTCCGCAAAGCAAGGAACTGCTTCGTCTTTTACGTTAGCATACGGACCCGTCAAGCCGGACATCGGAAGATCAACGAATAACTAAAAGAAGACAAAGAGGCAAGTCGCACACATTTTTGAACATATTGATCCTACGATTTCCGAATTATTTATTTACATGTATCCTCATTACATTATTTTCATTCTGTTATTTTATGTACAAATAAATGTTTAGAATGACATGATATTAGCTATATCCTACCACCCGAAAAGCCCAGTTTAATTTGATAGCCACTTTCACCTTGATAAGACTTAGTTACATAAAATAATACATTATTAGCATATCAAAGTAGTGTAGGAACCACAATATTTCATGTTGAGATTTTTGGCTTTGATCTAAAATTTTGAAAAGTTGAAAATAGGATAAGTGAGGATCACAGAGGTGGATCCGAAGACCTTACCCTAGGGTGGAGGCTGGTTGTGGAATGGTGGTAGTACAGTGGGTACTGAATATGGGCTTGTGCTTGGTTGATGCCTCAGGTAAAAATATAAGGACTAGACACTTGTGCTAAATAAAAGATATAGTAACCGCCTAACCACAAGCGTTGACTTGGTCAAACCTGGCTTAGTAACTGCTCAACTTCAATTGAACATCTGCAATCGGAAAGGGGGATCGTAGGGAGAGTCTGTATGGGAGGTGGTTAACCATACAACGGTAGGACTGCGACGAGTCGGACGAGATCCGTGGGGTCATCCGAGCTTGTCGAGACTAAACACCTACTGGGCGGAGTCTACACAAAGAATTGAGCAGTGAACATCCTTGTTGTCTTAACTCTTTAGCGGGAGTTAAGAAATCTTGTGGGTAAAGTTGGGCAGCTCTGCAGAGTGAAACAATGGTATTCGAATACGCCGTGCTTCCGGTTAATGAAGTTGTGTTTATTTGGGTGATCCCATTAATGAGGCATATGTAGATTTGGAATGTTTTTGGAGAATTGGAAAGACTGGTAATCAAGTTTGAAACCCCAAATGCTAAGAAGCTTTTGATTTTCTTGATTAAACTCAAAAGATTTGTGAAATAAAACTGCATCCACACAAGATATTAAAACCCCATAACCCCATCTTTTGGAATCCCTTGCATGTAATTATATAGCATCTCCCTATGTGGCTTGTTGAGTACGGTTGGTTGTACTCAGGCTTGCAATATTTTTCCCACAGCACATACCATTGAAGAAAGGAGGTTGCAAGTTACGTGTTAGGGTTACGACCGCACTCGGGCTTTCCTGTGGGTGTTCCTCGGTTCTTCTAATTGTAAGTTATTATTTGGCTTGGACGCCCATAAAGTTTATAAAATTGATCGTTAGGTCTTTAATTTCATCGCTCTAATCCCTTTTAATTGTTCGTAAGCAGGTTTGATATAACTGTAGTCTGCAACAGAACTCCTGAGCTGTTGTTGGATGTACGGCGCCCCTGTTCCCAAAAATGGGGGTGTTACAAATTCCAACAGGCAAGAAGCAGTTTTGAGTTGGGACGCCGGCTTGCATGATTTAGAAGACGAACGCCGCGGGATACGATTTCTACGGATGCCTGTAAATTAGGACCTATTTAAAACGCAGGGATTTCACGACATATTAATTTGTTTCTCGTAGAAGCAGAGAAATTTTCTTGGGTTTCAAACTGAACCTTCGAGGTAGCACTCTACCCCGCAAACCAAAAGCCCTCCCACTCCCATATCCATCATCTTGGAAACCCGTGCAATGTGCTCTCAAGCGAAAGAAGAGCGCAGAACCGCGGGGAAAGAGACGGCACAAACACAACAGTGCCTCCAAAGGCAGCGCAGGCAGCAACAAGCTTAGTTAATGCCCCTCCCATTATTTACCCCCGGCCCGCCTGGCCGGCTTTGGCTTGGCCAAAGAGAGGAGCTGAGGCTTAAAGAAAGAAAGCGGCGGGCAGCCAAAGCTGAGTCCACGTATAAAGCTCGGAAAGGGCGAGAGGGTCTATGATCATCTTACGTTTATATAATGAGCATTTAATTTTGTTTGTGTTTTGTTATCTCATGAGCTCAGAAAGGGCGAGAGGGTCTGTGAGCCAAAGCTGAGGTTGGCAGCAGACCGACTGGCCTACAAAGATGGTCTAGCCATTGTGACCGACCGTGTAACGGCGATCTGATCGGGGTTCAGTGTGACCAGCCGTGGATGGCGGTTTGATGGGAGGTTGTCGGATGGTCTGACCAGTATGGGTGTCGCGGTCAGACAAATCCCCTATTACCAGGAACTTTTAAGTTAGCTTGTAGCAATTTGACCAGCTGTTGGCTAGTGATCAAATCAACCTGTGCTGATTCGAATGAGCTGAGTTGTGTCTTGGTTATGTTGTTTCTCTAGGAGTTTCTTGGAAGTCTTTGTAAGGTGTTAATCATGGCGGTAGTCCATATAAGTGTTAGTCATAGAAGAAGTCCATGTATTGTGGGAATCTTGATGTGGGTGTCAAGTGATGCATGTTTGCATCGATTATATTGATAAGAGTAAGTGTATGTCACTTGTGCTCAAAATGATTGCTTGTTATTTGATGTGCAGGGCACTTGATGATTGTTATGGTTAACGGTAAGACCGAGACCAGGGAAGGTGTCATGAGGCCATGGAGGGTCCCATAAAGCTAGGTGGAGCATCATCTCAAATAGAAAAGCACGGAAAAAGATAAGGATCGTAACGAGACAAGTGCATGTACGTGGTGTATCATTGGACTTAAGTGTTTCAAGTAGTGACGGTCTTCGGAGCAAGCATACGATCTTGGCGGCAAGTCATTAGGCATCACGGACTTCATTGTGGTGGTTGCTTCGAAGAGAAGCAACGTGGGGGCCAGTGGGTGGTAATTGAGAAAATTGTATGATACCAGGTGGTGAGGCGGATTGTAGAACTGTGATGATGACCTAAGGTGGATTAGGTCATGTCTTAGGTGGAGCATCTTATTGGGCTATTGGAGTAATGTGAAATTCATGCTTTGGAAAACATGTAAATGTGTGTGAGTGTAAAACCCATTTGTGTGTGAGGGTTACTGGATTTCTCCAATTATAAGTGATTGTATTTACTAAGGGTTGCTAGTTGTTAGGGCAAGATTTAAGTTCAGGAGCCTCCACTATATAAGCACTTGTGTATGATGAGAGGAGAGCTCTTAAAAAGAGAGAAAGGATAAAGAGGTTAGGATTTACTTGTATTGGAAGCTTTGTGTGTGCTTTAGACTTAGAACTTTGGACTCTATAAAGAAATAGTTATAAAACATTCATCTCAAAGTGAAAGGAATATGCAAATTTCGTCACTAAGTTGTGACATGTATTTCTCATTGTGCTTTTTGATTTGCTTGATTTTCTTATTTGGATTTCATCTCCTCTTAATCTCTATTGGTGCCAAAGATATGTAAAAGGTAAATATATTTTTTAAAGATCAGACCCCATCATCTAGGTATTTTCTATGAAAAATTCTTGTGATTGCCCGATTTTACTCAAGAGAGTGGTAATTATAGGGTTTTGATCTTGAGAGGCGTTTTGGCTTGAATTTGTATTATGATTTAGTTTACTATAACATGTGAAAACACATCCAAGGTCATCTAAATCATCAAGAAATTATGAACAAGGGCACATCAAGATTTCTTTCTTTAGCTTAGTTGTAGTGCAATCTTGCTTGTTTTAGATATAGACAGTGACTTTAGCATTGATCTTCATGATTTATAATTGGAATATATTCCTGACATCTTAGGGAAGATTTGTACCAAGTTTCATCCTGTTTGAATCAGTGGTTTAAGAGTTAGTTATTTTTTAATCGTGTGCTATACTAATTTCTACTTCTGTTCGGCGAGCAGTCATACCACTGTGAATCGAGCAGTTAGACTGCCCAAACCGGTTCGACCAGTGGTGCTTGCGGTCAGACGTGGTCCAACTGCTCTCTAACCGGCAGTTAGACCGGTTAGATTGAGTCTTGGGTGCTTTGTGACTTTGGCTCTTAGTTTTTGTAAAGTTTATGAGTTTATATTTTTCGCTATATCATACTGTTAATAGCAGAGAAAATATTTCAAGAGTCATTCGTCCTCTTTTTGACTCGACGTACCCGACGTTACAGCATGGAAGAAGGAATCTCACCGAGAGGGGCCCCAATCCGCTGCCAACGGCGCCGTGGAGGGAAGAGGAAGAACTCAGCAGTGCCAACACATGCATGATGCATCGATCAGCACCACTTTTGGTTGGGATCTGTGTCTCTCTTTCTCTCTATCTCATCCTCCTCGTTTGGGCGGCACATGCAGATGCATCGCATCGCATGGCCCTAAAGACAGCAAAGAGCATACAACGCACTTATGCACTGTGAGGCTGAATTTATCTGTAACCTGTCGTTGGGTTGTGTGATGGTTTTCATTTGACCGTGAGGTGTCTGGTGTTTAACTTTACTTAGGTGAGTCGCACGTGCTGACGCGCGGTTTTACTACTACATGTGACAGCACGAATCGTCCCGGGAACAGGTTGGAGTTCGCCGCGCCGCGCAAGTGGACTGCACGTCCATGCCGGGTACTAGATTTCGTTGGGCCGATTGAATGTTATTAGAGCTAAATACAAGCTTTAGATTACGGGTCTGTTTTTCTAAGTTATGATTTATGATTTTTTTTTGCTATAGTTTATTAGTCTAATAAATAATGATTACTAAAAAAATTAAAACTAAAAACCATCTGAAAAACTGAAAAGAATGGAGTGTGCGTGAGATTCAGAGTTTTCAAATATAATTCTGGTTGGTGATTCGGTACCGTGTTCCGAATTATTCACTTCTGGCTAACAAAACTTCCCTAAAACATTGCCTTATTTTTTTTTCTTCTTGGTCTTGGTGCTGTATTCCAGTAAAATGTTTGGTTTGCACACATGAATGCGCCAACATGTATAACAAAATGAACATTGCACATGTGTTCGGCAGTAGACACGGACGTGTAATACCATGTAATTGACAGACACAAGACACATCAGTCATCAGATTAAAACCTTATTGAAAAGGAGAAAACATTAAAGCCCTGTTTGATAGAGCTCCTACTTCTAACTTTCTGTTAGAATTTAGTAGAGTTGTACCTAACATCTAACTTCTCAAAACTACTAGATTTTGATTCTTATAAAGAGCAAGATAAAAAATAAACTAGTCATGAGAAGGAGTCTGGGGTGGATTTCTGTAGGGGGTCAACGAACTCAAAACAAAGTTACCCCTGGAAGTTAGCTAAAATTACCCGCCTTTGCCACTCGTAAGTCGTACCGCTTCGCCTCTTCCCGTCTGTTTCCCACTCGACAAATCTATCCTCTTGGCTCTTGCGTGTGCGAGCAAGGAGAACTGGAGCGGGCGACCCCGGCGAGAGCGGGCGACCTCGGCGATTGCTAACTCCGTTCCGCCAATCTGCTTCCCAACTAACTCAACTGCGTCCCAACTTCGTTGTCCTTCACTTGCCGGTGGCCTGATGCCCCTTGGTAGCTCAGGAGGGCGAGTTCTTCCCCAAACTAACCCTTAAAATCCTTTACCATTCTTGCATGCATACTTTCCAAATTCTCCATCTCACGGTCTTGAAATCTAATTAGATTTTCTTAGCATGCATGGATGTGTGGAGGTTTTGGGATAGAGCAGTGGGAGATGACTGCTCGAGAGTCAGAGCTGTTCTCGACCTACGCCTAGCTGTGCAGCATGGAAGCGGTGGTGGAGAGCCGCAGCGAGCCTATGTTGGATTTCACTCACACCACGCGATTTGTGCTGTCAAGTTCAAGTTATATTTCTTTTCTTTCTTACAGTTCAGCTAAGAGTTTCCTACACTGTATAGATTCTATTATCAGAACGGATACAATAGAGTTAAGATTTTGTAATATTTGCTTTGCAAAGGGATTACTTTAGCTTAGTATGCCTTCATGATACTGAATTTCTTGCTATATATGCCAGATGATGCCCAACAATGCGCCTAGGAGCAAATACAACATAAATTCATGTATTAGCTATTTCTAATACAGCCTTGCAATATTATTGCTCACCTGTATAACCATATAGAATACTATATGGTAAATTTTAAGTTTGGATGTAAAGAGCAAAAACTGATTGTAACTGCCTCTATTAGTTCAATATTTTTGTTTCAGATTCAGGCCTTTAGTTGAAAGGTTTTTAAAGTTCATAATAAGGCATAGATGGTTATGCGAAGTTGGTGCCTCCGTCCTTACTAGTCAAGTAGCTATCTTCTCATTATTAGACTATTTGAACATGTCTATCGTTTGTTGCAATTTAACTTCGAAATAGAGCTGAAATTTATTCTTTTTCTTCAGGAAAACATAGCTCCCCTGTAGTTCAAGCCCCTAAGGCAACGATGAAACAGATATAGAACTAATACTACATGGCTCCTTATAATTCCTATTTTATCTCTTATCCTAATTTTTGCAACAGACATGTGCAGAGTCAAGTTCATATGATATTTTAGTTACTTTCTCTTTTGATATTTTAGTTCTCCACTGTAAGTTTTTGGTAGAGTCCGTACATTGTGATACCTGTTCATGTCCCCGCAAAACCTAGCTGATTGAGCCCGTAAATTAACCTTGTATTGCATCGGTGTATGTTACAACTTGCTGTAAATTTTGGATGCTCTGTGGTGTCAACCCTTCTATCATCAGTTATAATAATTCCGTCAGCAGTTTAGTGCTTCCTAGTGACTTACTGTCATTGTGTGGCACCAGCAACAACAAACCCGCTTCTTTCATAATCATTTTTCACGATGTATGTAGATATTTTTGTTAGCTTTACAATGCGATGATGCTGTCAGCAGGATCACGATCGTACTGGCATATATTTGGACTGGAAACGATGCCACTCTATTCCCTCTACAAATACCTCCTAGTGACGTGCGCTATCATTAATGGGCAAGTGAACCTTTTCAATCTGCTGAATACAACTCGTGATTTGTATGGTGAAATTTTGAAGCTTTTGTCTGGAGAACAATCATGGTATTGTATAACTAAAAAAAGTGTTATAACTAGAGGTACCATGATCTATTTCTCTCCAATCCCCCCTCTTATGAATTTGGAGCCAATCTACTAGCCAACTATTTTTTAGAGACAGCTTCAGATTCTTATAGAAGTGGATTCTCAGATAATCTAGAACAGAAGCTAAAAAATTAGAATCTAGAGCTCTACCAAACAGGCTCTAAGAAGCTACAGTACTAATTAATACTTCTCAAGCAAGCGTTTTGGGTTACATGACTCGAAAAGCAAACATGCCGAAAGGAACGGAAATGAAACGGGAAACATAGATCAGAGGACGGTCCCAAATGGGATTGAGAACCAAATCTACAACGGGAGGAAACAAAACTAGTAATAGAGTAGGAGATTTCTTTTGCATTCTACTTTCTTCTTATGTGGGGGTGGGGTGGGGGGGGTGTCCGGGCTCTTGCTGCTTCTGCTCATCATCGATCGTCGAAAACCTCTCGGGAGATCCATCAGCTCCCTACACCTCTGTGCCTGCAAATGCATAACACGCATACGCCATATTCAGATCATGAATCGTACAAGAAATACGGAAAGATTTGGTAATTTACAGGTAATTTTCGTGTGTCGTAGCGCTACCGGAGTCCCGTGGTGCATTGCACCTGAAGCATTCCATCCTGCTAGCGAAGTTGTGCTCGTTGCATCCAGACCTGTAGACATTCAGAGAAGTCACAACAGCGTTAACAGGGTGAGATTCATATACATATGGCACTGCAAATTACACACCTATGACGAATTACAAGTTGACTACGCCGCTTCGAAACTGGAAATGCATGGAAGAGGCTGCTACAGCTGAACATGATAGAAACCTTGCAGAGACCCGGCCGGTACTCTGTGTAAATCAAATGAGTCATATGGTTACCCTTTTGGCGTGACATCTAATTACTTATCGATAAAGCGTCAACCAGTTCATCAGTATTCTCATATGGCCTGTTCTTTTCAGCTTCTCAAAATAGTTTTTAGCTTTTGCTATAGTACCTAACTTTCAAACGGAATATTTTTTTTAAGATAGAGTTTACAAGTTAATTATAGTACACGTTAAAAACCCAACATCTATACCATCTAAAATTGCAAGCGAGTATCTCTTTCTATAATCTCTGTCGTAAACAGATAAAATTCAAAAATTTTAGCTAAAAACTATAAACCGCAGCAAAAAAAATGTATTCTCATGCGTGCAGACAGACAGCGCAACCTAGTTTCTTTTGTCTCTTGCTCCGGTGATCCACAACTTCGTATCTGAAGAAAGCCCGAAAACATGCATAAATGGCACAAGACAGAACATACAAGTGTATACAAGGGCCCATTTATATTGGATTTTGGTTTTGACTTTTGATTTTAACTTATAAATAGTAATAGCTTGTAAAAAAACTTGTAGAGAGATATACACTCACATACGATTTTACCCGATATAAATGAAGTCACTACAGTGTATACTATAATCGACTAGCAGATCTCAACTCAAAGTTGAGTCAGTGTGGCTACATGGACGTACCCAAAAGAAAGGACAGTGTTTAAGAAGAACACACCTGGTGCAAATCCAGTCGCCGGACTTCCAACCAGCAGGGCGGCTAGCACGGGCGCCACCACTGCTGCCAAAGCCATAGCCCCGTGCGTGTGACATGTCGCCATCAAAACCACCGGCACCACTGTTGACAGCAGCTTCCTCCTTGAAGGCAGCGCACTTGAAGCAGCTGGAGCGGCTGGCGAAGTTGTGTGCGCCGCAGGAGCAGTACCAGTCCCCTGGGCGGACGTCAGAGCCACCGCCAAAGGAGGAACCACCACGGCCGCCAAAGTTGGCGTAGTCGCCTCCACCACTGCCACGATCAGCGGCACCACGCGGCTCACCGCAACGCTGGCACAGGTCCCGGCGGCTGAAGTTGAGGTGCTGGCACGCCCTGCAGTTCCAGTCTCCTGGCTTCCTGTTCATCTTGCCTGTAGAACATCATCAAAGCAATGCCAAATGGACACACGTAGTCAGATACGGTGGTACAAGCAAACAAGAACACACTTGAACAACCAAACTTTCATCTATTTCCTTTGTGGCCTGTTTCTCATCGCAGTCAAGAAAAAGAATCCAACCAGCAACAAGTTTATGAAATAGCACACTGCCAGAAACCTAAATTACCTAAAAAGAAGCTCGGCTGTTGTGTTGATGAGCTCCAAGGTGAGAAGTGTTGTGAAGTGAAATGGTGATGCAGCAAGGTGCGTATGTGCAGGGGTATTTATAGTGCGTTTGGACGGGATGCTGGAACCGAGGGTGAGCTATCTTTGTGCCTTTGATTCTTGGTGCACTTTGGGCCGCGAAGAACAAGGGAATCGCGTAAAACTAGAAAGAAGAGGGGAGTTAAAGAAAAGAAGAGAAAGCCATTAAAGGGCAAAAGAATTATGGGGAGTTTGAATGCTTCCTTTACCCTACATCTCTGCCTGCCTTGGCAACATCTTTTGAGACATGGGGTGGAGGGATGTGCATTTGTGCGCATTCTTTGCTTAAGAAATTTAACATGCATTAGTTTTTGTTACAGTGATTACTGATTAAAATATTTTTTATCAGAAATGCATCCAGAATCAGAGTTGGCAAGAGTTGCATGGAATTTCAGGACAAGATCGGCATACCATTCAAACAAAAAAAAAACTGCTAATAGTTGATACAAGCATTCTCCACTATTTCCAGGGAACAATTTGAGTCAACGGTCAGAATTTTTAGTATAATGTTAGAAAAATTCAGGAAGACTGTTAGTTTTGGACCCTAGTCTAGGTTCTATCGGATTTATTCTCGACCCTCAGATCTTAAATGGACTGTGCTCTACGCACCTTAGCCCATAGACCACCCACAAGTAAACCCCTCAAGCAACAACTTTTTAAGTGGTATTAGACCTTCACCCCTAAAAGATTAGTATGATAGGTGGAAACTCTCTCACACTTATAAGTTATGTCTTTTGCTCTCTCACAATCTATGTGGAACTATTTTTTTTCCAACAACCCCCTCACATATAGACTGTACACACTGCACTCCTGTGAGATGTTGGGTGCTTGTGCTCTGATACCACTATTAGTTTTGGACCCCCTAACTTAGGTCCCACTAGATTTATTCTCAGTCTCTAAGTTTTAAATGGATTGTGCTCCTGGGCATCTTAGCCCACGGGCTACCCGTAAGTAAACCACTCAAACAACAATCTTATAAATAGTATTGGGCCTCCCAAAAAAACTAGTCTGATGGGTGGGAGCTCCTCACATTTATAAGTTGTGTCTTTTACTCTTCCACAATTTATACGGGACTATTTTTTCCAACATGGACGGGGCATATAAATCACGAATGGAAATTTCTAATAAATCATGTGTGCTCAAGTAGATCCAACTCAGTTTGTTCTTTAAGTACAACTTGAGTCAAAAGCTATTCGTATCATAAGAGAACAGTTCCACAAAACTGCTGCAACTGAAATTTCACAAACTTCCACATGAAAAGGATTGCACATCTTCAGGTCAAGTAACAGATGTACTGATTCACAGCGTAGGATCATACTTGTATTGAGTGAGGAACCAATGATGTTGCAACTGACATCTCTCGGTTTCAGGAGGGAAAGGAATGACTTCAGATTAGGTTCTACATTATTGTGCTTAGGAGAGAATAGCATTCATCTTAGGTGGAACATGTATCATGTATGGTTCAACATTTTATTTTCTGTAAGCGTGCCTGAATCGAGAATCGGTGCCACGTTATAAAAAAGACAGCATTGCAATTTGAGTGTTTAACTGACATTTAAGGATTTGATAAGAAAGAAATGAGCAATTTTAGACCAAAGATCAGAAATACAGTCCATGCTTGAGGTTCTGATTTGATTGTGTGTGGTTTGAATGTTTCACTCTTTGAGGATAATTGAGACAAGAATCGGGGCCAATCTGTGTTATAAATAGTCAAGACTGACATTTCAGGAGCTTTCTGGGCAGCGAATGTGTAGTTTCACATCAAGTAGAGATACAGAGTTGGTATTTTGGTTAGACATGGGGTTGAGGATGGCTACTGTTAACTGCTGCGTGACAGAATTTTCTGACATTACAATTTCCCTAGGGCCAACGTGTCAGCCTCTTCTTTACCTATTTCCAAAATCACAAACTGAGCCGAGTTCTTTTCAACCTATGGCTTTTCTCAAATAAACAACAGGGCAACTTCTTCGCTGCCGTTTCAAAGTGGCTTATCGGGATAACCTTTTTGAAACGGGTTATCGGTTTATTGGTATTCAGCTCGTTCGTACAAGCGCTCGTATTAGGAACAAAAAGTATAAGCCACAGCCATAAGCCGCAGCCGAAAATAACCTCACCTATATCCATGATAAAAAAAGGCAAAATCTAATTAACAATGCCTAATAATTCGGTTCTAAAAAATGCCTAATAATGCGGAGTATCACACTGAGTTGAGCAATTGTGGCACTGATGCTCCAGTGCTATCCACACACGTGCAATGGAATACTGCATGTACAGGATCAATTCAAGCATTATAGCAAACATATGGAAAGAAGAGAAGCAAAACCTATTAAAGCACTTATTTGATCCTAAAGAAAATGAGTATAGATCCAAATGAGCAAGTCTAGGCTGAGGTGTCAAAAGAAAAGGTCTATGAGGTGTCGAAAATGGTGGTTATCATTCTGAACTTATGCTATATTTATTGGTATATAACTACAGATTCTTGCAACTAAAAAAGGCTATTCCCATCCCTGATATTCGACGCTAACTTTGCCTTCTTTTACTAGCAATAATTGAGAAAATTCCATGGCATCCATTCCAACCAACCGCCACATCGGCTCAAGGCTATATCTATTTCTGTCGAGCATTCTCTGCCAAGAAGATGACTCAACCATCTCATTCTTCAGTATAACTTAAAATAAGTTTTCTTAAACCGGAAAAGTTATTTTTTTTCCTTCAATACTGATAAAAATTTAGAAGCCTGTTTGATGTAAGCATAATTAACTGGCTAAAGCATTTTTATCACTATTCACTAAGATGGCAGAAAGAAATAGCAGAATCTTGATGAAAAACTTAGATATCACGCGAAGCTCCAATTAGTGCCTTTTTTCATGGATTACAAATGGACTAGCTAAAATTTCGGATAAGATGGAACAAGCATGGCTATAGTGACCATATAGCGCCAAGTGAATATTCAAGATGAAAGGAGCATAAAGCTTTCATCAACTTACCAACAATGTATACATCTACATGGCAATGACATGATGTGCAAGTGACAAAGCAAAACCAACACTAGTGAAATCTAACAAATGAGAAACTTCTTTTCTTTAGAGAGATCTCCCAGAGGAGAAGATTTATGACAGAGTGGGAATCATTAATATAGTTCATATAATGATAGAATTATGTGCTTGAGCTTGAACAAATAAGAGGTTGAGAAACAAATACTTGTTACACTTTTGCTCGGTCAATAATTTGAACTTAATTTTCTGGGAACATCCTCAGAACCTTTCAAGAATTCAAAACACCTCTTTGGGCCCCTTGTGTTTCCTCACTTATCAACAATACTTCAACAATACGGTGCTACTGCAATACACCTTTGTCCATGTGCAGTACTAAAAATAGTAGCCTCTATCCACGATAGAGGTGTGCATTTTTTTTGTCTAATCTAAATGCAAAAGCATACTGACAGATAGTTATATTGTTAGATAGTGATAGGAGATAAGTGAAAGAAAACGGATCACTTCAAGTCAAGACAGAGACAATGGATTACTGAGCTGTAAGTGTTATGCACTAAACTTTATCTTTTTCGTTAGAAGAGTAAACATTGAGAGGGAAATTTTTTAATACAGAGAAAGATGGCATCTTTTTCGTTAGAAGAGCAAACATTGAGAGGGAATTTTTTAATACAGAGAAAGATGACATCACTTATGAGAAAGATGGCATCATCTTATAATTAACTCTCCATGCACACACCAAGATGAAAATGATTAAGGCAGAAAGCAAAGGAAGAGGGGATTCGTAACCGGTGAGAATACATGAATCTATTATATACTAAAAATCGTGCTTTACGTCTGCTAAGAAAAAAATAAGCTAGAAATTCTTAGAAGAAAGAAAAACATCCAGTCTTTAATTTAGTGGATCCTAAATCTTGAAGACTTTGATTTGATAGTTGCTTAGAGCTATAAGAATTTAAAATATAATCCTAAACATCATCTAACCTTTAATTTGGTGGGCCCTGATTAAAGCTACGTCGTTTGATGTTTTTGCTTGAAGATATATTTTATTTTGTAATTTAACATCAAAAGGGAAGATAAGAAAAGATAGAAGAGAACGGTCTCTCCCCTTAATCAGCGTACGGGAGTTTTATTTTTTTATTTTTTTGAAAAATCACGTACGGGGGTTGTGATAGAAAAAAGGACACACAAAAAAAAAAGAGGAACGCCAATTAATTCTCCTTGTGCCTAAAGTCCAATGGAGTTTGCTTATGTTCCTTCTCGCAACCGGCCAACAAAACTATGTGCACTTCTACGTATTCTTTTTTCATGCTAACTAATTTATAAGCAGTTTGTTGAATGTCAATGTACACATTATAGGTACAGTAGCTTTAATTTTGTCAAATATATATGCGGCTCTATACATGAAAGTTTTTCTGTTTTATATGTGTTTGACCTAACATTAATTAAAAGATTTTTTTCAATTATAAAGAAGACGCACACACTTAGAAATACGAAGATCAGAAATAAATGTGCGACTTCACAAGGTTCCTACCAAGGCACACTCATATATGCATAAAAATTGAGCACCAGGATTTAGACCCTGATGGATGGAGTTTACTGCCACAACTCTACCACCTGCCAAGAGGTGCTACCTCACGTGACATGTTACTTGTATTGGCCATAAGGAGTTTTTAACGAAAATTCTCTTGTTTAGTCCTTTCCTATATATCAATATATGTGTTTTCTTATTTGAAAACACAATCACATATGTATCATCAAATCATTTAAGCATAATTTAAGAACGATGCTCACGCAAGTGCGCAGGCCACCTTGCTAGTTTCAATAAAGATAAGGCGAAATCAAGAGAGTAGTAGTTTTCGATGGTGGTGTTGACCACCCTCTTTAGAATTTTTTTCACCTTCCATTTTTTTCAGTTGTGTTTTGCATCTCCTGTGTAGTTTCCCTTAACCCTTTACTTGTGCTCATCCTTGAGGCTTTACATCAGTGGATTTACTTTTGCTTTTTATCTATCTATTTTCTCTCTTATGGTACTATCTATTTTCTCTCTTATGGTACTGTACTATACTTACTACTACTACTAGTGGTGGTAGATGCTAGATCCTGCTCCAAATGGCTTTAGATTTCAGTTTTTAGGCTTTTAGTTTACTTAAATCCAAAGCCACTTGGAACGTGTTAGTTTTTTGGCTTTTTTGTTTTTGTCTTTTCTTTTCTTTTCCATTGTCCGTAGAGATATAACGGTGTTTTCAATTTTATTCTCATTTTTCTTCATTTTTTTAATTAAATAACTCAGAAAAAACTAACGGTCACTGCAGTGCAATTTCCGAAGCTTTGGAGCTTTCAGCCATAGGTTTCAAAACCATAGGATAATATGCCTTTTCCTCCATTCCATTCTCTTGGGTGAAGTGAAAGCAGAAGCAGATACAAATCATGGGCTCGTTGGAAAAAACTGAGGTGCCAAAAGCTAGCTTGGATTCTCTCCTAGGGAAGTGCTTCCATGCATGATAATGACCAAACTCGAAAGGAAGTGATCACTTGATAGGGCCTAACATGCTTTGATTCCCTGCTTTTGCACATCCAAGAAGAACAGATCAGGCTTTTACCTTTTCTGTTAATAAGCGTACTAAAACTAGAGTGAAGACTGCTAACAGAACACAGACAATCTTCAGCCATAGTCCTACTAAGTGTTTGTTTGACTGGTGGGACCAACACAGGACAAAGCTTCGAAATACCTGGGTTTTAGATGCAAAGGTATAAGGTATAAAGTATAAAGTAATAAACTATCAAGCGGAGAATGAAAATCCATACTTGTATGACTATTTGTAGCAGGGTATGAATTTAAAATTTAATAGATATTCAATTGTGTACATATTTAAGCATGTGTTGATACTCAGTGGGTCTTAGGAAAAATGTATTTCAGCAGATAAAATATACTATGATAATATGTTGTGTTCATGTTGAGGGTATACATGTCTTCTAAATGTAAGGTTTTATTAATCAAAATTTATATTTATATAAACCTCATATATCAAACTACTTGTGACCATAGAAATACAGATTTTACAATCTAAATTTCATTTCTATTGTATTATTATCATCTTTGCAAACAGTCTGGGCTGGATACAGACTTCCTCTCTCTCACACACACACACAAACATTATATATATATATATATATATATATATATATATATATATATATATATATATATATATATATATATATATATATATATATATATATAAGAGAAGCTTTTTCGTACTCCTAGAAGCACATACTCTCATAAGTCAATATAGAATTTTGGGCATAAGTGTCCCCTTGTGCCAGATAAATTTCCGAACTGGCCCCCTCCCATGCATATGTCCATAGTTGGCCCCCTAGCGTGGCGGTGGACCACGCGAGCTAGGTGGCACCCCCGCCCACCGCGCCAGGCCATGAGGCACGCCCCACGACCCTCCCTATTTTTTTAAAAAAAATGCAAATTGGTGGTTATCTCCTTTTTATTTTTAATAGGAATTTCAATTAGAAATTTAATTAAGAAAAATAGCAATAATATTTTTTATCGATCTGATGGAAGTAATTATGGGGAATTAAAGAGCAATTTTTGTAGGTAATACATGTAGCAAATCTTATTTGTAGATTGTTATTTTTTCGAAATAAAAGGGCAGACAATGTAGGTAGATTGGTCTATTTGTAATTTTCGTAGATTCTCAACGGAACAAAATTTGTTAAACTGACAATAACATTTTATGATTGTTGTATGTTGTTGTAATGCAAGAAATTTTTAGAAGAATTTTGTGGGGGACGATTGAGGCGTCAGTGACTCGTAAGTACGAAGGTAAATGATAATACTATGTAACAATTGATCTATTTGTGATTCTCGTAGATTGTAATGATACAAAATATGTTAGATTCGCAATAATATTTTGTGCTCATGGTATGTTGTTGTAGTGCAAGAAATTTTTTAAAAAATTTTGTAAGAACGATTGAGATAGCAACGATTGGTAAGTACAAAGGTAAGTGATTTTGAAGATGGACATATGCTAGACAATACCACTGATGAAAGATGAGCAGACATTTCATGCCTACATCAAGAACTCATTTTTTATGTTGTTGGATGTGTTGCTATGCGAAGAATTTAATGCGAAAAGACGATGAGATTTGATGTTACAAATTAAAATAGACTTTATAATAAACTTGGGAAGAACACGGCGCATAGGGTTTGGTTATATGCATAAGAAACAACATCATACATGATGCATCAAACCGAAATACTCCTACGATACATATGCGCCCTTTTGGAATGAAAATAAATTTGACCTTTGGGGGACTAGTGCGGAACAACTTGACCTACTGCATGAACCAGGGCTATTTTTTCTTTCTTGCAAGCTTAGCGTTGAACTCCTCAGTGGCCTCTTTGGCCTTGGCCACTATTTTTCTCTTTTCCTCACACTCCCTCTCGCTAGCCTTGCGCTCCCTGTGCAAGCACGCCTCGAGATGAGCTTTCGTCTCCTGACGTATACACTCAGTTTGCTCATCGTTGCAACGCTCCTCCTCTCAAATCTCACAGGCCATTTTGATATCCCACTCCTCATAATCAAGAGTCCACTGGTCATGTGGGTAAATCTCTAGGTTGATCCACTTACGGTAGCCGCATTGCAGTGCGTACTTTGAAAAAGAAATAGTGGGGGAACACACTGTAACTAGTCCTTATCGGCTGCCGATAGCTGCTCGTGTCCTAACGACAGTCGGGATAGTCATAGGAGTTGTTTACGCAACCCCAATAACGCATGCCCAAGCTAAACCTCTACGAACTTGCATAGGTCCCTGCATCAATAGAGGGGAGATGTCTCCCTCTTAGGTGGGTGTTGCGGCAAGCATTCGGTTGGAACGTTTAGGATGGACATGCTCCTACAAAGGCCATCATTGCGGGGGAGGTGACCTTCTAGCACACTTTGCTTGTTTGTCTTGTGCCGTAGCAGCCCTTACTTTTTATCGTAGGGCACAACAGACCTTGCTAGTCTGCAGGTCTCCTGCCATTGCTTCATTATCTTGTCCCATTACTTCTTTTGTCTCTTGTCTATCCTGATATGGTGAAGCAAGCTCTAGTGTAGTGTTGGATTTGGTTGTATAGTGTTCTTTTTCAGATCTATTCTACCTCATTTTATAAGCCAAAGGGTTGGCATGGTGTGGTTAATTTCATATGACTAGCCTGCGAGGTAGAGTATTGTCTTGTCTTTCTAAAAAGTACCTGACGAGGTAGAGTGTTGTCATGTCTTCAATTGCAGGGAGCTGTCACGTCCTTATTTGTAGAGTGTTGTCTTTTTTATCTGAAAAGCTGAGAAGGTATAGTGTTGTCATGTCGATCTGAAAAGCTGGTGAGGCAGAGTGTTGTCACTACGCAAAGTTGGCCTCTTCTGGTGTTATCACTGCACAAAGCTACCCCATTTGGTCTTGTTACTGCGCAAAGCTATCTTATCTGGTCTTGTTACTATGCAAAGCTATACCCTTTGGTCTTGTCACTACGCAAAGTTGCCCCATCTGATCTTGTCACTCGCAAGCTGCCCCTTTGGTGTTGTCACTACACAAAGTTGCACCCTTTAGTTTTGTCACTGTGCAAAGCTATCCTATCTAGTCTTATCACTGCTCAAAGCTATCCAGTTTGCTATAAAATGCATGCCCACCCCATGAAAGTAGGAGCACTCGACCCTGTGAATCGTACGAAGAACTACCTTCTCCGTCATACAGTAACATACTATGGCAGACGCCGAGGGGCTAGTTGAAGCGGGGTTGCCAAAGGAAGATCTTCCCCTAAAAAGGAGGAAGGATTTCGACCCTAACTACCGCTTGATGCCAAATAGGTGTGCTCAACTGGTATGGTCAAAATACAGACATAGGGAGAACGCAGTCGTGCAGGTCGTGGAAGGTCATTTCGATGGCGGGTGATGTTTCATGCGATACCCACATTATGGGTACAATTTGCCAATAGTTTACTTTCTCTTACTGCTAATAGAGTTTCCATGTTAACCATCCTTTTCAGCAGATGGCGAAATATGACTTTGTCCACTGGATCTATCCTCCCCATGAATGTTATATTGTGAGGTATGTGGATACATTATGGGAGCGAATCTTAGAGTTGGAGGTGCGGATTGACAGTGTCAATGAGGTGAACAATGACATCTGCCAATAGATACAACGCGAGAGGGGCAACGAGGAGGTCATCAATATAGGAAGTTTGTATAATCTCACATGTTGTTGCATGAACCCTAACTGCATATGTGTGTGCCACTATAATGACAGTCAACTATGTCCTAGGCGACCTCCTCTGCAACACTCCATGTGGGTAGCGCGAGACACCTTCTACCAGTAGGCACGTATCGTTCTAATAGACTGGAGAGCATGATTAACTTAATATTGTGTGTTATTTTCTTTTTTGTGTTTGTTGTTGTGTTCAAGGTGTAGCATTGGGAGTGTTATTTTGATTCACTTTGTTACCTATAGTGCTTTGTATGATTTATATATGTGTAATGTATATCCTATTTGGTCTTGTCAGTGCGTAAGGCTGCCATGAACTTCAATTATCTACACTCACTCATACTGATCATTATCTGTCTTCCATTACGGATGGAAAAATACCATTTTACCCTTGCACTCAGGCTATAAAAGGGAGCCATTCCTCAGCCACTCCACTACATTGTTCTCCTTCGCCTCCTAAAGTATTTCTTCTCAATATCTCTACCTTGCTTTAGTTCTCCTTCCTCCAGATGTCGAGATGAGTCAACTCAGCACCTCTTCATCGACACCCATGGTGATTTACCTGAAGTACAACACGCTTGTGAAACGTAAGACGTCACAGATGGCCGCAAATTCTAGACGGCACTACTACAAGTGCCCCTTTCACTTAGTGAGTTAGCTTGTTTCGAGTTGGTTTAAATAGTTTAGCATATGTTACAAAACCTTCTTCTCATGGAATTGTAGAATGGCCTACGCCGTTGCCGATTCTGGGTGTGGGAGGATGAAATAGACACTAGATCCAACATTGTTCCACGTGAGAGAGTTGTTATGGGGGGTAGCGACCCCATGGAGATGCGATATCATTTCAATAGACTAGAATGGAAGATCAACTTAATGTTGTGTGCTATTTTCTTTCTTGTGTTCATTGTTATCGTAAAGGTGTAGTGCTCGAAGTGTTATTTTCATTCGCGTTGATCCCTGTAGTGATCTGTATGATATATGTATGTGTAATGCATGTTGTTACCAATTCAATGTATTTATATTGTAGTAACTTATTTTTTTATCCATGAATGGATGACTGCATCGTGTAAGGATGAAGTGCAATTTGGTTGATGCATTTTCGCATCCGCGAGGCAGCAAGCCCGACAAGGTATCATCATGTCATTTCATATGTGCTGTCGCCATTTCATGCGTGTGACCGAGGAAGCAGGATTCCCGCTTCATAAGGTTGGGGCTGTGTGGAATCTTCACGTGTGGGTGGAGGCACCTACTTCTTGTGGTCGAGGAGCACCGGTACAAAGTAAAAAGTAAAACTACTTATTGCAAAGTACAACGTACGAGCAGACGGTAGAGAAAACTAATTACAAGCGGGTACATACAAAGCATTGTGCAATATGTTACATTGTGGTCACAAATAAATTTAAGGTAGTGCAAACAAACACTCAAAGAAAATAAGCAACATCACTATAGGAAAATGATATCTTCAGCGCTACGGTGCGTTGCTTGAGTTGAGTATGTTGGGCAGTTGCTGAGGGTGTGCCCAACTATCTTGTATAGTTTACATCTCAGCTACCAGATCCATTTGCCACGCTGGCTTTTGTCCATGTCATTACGGGTGCGGTGGGACTGTCGTATTCCACAATCGACATGCTTCAGCATGTCGTTTAGCACCCACCGCACCTCCCCTAACCAAAGGTCCTTGTAGTGCACATCTAACCTGTATGAGTTGAACTCCGCACACCAAGTGCTATGCAGGTGGTGGATGTTATAGTACTCTGAGATGTATGGCGCCGAGGCTTTTCACCACGCCATGCAGGCCATGTACACATGAGAGCAAGGCTTGTGAAAGAACTAAGGCATATTGCACGTGCACGACGCTTCATCATCAATCGTGCATACTTGTTTGCGCTCCCCTCTGGCATGACCCATAACATACTTTTTCCTCAAACTTCTTCCTTATACCATCCAAGGGCCTAGGAGTGTGCAAATGAGCCTTTATCATCTTCATATCCATGTGTGCATGCATAACTTTGGAGAATTGCTTCCCTTTCTCCATAAGCTTCTTGGCCATCCTGGCTCTGTTTACGAAGTACCCAATGGTGTGATTCTAGCTCATGTTGATGATTGCGGTGATCGGTAGGGAGCGCATACCCTTCAGGACACTATTGTATATCTCGAACATATTTGCCATCATGATTTCGTACCTTGCACCACCAGTGTCATTCAGAAGAGACCACTTCTCCAAGTAAGACATGTGTGTTCACCCACTGCATGAAATCCCCAACTCTCGTGGAACTGCCCGCCACTGCCCCTGGTTTGCCATCCTGTGAGTGCACGACATGCTTGCTGGTGTCCTCATAGAGCTGTCACCACACAGTATCAAACTTCCACCTCTAGTTATGCATGCAGAGCTTCTTGAAGGTCTTCATCAACTCCTTGCTTCGATATCTTGTATGGAAGTTCACCGTGATATGCCTCATGTAGCAAAGGTTCCTTAGGTTGTTCCATATGAGCGGGGGCTACGTCATATTCTACATCATGCTCATCGAGGACAGCAACCTAGCATTGCGATTCGAGATGACACACACATCCGCATGGTCCTGAACCATCGCCTGCTTCACATTATCAAGGAACCATATCTAGCTCTCCGTGTTCTTGCTCTCCACAATAGCGAATGCCATGGGGAGTAACTGATCATTGGCATCAGTTGTGACCGTGGTCAGGATGCCCTTGTACTTCCCGGATAGGAAGGTGCCATCTATCGTTAGCACGGGATGGCAAAACTTGAACACGTCAATCGCCTGACGAAAGGCCCAAAACACTCTATCAAAGAATGAAGCAATTTGGCTCCTTTGTGGGATGTGATCACTTCACCTTGTTTATATATGTTCCAGGATTTGATTATGCTATTTGGTGAAGCAATCTTGAGACTAGATCATAGGCCTCTTCGTATGTGTCGTACATACAATCCAAGATCTTCTTTTTTGCCCACTTGACCTTCTTGTAGCTAATCTCAAAGCCCATCATGTTGACAACATCTTCTTAGAGATGCTTCAGTGAAATAAAAATATCTACAATGATCAGGTGGCTGATCAAGCTGGCAACAAATGAGGACATCAAGTTGTAGTGCCTTCGAAATGGCTCAGCAAGCTTGCATGTGTGATCCATCATCACCATGATCCGAAAGTCCATGACTCTGCCCCTTGACCGCTAGGCATGGACCTTTCTAGAGCAAGATTCATCCACAAACCTCACGATATAGGTGTCAGGATTTCACCTATGCACCTGATATGTCCGGCTGATGGCTACGGTATATTTGGCAATGGCCTACTCGACAGCGCTCTTGCTAGAAAAGTGCTGCCCTAAGAGTAGCTTATCTTCATTGAAGCCCCTGCGACAGAGCCAACGATGCCACCGCGATGTTGTCTAACTGACAGCTGACATAAGTGGCATCAGTGGTAACAACACCACCGACTACACCTCCCGCAGTAGCTCCTTCATCTCCCTCATCTTCAGAACTAGATGTTTCCACGTCCTCCTCCTTACTCTTCACTTCTTCCACCTGGTCTGCCAAGTACTCATGTCAATCAATACGGGCTACCCACCATCCCTGCATGCCTTCGTTGGGCTCAAAATTTTCAGCATGCCTCCTTAGGTCTCCATCATCCACTACCTCACCTGCATCTCCACCAGCAACCCCATCTACATCATCGCCAGAGACCAACCCAAGCACTACATCAGCAGCACCTGCGCTGGAACCAAGCATGCCGGATGACTCTGTCCGCTCCACAAACAGAACATACATTGTCAGTTTGTCATATATTGCAGCATCAGGGTTGCATACAGCCTCCATGTAACTGGCCCATGACTCGTCGCTTGTCACCTTCAGAAGTTGCCATGAGGTCTCCCCTTGACCACCCACCAAAGAGATGTACAATGCTTCAATGCGCAACTTGTTACTTGCAATGGCATGATCGAACACGGAACGGACACACCTTTTGAGTTCTGAGAGGCACATATCCTTCAAACTGGGCGCCCGGGTTATGGTTTTATCACAATTTGACAGGTCCACCCCACACGATCCGTCACGCACGATACCAATTCCATGGAACATGAACAAATCCTGAATGCCCGCCATGACGTACCTCCAAGATTCCCAAGAGAACGTAATGTTAAGTTACATCTCTTCTCAATATTTTTAGCACTGCTAAACTAAACATATCACACATGTACCACCCTACAATTCATAAATTATTGCTGATAGTAGTGCATTATATTTCTAAGCAGACAACTACAATGATATTCAATTTTTTACATAACGTAAATGTACAAAAATCTGCACAGATCACAACAATTTAACCAAAAAAATGCATGTCTAACAGTTTCTGCATAACATTATACAAAATGCATACTAACTTTTTCCAAATGCAAAAAAATACAATGTTGTTCCATGCAAACAAAATAACCTACGCATAAACTACGGTATTCATATAATTATTGTGACTAATAAACATTTAATGACACTAACAACATTGCTTTTTCAACATCAACTAAGACCACTGCCCTATTACAAAAGGCTAACTAACGCATTTTCATACTAACAAACTGCTATTTTTCTAATTACATGCTAATCACGTTGCTAAAAAACTTATAGCATGTCAATGAAAATTACCTCTTTCGGATGCTCCAAAGCCGATCTACAATTTTTCCTACTACGCAAACATTAAACTCAAATTCAACACTACTCAAAAATCGTATGCTTTCACGGCCTTCTTCCTCTCTCAGTTCTTTGCTCTTGGCTAGAGATGAATGAAATGGCATTGATGTGCATTCCAGGGAACGAATCCACCCTTATTATCATGCAACCAACGAGGAGAGGGGTCCGGCTAGGCAAGAGGTGTCGTGAGCAACGCACATGGGGAAGGGAGGAGGCCAGCCAACCAGGTGGTGGCATGCAGGCGCCTCATGCGGGAGGGGAGCGCTAGCTAGTAGGCATGGTCGGGGAGCACGCCAAGGGCAGCTCGCACGGTGGGGGAGGGCACCAGGTAGTTGGCATGGAAGGGCGGGCGCTAGGCCTCTTCGCGTGGGCCGGGAGCACGCCAGGTAGGTGGCATGGCCCCCCACCACGCCAGGGGGCTAGATTTGGAATTCAGCATGGGAGGGGGTCAGTTCGGGAATTGCTGGGGCTAACGGGGCCAGTTGTGGCCAAATTTCTTCAATATACCGCTTAAACGAACGTGTTATACCTCTTTATCACTTTTGGTATACTTAAATACTAATTTTAAGATACTCCAATGTGTCATGGCTGAAAAAAATTCATTAAAGCCATTTATTTTATGTTATATACTCTTTTCCATGTGTAAAAGGAGTACATACATAAATTATGCTATCAAAAGTAGATTTTGATAAAAGTTTTCACAGAACTCACTTTGAAGTATCTTATAATCTTTACTAGAGTATGCTCAGAATGACAAAACGGTATAATTTATTTGTTTAAGCGGTATATGAGAAGTAGGAGTACGTACTCCTAAGTGTATGGAATCATTTTCCTATGTACATACACACAGACACACACATATAGACACACACACTAACTAACTATTCGTCAGTGAAGTATAAGATGTTTCATCTGGCCGTGAAATAGAATGTACTTGGTAGTAGTTGTAGTTTCCAATTTTACTACCATTGTCAAAGGCCACATGTGTGTAACATCCCAAAATTTTAGTTTTTATTTATTTGGGTGTATTTAAGTTTTTCTAGATTTTCTTTTCCTTTTAATTTTTAGTTGAGCCTAGAGTAAGAAAAGGCCTTATTTGCTTGTCTTAGAGCCAATTGGAGTTTATTCATTTTTCTTGAGTTGCCCTTGCCTTGTAGTAGTTTTGGCCCTTATTCTCTATTTTCTAAGCCTTCTTTGAATTGCCAGCATTTGTTTAATTCAAAAACAAAATTAAAATTCCCTATTTTCCCTCGGGTCGAATCCTTCTTCCCTTTCAGCCCATTTCCTATTTTTCCTCTGCCTTGGCTCACTTTTGCCATGTGCTGCCTCGGCCCATGCAGTCTGTTCGCTAGCCCGGCCTGCTCTTCTCCCACCGTTTCCCCTCTCGCACTATCGAGCTGGCCCAACCTATCAACCCGACCTTCCCTCACTGCCGCCCAGCCCTACCTATCAGCTCCCCTTCTTCCTTCTACCTTTCTTCCTCCTTATGCTTGTGCCATTGAATCTGTTTCGGTCTCGCTGCTTTCCTTCCGTGCCACCTCCGTTCTTGGAAACTCTTCGCCGCGTGCACTGCCTAGACTCCAATCCCCTAAACACCGTGTTTCCTTTCCTTCCGCGCCCCACTTTCCTTTCTCTCCTCTCCCCGAATTGCGCTGTCGTGATTCTGACGAGTGATTGCCTTGCTGTGCGCCCCCAAGCTGTAAATACTCCCCTAGCTCCCTTGTTCATCCACACACCAAAGCCCTCATTCAAATGTGCCTCTCGAGCACCCGAGCTTCTCCGCATCGTGTGCTCGCCACTTCAACCTCCGCTGAGGTCATCCGCGAGCAATTCCGGTCGCCTTGACCCCATCCGAGCCACATTGAATCGCCTTTGGTTCCGCTGTGCTCCCGCGACCCCTCCTGCGACCTCCTGAAAGCATATAAGCCCCTAAAATTGGGTTTTGGTAATTAATGACGATTTATGAATATGGGACCAATGTGTTTGATTAGAATTGTATAGATAAGATTTTTCATGTGTGGAATGAGCAAGGATAAACTGCATGAAAAATGGACTTAAGAAGGATCAAGACAAAGGTACATGAATTGTAGGATCATTTTTAATTTTACCAGTCTTAGGAGAAAAGGTGAAAGACCGGATTATAAGTTAGATACTGTATTATTAAGAGGAATCATTGAAAGTAGCTTGATAGTATGATTTGGTGCACATTGGATCAATTTAGAATTATGCATGCACATGAAAATAAGTTTGAAAACTTAATGTGCTCTCTCAGTAAAATTGTTAGTACCACAGGTAACGCGGAACTACCGGAGTGCGGTAGTTCTGGCGTATAAACAGCGGAACTACCGGACTTCGGTAGTACCGATTTTTGTGCGGTACGTTTTTTTCAAAGAGCACCCTCAGAGGGGACTTAGACACACAGAAATCGGTAGTACCGAAATTTCAATGCCAGAACTACCGCAGTGCGGAAGTACCGCACGGTACTACAGAACTACCGATTTTCGATACGTTTTTTCCAGAGAATACCCATAGAAAAACTTAACTAGCTAGAAATCAAAAGTACCGGAGTTATCACAGCGGAATAACCACAGAGCGGTAGTACCGCACTGACTTGCGAAACTACCGCAGTGCGGTAGTACCGCACTTATAATGGTGGTAGTACCACTCTGAATTTCAAACGGCTAGTTTTGCCCGTCTGACATAGCCGTTACTGTGTGCTACAGTAAAGTGCGGTAGTACTGCACTTTGTACTGCGGTAGTTTTGATTTCCCTAATTTTTTTAGACTTAATTATTGCAACGGCTAGTTTTTGGTTGGTGAGGGTACAAATACCCCTCCACTTGCCCAAGGGCAGGGTGCTAAACTTGCATTGATCATATTTGAGCTTAGAGCATTCACTCCACTTTCTTTTCTCACTTGAGCATTTATTTTGAGGTGTGGAGAGATTTTCAAGTGCATTCATTCCTAGTTGATCCATTTGCACTTGAGTGACGTCAAGCGAAATCGGTGGTCTATTCTCTTGGTGCTGGCCGGCACCTAGACGGCGAGGAGGTTGATTGCAAGGTAACTTCTTCAAGAAGATTGTGAAGAAGCCCGAACAAACTGTGAGTGGTTTGGAGCTCGCCATCTCCAAAGAGGAGGAAGAGCTACCACTAATGATTGAGGAGCGAGGCTTAATTTGTGGAACCGGTCCAAAAGCGCTTGGGCTTTCCTCAATGTGGACTAGTGAAGATTAGTAAGTCTTCGATACCACGGGAAAACATCGCGTGCCTCATTGTGACCATTTCTGTACTCTCCTTTAGCATTTATATTTTGTTAAGCATTTGATACATTGTTTATATTTCCTAGTGTTTATCAGCTTGTGTTCTATTGATTGCTTAGAATTACTAGATTTGAGTAGGTGAGGTTAATCTAGTATTCTTGTCTTGTGGTAAATTGCTATTAATTGTTTAATTAGGCAAGAAATTTTAAAACCTCCTATTCACCCCCCCTCTAATCAGTTATCCTTAATCCTACACCTTCCGCCATTCAATTCCGTTGCCAAAACTCCTCTTCTGCAGGAAGCCGAACGCCACTGACGCTCTCCCCTTGTCGCTGACAGCCTCCGACCATCCTCGCGCCTTCCTCTCTCTAATGCGTCCCTCCATCATCCACTGTACCACTGGTAAACCCTTGGCCTCTGTGCATCACCACTGGACAGCATGCCACATCAGCGTATTGGTCCACATGGCTGCCACCTGTTGCCATATGTCATGCCATGCAAGAATAGCCCCACTAGCCAAGCGACCGTGCCACCTCACGTATAGTCTCAGTCCACCGTGGACCAGGCAAAAACCGTGGACCCAATCCATAGACCTGGGCCCACATGTCAATGACTATGAGATATTTTCCATAGAAAATTAATTCGGCTAAAATTTTGAATGCCATGCTGACGTCATAAATCCATTTTCCTTTTGAAAAATATATTCATAAAATCCAAAAATTTCATAATAGTACTTTCTCTTTTTCTTAGTTTTAAAACTTCCGTGAGATCGTTCTCCTTTGTCCTAGCTCTAATTGAACCTTTTTTTCTAAATTCATCTAAAATACTAATATACCCATTTCATTCATTCTTTCAAATTTTGGAGTTTATTTGGATTTTATTAGAATTTAGTTTGCCTTTGCTATTTTCACATGTAGACTGCGACATTTTTTAGGAGTACTTCTTCAACGATGATTCTCACCAATTCGTGGAGTAAGGCAACCATGTTGATCCTAATTTGTAAATAAAATTATGTTATTTCTAATTATTTCACATGCTTATGTTTATTCAATGTATTTCAATTTCAGTTTTAAGTATTTAGTTAATATCTACTTGTTATGACCACATTGGATATTGATCAATTAAATACCTTGTTAGCCTAGAATAAAACTCTAGTTTGTACACTAGTATTAGCTGGAGAACTTTATAGAAATGTTTAGAAATAATTCTAGATTTACGATAACTTTTCACATAAAATGATGATTATTAAAATGTATTCTTAACTTTGGTGAGTCAAAAAGGTATATGAAATATTTAAAAATAAAATATAAAAATATGATTTAGACTTACGCAAATGGGTATGTGAAAAACATGCCTATGTAAATTAAGGACAGATCTGTGAGCTACTACTACAAAGCTACATGATACTACCACAAGTCTAGTATAGGAGACACCTGGCTGACTAATTTAGATATCCCAACCTGAGTCTTGCTATAGATTGAATGTGGGTGTGGTGTAGGCAATAAGAAGTCTCATACGGCACAAGAGGGGCCCCAATTTAGTGGATTCTTTATTAGAGTGAAATCTTAGCGGGGGCGTGATTAGGATGACGACTTTGCATTGTAAAGGTCTTGTAATAATCACTTAGTCGCACGTCTAAGGAAGAGTGTATAAACTATCCTAAATAGTCGTATCCATAGTCATGGGCATATCAAGTAAAGTTTTTTTTTTATGGATTGACTTTGTTTTTCAAAAACTGGTTACAACGAAAGTTGATGAGATCTTTTGGAAAAGAAGGTCTAGGTGGGATACCCGTAGTTAGATTAGTGTTAGATTGGACCTGCACTAACGGTATTAATTTTATTAAATTATTATTTTTACTGATTGTATTAAATTCAACAATTTATATCTACTTACTATATTGATTCAAATTTGGCTTTACACTCAAATAACCCTATTATGCCTTTACTTGTTATCCTTGCATTAATATTGCATTTTTCGTATAACTTACGGAGTATATTTTTGTGCTTACCCTTGCTTATGTATGTTGCTTAGAGGAGGACAACATCGACTATGGTGAGATCAGGATAAGTATGCCGCATCTCACAGTCATTTGCCTGTGGGCGGACTTATTAGGCTTCTCCACTTTATTTATTATCTTCCGCTATTATTTACCTTTATATTTAGCCTATAGGCCGTGAAGATATAAAACTTGGTCATAAGGGCCATACTCTTTTAATTAACAAAGTTTATCATTATACATAATATGTATCCCTATTTCTACTGTGTGCACTAGGTTTTCCTAGATTAGTGCGATTGACATAGAGAATTCAAAGGTATTGTTTTCAGGTCCGATAGAGATGGTATCAGAGCCATAATAAGTCTATGATGTGGCCATAGGTAGAATAGAACTGATACACCATAAGGAATTATTTTAATAGAAAATATCATTTTAAAAATCTTGTAAAAACTTATCTCTCCCATTCTTTTACTTAACTATGTTCTTTTATTAAAATTGTTTGCTGATTCTTTTTCTTCTAAAATATTTTAGACGGCTGAAACCCCCACCAAAGTTTCCCATGGAATCCAAGCAGGACACTTGGCCACCTACCTTTGGAAGCTCCTACAAAAGCTAAAGTACAAAGCGCTATCAGTCTACCATGGGTACCTTTAGTCCTACGATGATCAAGAACACTAGAGGGTGGAGGTGCTGATCTTTGCCAACAAAGGAGACGCCGCCGCCTTCCATACCTTCGATGCCCCCACAAGCGTGGGATACCTTCTTCACTGGTATGCAGGACGCTACTCGGGAAGCCGTCTGCCAGATGAGAGACAACTACGAGGTGGAGTTAAGGGGCATTGCCTTTCGATACTATCCTAGAAAGTACCCCGCCAGCTTCAACACCTTCTTCATGACCATGGTCCATGGAGAGTAAAGATGACCCCAGGCTTGTTTACTAGGTGGAACCCACCAAGTCCTTGGACTACACATACCAGTCTACCTTGGACGAGCTAAGCTTCATCGCCTACAAGCTCCGTAGGGCAGAAAAGGAGTTAGGTTTGATCCATGCTAGCGATGACGGCTCCTAAGTTTAGGGAGACAACCTCGAGCCACCCCCGAAGAAGTGTCGCACCAGGGATAAGCATAAGTACTTAGCCTAGTTCCAGGCAGCCCCATAGGAAACCATAAGTCTAGGGTCTTAAGTCAATACATAACGTTGCTTGTGAGCTATTATTCCCTTGTCAAGAACCACAAGGTTATATTACTATTAAATAAAGTTGCTTTTGTTGATATTTTTTCTTTTATTTGGAAGTTTCCTTGTGTTTTATTTGTGGGATGGACACAAAAACCCCTCTTAGTTTCCTTCTTCCTTCTCCTAACCTTTGAAAGAACCAAACAGATTGTGAGCACTAGGAGCAATGGCAATGGCAACGGCAACGGCAACAACAGAGCTCAAGGAAGTCAATCGGCTCCCATCCCTCTACCACCACGTACTAACAAAGCCGACTGTACCCAAATGATCACCAACTAGAATCAACTCATTCAACTGCAGTGCAGACCATCAATACCTCTACTTAACCTGCTCCTCTGCCACCACCCAATCCAGGCTCCACAATCCAGATTGTTAGAGTTTAGGAGGATGCGCCCCCAACTTTCTCCCATAGCACCAAACCTATGGGCGCAAATGACTAGTTCAAAGCCATTCGAAAGAAGCTAGACATTATCCAATGCAGTGATCAGGGAAAGTCCTTTTTGCCTCTCACTAGTTGAACGGACCTACTCAGAGTGGTAGGACACTCTCACCGTTGCTCACACCAATGTGCAAGCCATCACCTGGGATGAGTTTGTGCATAACTTCCACAAGGCTTATGTCCCCACTGGTAGGTGTATGGTGAATGAGTACCATACTACGAGGGAGTTACGAGCCCTATGCCAAGGTAGGCGTATGGTGAATGAGTACCTTCAGAAATTTAATTAGCTGGCACACTACGTGCCAAAAGATGTTGCTACCGATGAGGCAAGACAGAAGAGGTTCTTGGAGGGCCTTAATGGCAACATCTCAATGCAGCTGTTCTCCAATGACTACACTGACTTCCACCAACTTATCAGCAAAGTCATTCACTAGGAAGGCAAGCATGTTGAGATGGAGAACCGCAAGAGGAGGATGGCCACTCGGAAGGTTAACCAAGGAGGTTTCCCCAAGCTCATTACACCTCCACCACAATCAGGCAACTTTAGACCAACAGCAACCCAGGCACCTTTCCAGGCCACCCGCTCTACCCCTCAGGTGATCCACAACCCTCTATTGGTGGACAAGTGCATAAGAACACCACCCTATTTGATGGAGTAACTTGTTTTGACTGCAAGGAGATAGGGCATTTTACCAAGTCTTGCCCTAAGAAGCTCCATGCTATGGCTAATGCCAGATTCATCAGAAAGTCAGAACTTAGGGCAAGCTTTCAAAAAGCCCCAAAACTTCATCAAACGGGGTGTGAACCACATCACCGCAGAAGAAGCCCAGCTGCACCGAACGTTTGCTGGGTATGTTTTTTGTAAATTTAGTATCAGCATTAGTTCCATTTAATTCTGGCACTTCACATTCATTCATTTCCAAAGCTTTTATGGTTAAGAATGGGTTACGTGCTAGCCTCGGTCCTAGCCCCGCTGAGTCCTTTGTTCGGACCCCTTTTTTTAAGGCCTATTTTGTGTGCTCCACCTACACCGATTTGTGCCAGCTCCTAGGGTCTCGTGCGGCCTCCTTTGCTGGTGTTGAGTGCACACCATCGTACGTGCACACGTGCCGTCGATCGTTCGTGTACGTGAGCAAAGTGTTCCCACACACGTGGCACCGATTGGTTGAGTATGCACACATAGACGTTCTCACACACATGGCCATGATCTAAGCCTCAGGGACATGGGCAGACACATTGATTTAAGCAAGCATGCATGCTGCGTGAAAAGGCATGCCCTGTCCTATTGATATTAAGGCGCCTGAGTGGTTTATTTCTCTGCATTTCTTCCCATGTGAGATCATACTCATCTCCAGCGCTGTCATTTTTGCTCTCCCATAGCATGCTATCTTCACTACTATGCCTACAACTGTTGCTTGGCTCCTCAACATCCTTGTGCATTCACATCCCGCTAACTCTACCATGACTTGAGGTCCACATCGCCTAGATGCGAGTGAGGCATTGTCGAGCCGTGGAGGTGGTGCCCGCGATCTTGTATCTGGTAAGGATGCATGGTCTGAGTTGGCTGCCGGGAAGCATTAGTGAGGGTGAGAGCATGTTGGCTCATTCATGAACATGCTTGGCCACTTGTTGGTGACAAACAACCTATTGGACATGCTCATTTGGGACGACAAGGTGTCCATCAATAGCTTGTTCGTCGGTTGGACACTAAGGAGGTGGTCACCCGTCCAAGGTACAGTGAGACTTTGGTGTTCGTCGTGTACTTCAACGTCAGTCTACGCATTTCGTTCGATCACTTCATGGGTGATATGCTCTAGTCGTATGACCATGAACTCCTGCAACTAACAGTAAATGCAATCGCTTGGCTAGTGACTTTCTCGTGGGCCATGTGGTTAGAGACAACCATTCTGAGCACAACTCTTTGTATCCCTGCATGACACCCACTACCAACTGAAGCATTTGGTTGATAGTGAGTTCACCAACCTTGTGAGCGTGAACTTACATGTCCTATTGGGATTCTTAAAAGCATCTAGGCCTCTAAAAAAATGATTTTTGGTAATTAATGGCAACATTGCATTTTGGGACTAACACGTGTGCTAATATATTTTCAAGGCTAGTCCCACACTATGGATGACAACACAACAACGGCATGCAAAGACTATGAAGGATCGACATGATGAAATACAAAGGTGATATATAGCTATAGGATCCTTTTATAGTTTTGCTGGTCTTAGTGTTTGGAGAAAAGACCAGATTTGTAGGCTAGATGCCATACTATAAAGGGGAATAATGGCTAGTAGCTTGAGGATCTAATTTATGCCATCTTGATCGACAAAAAGTCATGCATGCATCTTGAACTATTTTTGAAAAACTTCTATCAGAGAAATCGGTAGCACTGCAGGCATTGGGTGGTACTATCGGCCAACGGTATGGTCGTCGTTGCACAGTGGTACTACCGCAATGTGGTAGTACCTATATTCTTATGGTACTTTTTTCTAGAAGGCATATTTTTAACACACTTTGAAATCCTGGGAATCGAGAGTACCGATTTTGCCGTGCGGTAGTACCAGCCCTTGTGAGGGTGGTAGTATCGCACTTGGAGTTCAATAGCTAGCTGAGACGCATTAAATGCATACAAAAGGGCCATTAAATAGTAGGTGCGGTAGTATCGGCCGATACATGGCAGTAGTACTGTACCTACTGAGTTTTGTGAAATTTGGCCCTAAACGGTCTAATTTCTAGTTGGGGGCTATACCCCCTCACTAGCACCATGGCATTAACTCTTGACATCATTGAATATATTAAAATCATTTGTGCACTCTCTACTACTCATTTACTCATATTTTACATTTTGAGGCAGCTGAGAGTATTGAAGTGCATTTGCATCATTTGTTGATCCTCTTGACACTTATTACTTTCTCAAGCAAGGGCTGTGATTTATTACTCTTAGTGTTTGCCAGCATCTAGATGACTTGGGAGAGGTTGCATGGTAATATCTTTAAGAAGGTTGTGAAGAGGTTTGACGCCGGTTATGAGTAGTGTAGTACTTGCCATCTTTGGAGTGGAGGAAGAGCAACCCTAGTGGATTCAAGGTCATTAGACTTAATTCATAGATCTGGTCTAAGTTACTTGGGTTTACCTCAACGTGGAGTAGTGAAAATCTGCAAGTTTTTGATATCATGGGAAAATATCGCGTGTCTCCATTGTGGTTATCTCTTATATTTACTCTTCTGTATTTACATTCCTAGCTATTAAATTGGTCATCTTGTGTAGTTAGAGTTGTATTTGGTAGAGACATAGCTTGTGGTGCCTTAGAAACATTTAATCTTTTAGCTCTTGACTTGTGCTAGAATATTTAAATTGCTTATTTGTGTTAAAATAGTTAAGCAATAATTTTTAAAACATTCTATTCACTCTCTCTAGTCAGTTATCCTTGATCATATAGTTCTTGATGGACTTCCCCTCTAATTGTACACACACGAAGTGAGAGTCCAATTGGATGCATCGGTGGTTCTACCACAATGTCGAGTTGGGCAGTCACCTCTGTTGGACTAAGCACAGCATGGGCTTCATGCCTTCGCCACGTGTAAAGCTCGATCGGGATGATGAGGGACACACGAAGAGGCTCCGCATGCTTGCACGATGGATGAATATGTGGGACCTCGCCGAGGAGTTCTGCATGCTCCATGTGGCTTCACTGGTCCGCACTTGGGTGCTAAAGACCAGGGCACCCTAGGAGGATGAGATCCAGGGTCCCTTGACCCAGCTTGCAACGCCAACTGGTTCTAGTAAGACTCTAGTGCCATGTCCGTATGTTTGGTAATGTTCTCCACCATTGACCCTGTTTTATGCTCTCATCACATTATAACCTTTTTGGCTCCAGTACTATCGCTAGAGGAGGCCAAGAGGGCTGCTACTATGTTCTTGGGCCCATACATCTTGAGAAGCATATCCTTTGGGCCGACGCCACTTCGATGGTCCTCGCATCAATCGTGTTTGCAAGGCCCTCAGTCTTTCAGTCCCCGCGTGCTTCGTTCCCTCCACACAACGAGGACGACGGTGGTTGTGAGGATCCTAATGGCAGTGAAGACTTGCACGCTCCCATTGCCGCAATCCTAGTTTCATCGGCGCCCCTGTCCCTGCATGGAGGATGCTAGAGTGGAGGAGCTCAATGAGAACAAGGAGGGTGCGACGAAGGAGGAGGGTGAGAGCAAGGAGAGCATGAAGGGAGCCTACCAATCGGATGGCCCAAGGACTGGTCCCGAAAGTAAGGCAAGAGGTGACATTGTGGGAGTGGATCCACACATCTGACGGTCTTCCATGGTGGCGACGGACTTGGCCTAGGAGGGCTCATCGGGGCACCCCTGTGAAGCATGCCCAGCTCAACCCTCACTAGCCAGGCCAACCGCAGGGTATATGGTGGCCCTAGATATGATAGAGGAGAGTTCTAGCTCTGAGGTGATGGCCACCCAAGCCCCTATGGTGAAGGGACAGACCTCGTTCCTCAGAGTCTTTCTACGCGAAGCCCTATCCATCCCATTAGTAACTAAACCTCCGTTCACGTGCCGAGTGGTTTTCTGCTGGTTTGAACCTTTCCTTTGGTTTCTCGAACAAAACAAATAGGACGACTTCTCCACCACTGCTTGAAGTAGTTTATTAAAATAGTCTTTAGAAGCAGTTTATCAACTTTTAATTTATTTACTTGAGCATTTATACTAAATTTAAAAGTCATAAAGCACAATCATAAAGAAAAAAGGTCTATCACGTGCACCTCACCTAGTCTCGAATAGGGGTGAAAACGGATCGGATAGTTTCCGACCGATCCGGACGAATACGGATATGGATTGTGTCGGATCGGATTTTTTTCGGATAATTCTCGGATCGGATACGGATTTTTTTTATCGGATATGGATACGGATACGGTAAGCCTAGTATCCGTCGAATATGGATACGGATAATTCGGATAAAATGAAATCGGATATCCGGATTTTCTAGAATCTCCCCATTTTCTTATTTCTAAAATCCAAATAAAATCCAAAAGGCTCTAGAAAATAGCAATTAAATCCTAAAAATTCACCAAAAATACCAGAAAAATCCATAAGACATGAGGAACACAAATAAAATATTTTTAGCTTATGTTAAAGTTTAATTTAATTATATTAAATTATTTTAAATTTTAAAAATTTATTTTAAGTTTGATTTAATTCCAGAAAATTTATTTTTATAAACAGGGCTTTATAAACTTCAGAAAATCAGGATGTTACAAACTATTTACGTATTTTTGTTAATTTTGGATATATAGTTTAAGGGGTTTTCTGTTCGATAAATATTCGTGAAGTATTCGCTTTGATTCGTATTCGATCCATATCTCAGATTCGATATTATTCAGATTTGTATTCAGTATTCGAGTTATCCGTATTCGTATCCGTATTCGAAAAAAATATGAAAACAAATATGGTAGAGACATTATCCGTCCGTATCCGATCCGTGCACCTCACCTAGTCTCGAACCACCAAATTTCCACTAAAACCCCCCGAACCATCACCACCCAGTCACTGCATCTCGGTCCCACCCATCACCCAGCCCATGCCCGGTGCACCTAGCAATTACCTCCCACGCCGCAGGGGCAAAACCGTACTTACCCCCGCGAAACGCAGGGGTAGGTTAGTAATTCTTGGCCGCTGGTCTCCTCCGCGCTCTTATCCCCACCTCCCTCCGCTTGTGCGGCCGCGTGGAGTTGCCGCTGCGGCGTTGCGGCTGCGCTCCGAGACCCCGTAGAACCTCCGCTCCAACACGATCGAGGCTTCCGTGCGGGGATCCTGTCGCGACCGAGCATACGGATCTCCTCGCGGTTCGTGCCCTGCCCCCTAGGTGCCGCCGTCTCGGCGGGCGTGGCCGGATCGCGCGCCGCGCTATGCTGCGGTTTTGGGCCAGTTCCAAGTTTCGATCCGTTTGGTTGGTCTGGTGTTTCGTGCTGGTTTGGCTGCGCGGAGCGGATAGTGCGGGGGTCCGGGGTTTGCGGTGCGGTAGGGTTTTGGGGGGTTTTTAGGGTTGGTGGCTTGGTGCGGAGCATGGCACTTGATCTGGGTCCTGGGGGTGAGCTCTGTTAGTAGGTTAATGGGCGCTTGGTTCCCTGGTGTGACGCTTTCGATAAGTTTTATATGATTAAACATTTGTAGTCTTGGCTCCGAATGATTTGGTTTAATTATGTAATTAATACCCAGGCAAGGGGTTGCTGGATGGATGATTTTGCGTGGTCCTGTTACTTTGCATCTTGGTTGCTTGTTTGCTGCGAAGGTTTTATGGTAGAATCTGGTTTGCTACTTTGACGATGGTTGGTGATTAGGGTTGGGGCAATTCAGATAGAAAAGACAATGGAAGGAATCACATCAATGCATTGTGCAGTTAGTAGAGAAAGGAGGTTTTGGAAAGCTATTGGATTCTATAAATGCATGCAAATTTGAAGTTATGTCATTTGAAGAGGGAAACCTTTTCTATTATGATGCCAATTTTTAAAAGGGATATTTTTCATACTAACAGACATTTGCATACCCCGAATCTGTGATTTGGTTATATATGGGGTTATGTACTTATGTATGTAAAATCAAATTGAGATTGGTGAAGTAATGTTGTTTTAGTCTCTCTATTTTTTTGTCTAAACATTTGCTAAATTTATCTATTTCTGTCCATTTTATTCAGTGTCAATCATCCGTGTTGGCTCCTGGACTTTGGCCTTCGAGAAGATGGCAAGAAAGAGAAACCCAATTGTCTTTCTGGATGTATCAATTGGTGACGAACCTGATGAAAGAATGATTTTTGAGGTACACCTTTAATTTTCCTATGTGCTGTTTCTATTATCCATTTGAGTTTACTTGCAAGCGTGGGTGATGTATATGAGATCAGCAACTCTAGTTGTGTTCTTCATTGTTCATTATCAAGTCTGAAGATGGCGTTAATTTGCTTGATCTGTATATAATCTGTGTAAATTACTTTTTTCCTTGCAGTTGTTTGCTGATATTGCTCCCCGGACAGCTGAGAACTTCAGAGCATTATGCACAGGTAATGTTTGTTAAGTTTTAACTTTTTTAGGTGAATAGATACAAACACCATCTGTTGCAATAGATTTATTATGATTACCTGTGAGGCAGCCACAGCTTTTGTAGTCGTTGTGGTAATGCATCAATCAAAATACTACAGCTGTTGTTTTCATTCAGCTTTCATTTTGGCAACAACGTGCCTTAAAATTTGCAAGTAATATAGCACGAGTTAAAACATGATCACACCTTTCTGAACCTTACTTTCCTTAAATATTAAATTTGTTGCAACATTTTTTCTCATCAGTTGTCTCAATAATTTTTGAACCTATTTAAAAGTACAAATAGCGTCATCTTTCCAACATACAAGAATTCAACAACTTAAAATCATTTTTAAACCTATTTAAAAGTACAAATAGTGTCATCTTTTCAACATACAAGAATTCAACAACTTCCAATCATTTTTTATCCTATTTAAAAGTACAAATAGCGTCGTCTTTCGAACATACAAGAATTCAATAATCAACATCTTCCAAATATATCTGTTACTATCCATGTTACTGTTCAACCTATGTATATGTTACCGGGTAATTATGACAGTCTTGATGAACTTTTCAGTATTTTTTATTGAAAGCACTTTGGAATATCTTTAAATTCGAATTCTCTTGCCTTTGACTGAATCCAAGAAAGCAGAATTGTTAGTTTAGTTTGCTTTTGCATTTCTAAATTACCCATGTCCCAATTATAATTGTAATTAAAGTTATCTGGTGAAGCATATGTGATATAATTTTCTTACAAGTGATCAAACTTCCTCTCGAAATCGTGAGCCAGATAATGCGTGTTGCCACAATCTAAAGTCTCCTACAAGTTTGTGGCAATTCATGGATCACACAAGAAATGTGTTACACATTAAAGTACAAAAATATGTAATGCACCTGGCTGGACTGGAGGTTTCCATTTCTTTTTTGGGGCCACAGCATGTAGGCAGTCAATGCCTGGTGTGAACTAAAGATTCAGAACTACAGCTGTCTACATGAGCGTACTTAAGTACATACTGTTGTAGCTGCAATTCTGGTCTAGAAGCTATGTTCTGAATTATGAGCACTTATTCTGGAAACAAAGTGCTAATATTTACTGATATACTTTGTTGCAATCATGTGATAATGTAGCGGTTAAGACATCTTTTGTTGTGCTAGAGCCCTCTAGTTCAGCAGGTTGCTTCATATTTTGGGAAGTTCTCCCCTCCCTTGTTTCTGGCATCACTGCTCCAGCTGATTAAGATTGTGTGCTCCAGGTGAGATGGGAATTGGAAAGACAACTAATAAACCATTGTGTTACAAGGGATCAATCTTTCACCGTGTCATCAAGGGGTTCATGGCACAAGTCAGTTTTTCTCTCTCTCTCTCTCTCTCTCTCTATATATATATATATATATATATATATATTCTATGCACTCAAGCTTACGGTGCAATCCAACTAAAAAAAGTCGCGAAAAATTCTGAAAAAATTTCTACATGTACTTCTAAACTTGGTCTATCTATGTATAAAATTTCAAGTTCAAATTCATTCTATGTTAAGAGTAAAATCTAGCAAATTTGAAGTCTCAAATTTGTCATATTGAAATTCATTCTATGTTAAGAGTAACAAAAAAGAGAAATCTCTCATATTTGTCAGATTTTTTTCTTTTTTGTTACTCTTAACATAGAATGAATTTGAACTTAAAATATTATACATAGATGGAGTAAACCAAGAAGTACATGTAGAAATTTTTTTCAGAATATTTCGTGACTTTTTTTAGTTGAAGTGCACCGTGATTGCACCGTAAGCTTGAGTGCATTGCGTATGTTTCCATTTGTATGTGTGTAATTACTATTCTGCTCGCAGGTGTAAAATGTGTGCCAAAAAGTTACTACTGTTTATGAGTGAAGTTACTTCCAAATACATATAGAGTTACTATCAGTTGTAACACTACACACACATAACAGTAATTTTTCGGCACACGTAGTTGCAGAATAGGGCAGCCGTGTGTGTGTGTATGGTAATTTTATATATTATATGCCATAAGTATAGTCTATAGATTATAATGATTGTATTCTGAGGTTAGCTTTTGGTTAGCTTTATCTCTATCTGTTCTTTTGTCACTTTCCTGTTTCATTCTCCATGATGTAGGATGCAGGACAGATGATCTCGATTGCTTTTCTTATAATATAGTGTTTACGGTTGTCTGTTGTTGTATTATCTATGTTTGCTATTCTAGTAACTACAATGTAAAAAAGCGTAGTTTCCTAATTGCTTTCTTAAGCGTAGTTTTCTAATTGGTACTTTCCTTTTTCAGGGTGGTGCCTTTTCAAATGGAGATGGTGAGTTAATACATTTGGTTCTTTCTTCTCTTACATTTTTGTGGTCTATTTTTTTTTCAGAGGTGGAATTCCCCACCATAATGTGACCTCTTTCTTGGTTTTCTTGTGTATTCTACTGAAATGACATGATGTTTTTTATGTGTCAGTACTTACATAGAGAGTTTAGATGCATGCATGAGGTGATGGTCGGTTGATGCTAATTTTGGTAACCCTGGCAGTTTTTACGTGTAATGAACATTAGTTCATTGGGTAGAATTCACTTGCGACAAGGGATAGATCTCTAGTAGAGGGTAGGAAGAATGAGACACTGGGGAAGAGGACTTCATCTAGTCTTACATAATAGTGTATTTCTGTGACATGTCCCTTTCGTTTGATAAGATTTTTCCATACATACATAGTAATACACTAATAGTGCTTCCTGTTTTGCATCTATGTTTTTCTTATTTCTAAAAGTTACTCAATAATATAATTATGTTATAGGATCTGGTGGAGAAAGTATATACGGCGGAAACTTTGCAGGTATTAATCTTTGAACTTTGTGTGAAACTTATTCATTTAAACTAAGTTTAATATCCAGTTAGGTTCACAAGTATTCACTATACACATTCAGATTGTTTCTTACCAATCTAACATTGTTAATTGTAGATGCAGACGTTTTTTGAAAGGCATTTTAATTCTCAAATACAGCACAAGTTACAGTAGGGATGTTTTCCCCTGCTTGGCACTGAAAGTGCTGTAGAATACATTTCATCCAGTGTTGCTAGTAATCAGTATGTCTGTAATGAAAATGTATTTATTTGAATTTCAGATGAAAATTTTGTCCTACACCATGATGATCGTGGTCTCTTGTCAATGGCAAATGCTGGACCTGACGCCAATGGCTCGCAGTTCTTCATTACTTTCAAGCCTAATGCTCACCTTGACAGGTTTGTTCTGATGAGTTTCATTTGAACGATTGTTATATATTTTAGATTTTTTAGTATATTGCATAAAAGAATGTCATAACTTAGGACCATATGAATTTGGCTCAAATTTGTGCGAGGATCGGAATCCGGTGGTTACCTGAAACCGCCAGTTCGCCAGAATCGCCGGATTACGGATTTCGCCACCACCGGGATGGATTAAACCGGCCGGGATGCAAAATATAGCTAAAAATAGCCCTATTGTTAGAGTAATCATGTGTGCATTTAATCTTTATTCTGCACGCATGTCTCCTAGTTATGCCATTTAAATTCTGCATGTATCCCATGCGCTGCAATTATTACCTCTTCGTATACTGCGCACATAATGCGTTGTAGTTATTGTAATCCCGGTTTTTCCGCATGCATGTATCTTTATTCCGCACGCATTTAAATTCTGCATGTATCTTTATTCTGCACGCATGTCTCCTAGTTTACCGCATGGCTCTTAGTCTCCTGCATGCATGCGCATGCCATTTAAATTCTGCATGTATCCCATGCGCTGCAGTTATTATCTCTTCGTATACTGCGCACATAATGCGTTGTAGTTATTGTAATCCCGGTTTTTCCGCACGCATGTATCTTTATTTCGCACGCATTTAAATTCTGCATGTATCTTTATTCTGCACCCATGTCTCCTAGTTTACCGCATGGCTCTTAGGCCCTATTCTTTGTGGCTTCTAGAAGCGGCTTTTGGCTTTTGCTACAGTAACTAACTTTTAAACGGAGTATTTTTTAAGATGAGGTCTACAAGTTAATTGTAGTACACGTTAAAAAACTAATATCTCAGATCATCAAAATCGCAAGCGAGTATCTCTCTTCCGCAATCTCTCGTGCATAAGCGACCAAAAAGCCATCGATCGCGACCAAAAGTCATCGTGCAACCGCAAAGAACAGGCCCTTAGTCTCCTGCATGCATGCGCATGCCATTTAAATTCTGCATGTATCCCATGCGCTGCAATTATTACCTCTTCGTATACTGCGCACATAATGCGTTGTAGTTATTGTAATCCCGGATTTTCCGCACGCATGTATCTTTATTCCGCACGCATTTAAATTCTGCATGTATCTTTATTCTGCACGCATGTCTCCTAGTTTACCGCATGGCTCTTAGTCTCCTGCATGCATGCGCATGGCTCTTAGTCTCCTGCATGTATCCCATGCGTTGCAGTTATTATCTCTTCGTATACTGCGCACATAATGCGTTGTAGTCTCTCTTCCACCGGTTTTCGGTTTTCACGTTTTTCCGGTAATCGGCGATTCTCGGACGATTCTCATCGCCCTCCCGCCCCGCCTGCAAATTCCATTTGACAAATTTCATCCGGTTTTTTTCCGGGAATACCGGTTACCGGGCGGTAACCGGCCGGTTACCGGTACCGCCCGGCGGCCGGGATTTACCCCGGTAGCGGGATTTCGAACCTTGTTTGTGCATCAGGTACCCTATCAGTGGAAAATCAGAAAATGAATGTAGTCTACCCAGTTGCTTATGCAATATTGTGCATTAACAAGAGACGCTAACTCATATTTTGTTGGAACACTTGTCCTTAATCTAAGCATTGGATTGCCATCAGTTAGATTGGTGTTATTCATTGAACTTAACTTATTTGTCTAAATGAAGATTCAAATAGTACCTTCCATCCAAAAATTAAAAAATAGGCCATTACTCATTTGTCTATCGTGTGATGTTTCTAGAGTAGCACGTTATTTACTTAAAATTCTCTATTTTGTCAAGTAAACTACGAAATTGTTGTTTGGCACTACTTTTGCTGGTTGCTTGTATGCCTAACTCAAATATGTCCAAGTAACACTGCTTGTAGAGATGTATGAATTCGAATATAGTTTTGTCACTCCACGTGTCATCCCTTTTCTGTTTTCAGCACTGCTTCAGTTGTTGAGGACTCTTGATGTCCTCCAGACTGGGAGATCCTGTTGCTTTGCAAACGGAGCTCGTGGAAGTTCTTGGATTGTTAAAACTGAGTGTTGCTTTGGGTATGTTTGGTTTGATGGCAAATTTTCCACCACCATGCCTTGCCAAAATTTGGCATGCCAAAATTTTGGTTCATCAAATTGGCAACCAAAGTTTTGGCCAAACATTGGCAACAGAATGAACTAGGGAGCAAGGGGGGAAGGGAATCTTGCCATCATTTGGTAGCAAAATAAAATGCTTGTTGCTACCAAAATTTGGCAAGGCAACCATTGGTAACTGAACTAACTATTGGCGTCAAACCAAACAGGCCTCTTTTGGTCCCCTTAATCCAAAAGTTGAATATTTATTGGGTTGAGACAGCATGCACATTTTCACACTACGCAAATCTATTGTGTGTGTACTATGGAATGAATGTAGGCAGCCTCTGTGTAATGTGAATTTTGGATGTTCTCTTTAGTTTTTACTTTTTAGTGTTTGGACTAGATGTGTACTTGTCTGACTGATATGCCCCTGGTCTAAGGTTGAAGTTTAATGTCAGGTATGGTATTTTTATGCTTTAAATATGGCAGGGTTACAACATAGCAAGTAAACTATGGCTGGATGCATATGGTTTCCTAATTTAGTACTGAGAGTTTTGGTAATATCTTACTATGTTGCAGGAAGTGCACTGTTTTTGGCAAGCTTATTCTTGGAAATAATGTGTTGAAGAGGATTGAGTGTGTTGATGTGCATGGTTCTGGTTCTATGCCTGTCGTTCCTGTAAGAATAGTGGACTGTGGGGAGCTCATTGATGGTAGATACCATGGATCCATCACAACCGAAAATGGTACTGCTCATAACTTTGTTGGCAGTTTTCAAATGCACTCTACAACTGTCTAAGCATTTAAGAATTCTAAATCTTTTGCATATAGAAGGTGTATTGTTAGTTTTTTTACATCATTTTTTATGCGTTTATGATCCCACAGATAAAAAGAGAGCTGTTAAATCAAAGTTGTCCAAGGATATATCTTCTGACAAGGAAAGTAATGAAGGAAAACTCAAGGGACATCGCAAGAAATCTTTAAAGAGGAGAAGGAAGAAGAGGAGATATTCTTCTTCAGAATCGGACAGCTCATCTGAGTCTGAGACTGAGCCGTCAGATTCTGAGAGCGAGTCTGATACTTACTCCAGTGACTCATCTGATCTCAGCAGCTCAAGTGATGACAGACGAAAGCGCAGAAAGAAACGCTCCAAGAAGAATAAACACAAGCATGGAAAAAGAAAGCGTGATCATAGGCGTGAGAGAAGGCGTAGAAAACGTGACAGAAAATCAAAGCATAAGTCAAAAAGGTTTGTTTGCATTGCCAAATTGAACATTTTAGCCCCTCATCTGAGGTATAACATACTTTTTTAATTACCAGGTTGGTGGAGAGTGACAGTGAAACTGGAAGTGCGAGTGATAGCAGCTCTGAGGATGCTAGAAGAAAGCGACACCGTCATGGGCGGAAGTCTAAGGCCTCGTCTCAAGTTTCTGGTAATTTCCTTTTGTGGCTGATGCATGTGTGATACCTGCAGATATTGATGTTGCTTCATTTCATTGGGAGTAAACTGAAGTTGAGGCTCCTAGACCTGCACTAATTTCTTTCTTAGGCCCATGAACTTCCAAAATTTATTGACATGCCCATAAAGTTATGCATCACGTTAATCCATCCTTAAGCGTAACAGAAAAATGGCATACTGTGTCACTTAAACCCCACAACCACAAGTGATGTGGGAGTCCTCATGGCATGCCACACCATTGGTGGATCTTTCATATAGGGCCATATGGCACCATGTCGGCTTAAGTACTTCTCTATTATATTTTGGAAACTGATGGAATAATGTTGCTAACTTATGCAAGGCAAATGACCCTTGAGAAGATTTCAAATGAGAAAGTAGCGCAAGTAAAGGCATGTAGGGTGAAATTTACTCTCTTTAAGATGGTGTCTTCTGTGTGATTTGTTTGGATTCCTGATCTTTGCAACTCTCTGTTCATTTATTTAGATCATGTTGGGTGTGGTATTTTGCGATGGGGTAGCTATCCTGTAATCTGTATAGCCTCAGGCATTATCCATGTAATTTGATTACTAATTGTCCCATCCAATTTACTTCACAGCTGAAAAATCAGGCACCAGGAGCTGCATGCTTGTATTTTCAGATATCGTTGGGTAGTTGGGTGGTATTCATGTAGTTCAATTCCCAGTTGACCTATAAAATTTTCTTTCCAGCTGAGAATCACACAGCAGTAGCTGCTTTGAAGGATGCCACTTCGACTCAGCAAAAGAGTGCAACACCGAGGAGTCTGGCACAAGAAGACAAATCCCTTCTGGAAAATGGGGAGATTTGTATCAATGGTGTTACTGAATCAAAAACTGGAAGGAATGTTGATATCGTGCCTGCTCTAACTGGCAATCGAAGCAAATCTAGGTTCCCTACACTTCTTCACACATACATCATTCTTTGTGCTTACTGCATCCGCAAGCAGTGTTTTATCTGTCATTGATAAGCAGGAGCCAGAGCATGAGTGCTAACCACTCAGTGAGCAAGAGTATGAGTATCAGTCCAAGGAGAAGCCCGATCAAAAGGTCAACCATCAGCCCGAAGAGATTAGTAAGCCGGAGTCCTGTTCGTCAAAGTCCTGTCCGTGCTCCCAAAAGAAGTGAAAGCAGGAGCCCACCACAACAGAGGAGCATCAGCATGAGCCCTCATAGAAGAAGCCCCAGCAAGAACCCACCTAGAAGTGCAAGCAGAAGCCCAATTGCCTGCAGGAGCAGGAGTCCTGTCAAAACTCAAACAAGAAGCATTAGCAGGAGCTCAGCTAGGTCCTTGCAACGAAGAAGTCCAAGTAGGAGCCTGGAAAGACCTCATGTGCAAAAAAGCGTCAGCCCAAGCCCCCCACCTATTGGCAAGAGAAGCATTAGCCGAACCTCTGCAAGATCTCCATTGCGAAGAAGTGTTAGCCAGAGCCCTGATAGACTTTCTAGGAGGACTCCAAGCAGAAGTTCCCGAAGGAATGCTCGTAGAAGCTTCAGCAGGAGCCCTGTGAGATTATCTAGAAGAAGTCCTGTAAGAGGTGGTCGATCTCGCAGGAGCGCCAGCAGAAATACTAGCCCACCTCGCAGGGCAACATCACCTCCAACCAATAATGGTAGGAGCCCATCTAGGAGTGCCTCTCCCGATGGGTCAAAACGCATAAGAAGAGGACGGGGTTTTACTCAGCGTTATTCATTTGCAAGACAATACCGTTCACCTTCTGCTGATCGTTCTTACCGCTATGGTGGAAGAGGTGGTGATCGTGATAGGTAACTGACTTTACTTTTGAACTTTAATTTTCTTTCATTTTGGGAAAGTTACTGTAATACTTTTTGTAGACACATGAGTTACCACCGTGGGTCCCGTTATCGATCACCTCACAGACAGTATAGAAGCCCACCCAGAGGAAGAGTATCACCAAGGTAAGCTTGCTGTTGTATTATCTGGTAAATATATGCAACATATTGTGCTTGTGTTTTCTCATCACCTGGTCAGTTTTTATGTGACTTGTGTTGTTAGTGATGAACATGTTTCAACCAATTCTGTAGCAAGATGTTTGAGTAGGTGCATAGCCTACTCTAGTAGTCTAGTGTATGGTTATATTTCATGATTCTCTTTTGTTTTTCCACTGGAGACCTAGCAGGTACAGGAGGAGGAGCCGAAGCATCTCACGCAGCCCTGTTTATCGAGACCGAGGAAGGGGAGGTCGACACAGCAGGAGTCCTGTACGTAGTCGTTCGCCTCTTGCTGGGAAACCAAGATCACATGGTGATCGTACACGGTCAATCTCCAGGAGCAGGAGCCTGTCTGAGTCAAGATCAAGGTCTCCACCACCAGTGCAAGGTCGCTCCCCCTCAGCTTCCCCATCTCCAAGGCGTGCGGTCAATCTCGAGGACAGGCAGACCCCGTCTCTGTCTGCCAGTCCTGAAGGGAAGAACGGTTTGGTTTCCTATGGAGATGGTACCCCTGATTCTGCTGGGAAGTAGGGTAAGCGAAAATGGGTCTGCCAGTCCTGAACGGAAGAAGAGTTTGTTTTCCTACGAAAGATGGTGCCCCTGATTCTGCTGGGAAGTAGGGGGAAACGAAAATGTGTCTATTAGCTTTGGCCGTGCTCAATCCATTTGCGTTCCAATTGTGCCATTGGTGGAGAAGCCGTTTTGAGGTGCCCCTGCTGTTGTGTTATGACTGTAGAAATGTCTCATACATTATTCGGGATGGTTGAATTTGGTTTAATTATCTTTGGACAGTCATAATCTGAGGTTAGTGTATGGTTTTGTTGAACATACAACACGATTTGCTTGCATTAATTCTTATGAATGGTGGCAATCTGGGTTTTATCATATTATATTTGCTGCATGCATAATCTTATTGAAGTACTTTGTTTTTGATTTGTTGAACATGTACACCTGAGTTCCTCTTGCATTTGCCTGTTGATAGTGTTCTTAGGGCTCACGAACGGCATGTTTGTACTATGAGCGAGTTCTTTTTAACTGCGGTTTATGGTATAGCTTATAGGTGGGTTCTTTTCCATTTATAGTTTGTGATTTATGATTTATGCTACAGTAATTAGGTTTTTTTCTCAAATGCGCAGGAGAACTGCGCATCATTATATTAAGAAGAATAAATGAGTCTAAGAAGACTCGTACAATTCTCACCGAATAAGCGAGGCTAAAAACACAGGGTCGAGGATAACACTACACCGATGTCCACCGACCCAATCCCCACACACCTCTATGATCAAATGGTACAAAGACCTTTTGCCTCCGTCAAACATCACAATTTGGCCTCCTCTCCAATGACTTGCAAAACAAGGTCAACATTGGGTGAGACGTTGTCAAAAATGCAACTATTTCTATGCTTCCAAATCTGCCAAGCCACCAACACGACCAAAGAATTAAAACCCTTGCGCTGCTGCTAAGGAATTTGGTGCAAAGCTTGACGCCACTACAAGGTAAAGACTAAATCATCTGACCTTGGAGTTAATCGCTGTAATCCCACCAGAGTAAGCACTGAGAACCAAACACTTCTTGTGAACACATAAGAAGTGAGTAAGTGCTGAATATTTTCCTCCACTTGATCACACAGTGGGCAACACTCAGGATGAACAAAACCACGACGGGGCAAACGATCAGCTGTCCAGCAGCGGTTAAGTGAGGCTAACCACACAAAGAATTTGCAACGAGTAGGGGCTCAGATTCTCCAAATCTCCTTCCAAGGTTCGAACTCCACCGTCCCCACAAAGAAACGGCGGTACGCTGATTGGGTTGAGAACTTGCATGAGGAGGAAGGTTTCCACACATGCTCATCATCTACACTGGGGGTGAGCCTCACTTGGGCGAGAACTTCCCATAGGCCAAGAAATTCCTCGATGATTGGAGAAGGTAAACTGCCTCTGATATCATGAACCTAAGAATTATCTGTTAGAGCTTCTTGGACCGTCCTACAACTGACAGCTCTCTTAGACACATGCCCACAAAGGGAGGGGGCAAGGTCCATTAAGGATTTGCCATGCAGCCATTTATCACACCAGAAGAGGGTCCTGGAGCCATCTCCCACAATAGACATGATCGATATAGAGAACATAACTGTTGAGTTGGGGTGCACATGAATGTCCAAACCAGCCTAAGGGCGATCAGGTTGGGTCTTTTTGAGCCAGAGCCACCTCATGCGTAGTGCCCATCCAAGGATTTCCAAGTCGAGAATTCGCAATCCCCCCCAGCTCAAATGGTCGCTTGACCCGGTCCCAAGAAACAAGGCAAGTCCTCCATTTACTCTCTTGCGACCCTTCCAAACAAATGCCCTGCGTATCTTGTCAATTGCTTGAATTGCCCACTTAGGGAAATCCAGAGCAAAGAGTGGATAAATAGGAATTGCCGAGAGCACCGCTCGAATAAGTGTTGCTCGGCCAGCTGGGTGCATCATGGCAGCTTTCCATCCGGGCAACTTCTCCGCGATCTTGTCAATAATCAAGTAAAATGCAGCTTTGGAGAGTTTCTTGATTGCCAGTGGGAGCCCAAGATACTTGCAAGGGAATGCTTGTACTTTGCAATGGAAGGATCCTTACACTATTTCCATATCCTGTTGGTGGCAATGGATTAGGGTCACCGAGCACTTGCTTAAGTTGGTGATCAACTCCGATGCTTCTCCAAAAACCCGAAGAATCTCTTTGATCAATTCGAACTCTTCCAAACAAGGCCGCAAGAAGAAAGCCACATCATCTGCATAAAGAGAGACCCGCTGACTAGCCCCTCTGGCAAGGAGGGGCTGCAAAAGATCAATCTCACTTGCTTTGTTAATTAGTGAGTTAAGCACATCCATGACCAAGATGAACAGCATCGGAGATAAGGGGTCGCCTTGCCGTAGCCCCCGCTGGTGTTGAACTAGCTCTCCCGGCACACCATTTACCAATACCCGAGTCGTTGAAAAGCTTAGGAGCTTGGATAAAAGGTTACACCAAATTAGACCAAACCCCAAATGGTTCAGTACTTGCAGCAAGAAGGACCAAGATACCGAGTCGAAGGCTTTTGAAATATCCAGTTTGATAAGAACTCTTGGGTCCCTTTGTCTCTGAAGAGCTCTAGCTGTTTGTTGAACCAAAATAAAATTATCATGGATACATCTCCCTTGGACAAAAGCACTCTGATTTGGTGACACTATGTCCTTATGTGCCAACCTATTGGCTAGGATTTTGGCAACAAGCTTCGCAAAACTATGAACCAAACTTATGGGTCTGTAATCCTTGATCTGCAATGCATCTGGTGTCTTTGGAAGCAAAATAATGTACGCCAAATTAAGAAGGAACAGACTACTAGCGTCACCCTGTAGCAGCCTGTTGAGTGCAGCCATAAGATCAACCTTCACTATACTCCAACAGGTTTTGAAGAAACATCCAGTGTATCCATCCGGGCCCGGTGCCTTATCTGAAGGAAGCGATTTAATTGTTGCCCACACCTCTTCCTCCGAGAAACACTGTTCCAAAGCTGACAGGTCATGAGCGTCTTGGTAAAAGGACCGAAGGTTCAAGGAGCACTGTCTTTGACCCACGGTGCCAAGCAAACTTGAATAGAACTCATAAGCAGCGTGCTGTTTGTCTTCATGCCCTGTAAGAAGCTTATCTCCCACTTTGATTTTTGCCAGGAAATTCTTTTTCTTTCTGTACCTAGCTTGCTGATGAAAAAAGGAATTATTTGCATCCCCTCTTTCAACCATACCAACCTGGAGCGCAAGCGAGCAATTGTGCGCTCTAGAGATGCTAAACCGAGTGCATGCCGTTTCAGCTACCGCCGTAGCCAAGCCTCCTCGCTGGACAACACTCGGGCATCTTGCACAATTTCAATGCGGTGCAAGATTTCCGTGGTGAACCGGAGCTGCATCTTAACATTTCCTATTCTCTTTTGGCTCCACGATTGCAGGTCCCTTGCAAGTCTTTCTAGCTTCAGAGAGAGGATTTGTAGTGGGCAAGAAGCTACCACTGGTTTGCACCAGGAGCTTTGCACCTCCTGCCAGAACCCCTCAAGCTTGGGCCAATAGCTTTCAAAATGAAAACGCCGCTTTCCTTGAACCATGGCCTTCAGACCAAGGATTAAAGGGCAGTGATCTAAAATCAAAGAGGCCGAACTCTGCAGGATGTAATCAGGAAACAACTAATCTCAATCCGATGTGATGAAGACCCGATCCAACCGGACCAAAGTGGGGGCAGCCCGCTCATTCGACCAAGTAAACTTACGGCCAAGAAGAGAAATTTCTTTTAGCTCCAAGTCATCCAAGAGCCAGCAGAATCGACCCATCATTGCTCTATTCACATTAGTGTTATTCTTATCCTCTGCCCTATAAATGAGGTTAAAATCCCCTCCAATGGCCCACGGACCTTGACAGGCTTGCCGAATGTCACATAACTCCTGCAAAGATTGCAACTTCTGATCATCCGCTTGAGGGCCATACACTCCTGTGAACCACTAAGGTAGCCCCTCATGGGCAGCAAACTGCACTGAAACTGAATAAGTGTCAACACGAGAAGTTAAAGCGTGGCAGACATTGCCTTTCCACGCCAACAACACGCCTCCCCGCGAACTGCATGATGGCAATACCACCGAATGATCAAACTCACTGCCCAGCGTTGACATGATCAAACGGTCCGAGATAGACTCCATCTTAGTTTCCTGAAGACACACTACATCAGCCGAGTAGAGTTTACCAAGCTTCGGACGCTGTCCCGTTTTACCTTGCAGTTGAGGCCTCTTACATTCCAAATAAGAAAGTTTGACAACATTACTTCTGAAAAACGCCAACGACCTTTAAACGGCACTTCCACTGATCAGAGATCACACGATCCCACACTTGGCCAAGTAGCAACATCTCGTGGTGCTTCTCCTAGTGAAGGTGGCTGCCAACCAAAAAGCGCTGCTAGTGCTGCGAGGTGAGCTTGAGAGAGGGGCTTGTGGAAGATCCGGCTGTACCTATCCAGCTCTTGCTCGCCTATCGCTTCATGCTCTGCTACCAGACCCAAGCGCCGAATCAAAGTTGCTTGAGTTTGAGAGGCCGTCATCAGAGGTGCCCCCTCTTTTTTCAGCCGATTGCTTTGGCGGAGAACAAAGTTTGACGGGAGCTGAGAGGGCCGCCATTTCTGGATCGTCGGCAAAGGGAGCAGGCCGTCGGTGGCCTGGGTTACCTCGGCAAGGAAGGCTTTTGCCGGTGTTGAAAGGCTTGGGCTGGATTGCTGCTACTGGGAGTGGCGCTGCCGATGCCTGACATAAACACACGAGATTGTCCGGGTTCCCGCCTCTCGCGAAAGATCCTGGGCGCCCTCCTCCGGTGCGGGACTGCTGCTGCCCTGGGCACCCTCCTCCGGTGCGGCACGGCGGCCGGATGAAGAGGGCCAGACGTCTGCACCATCAGCCAGTCCGGTGAAAAGAGCTCCTGCCTCTCGCGAACACCGGGCGCCCGCTCCGAGCGGCACGGCCGCCAAGCGAAGCAGGCCGGGGGGCATCTAGCGCACACCAGGCCGCGTCTGGACCGGCACGGGTGCCAGCCGAAGCGGGCTGGGGGGCATCGCGTGCACACGAGCCAGCTCTCAGACGAATTGGGCCGGGAGCCTACATCGAAAAACGGCCCAAGGCCCGGGGCGGAGCGTGCCTGCTCGCGTAGGATATCTAGAGTTTTCGCACGCACCGTGTCGGTAGCCACCCCAGAAGCCGGCTCAGGAGAGGGGCGTCGCGTGGCCTCCGCGCCAACTCCCAACGTAGGAGGGGACGGCTCGGCGGCACCTCGGGCGGCGCAGAGGAAGGTGAACCTGGGACGGCAACCGGGAAGGAGGCCTTGGGACCGCAAGCTGCCCCGGCTGGAGATCTCCTCCATCATGGCGGATCCCAGCAGGGAGCGCAGAGGATGCCACGTGGTCAGCGGCGTGGCCAGCAAGCGATCCGATGGGCCCAAGGCGGAGCTTGACAGGGACACGACCCGGCTGGAGGTCTCGGGAGCTCCTCCTCGACGGCGAGCTGCCTCGGGAACTCCGCTGCCGGAGTCTGGCCGCAGCCTGGCCGAAGACGTCCGCAACCTGGCCGAAGAAGGTCGCAGTCTGGCCGAAGGAGGAGGCGGAGAGCGCAAGACGCAGGGATTCCACTGCTTTGGCGATAGCCAGCCTGGAGACACTTCCCTGGCTTCCGGAGGAATGAAGCCGGCGCTTACGATGCCGCCGAGGCCTCCCTCCAGAGCCGGTGCCATCCACCGCTGGGATGAAGCCCCTCCCGTGCCGGAACCGCCAACCGCCGCCGGGGATGAAGAAGCTTCCACGGCTTCCGCACTCGGGGAGACACGCCGCCATACCGAGATGCGCCTCCGCAACGGGGGCGCTCCTGGGCAGGTGAAAGAACGGTGGCCCGGTCCCAGGCAACGAAAGCATCTCACCCGGCGACGGTAGTCCGCAACACGATGCGACGCAGCAAGACAGTTGAAGCATTTACCACGAAGATCAACCGGTGGACGTCGAGGGCCACAAGATGGGTGACGAGGTCTACCCCGAACACGGCGGCGACCAACCACCTTTTGCCAGCCATCCTCTACCGGCCCTGGAGACAACCCCCGGCCAAGAAGAGACGCAGCGTGGTCTGCAGGATTGTGCCAGCCGCGGTCTCACAGGATCGTGGCTCGCCATGCACGCAGACCGCCATTGTCGCCGGCTCGCCGAAACCTCGTCAGCCGTCCCGGGAGAGGCTAGCACCACGTCGCGGTAGAAGGCGCGCGAAGAGACAACCGGGGAAGTGGGAGGAGAGGTCTCCCTCCAGCGCTCCAACTTCGACCGCCCAACCACGGGGGAGGACGGCGATTGGGGGGAAGGAGAAGCGGTCGGCGCTAGGGGGAGGCACGACCGAGGAGGTGGGCGCCGAGTCCGGAGTGGACGTCGGCGTGTGAGGTAAGGGAGACATCCTAAAGTAACCATCAATGGGTATGGAAATAGTAATTAGGTTTTAAACGGTATGTTTTTTCAAAGCGGGGTCAATAGGAAGATTATAATAAAAAATATACTAAGTTTATTTGTATCGGCTAAAATCATATGTGGCTATTTTTCTCTATGTACTGTCTCTTGTGAACAATTAAAATTTAAAAATTTAAACCATAAATCACAGCCTAAAAGAATCCACCCTATAGTTGTGGCTTATAAGTGATTGGCTTTTGGCTGTGAATTTTTAACTGATTGTGAGAGATTTATGGAGTAAGGAATATTTGTGTTGAGAAGCTATTCTATTTAAAATGGCTCTTGCAATGATTTCTATAAATATTTTATAGAAATTATATTGAGAAATTACTCTAATTAAAAGGCTGATCTTTAATAGTCAAAAATTAAAAATTGTTAAAATAGATCCTACGAAATTACAATCTTTGCTGCTATTAGTTTTTTGAGTGTGCTGGTCCTATAGGCCCTATTTGGAGCCATGCAATTCTCTAAAGCCCAGTTTGGAACCATGGAATTTCTCTACAATCTTATATGAATTGAGGCCCTGTATGGGACAAGAATTTTTCATGATTCCTAGAGAAATTGGACTGTTTCGTGTGAAACTTTGAATTCCAAACAGGCTTCAATGATTTCATATGAAATTCCGATGAAAGTGTAGCGTCCTCCCCTTATCTGGTGGTTTCTTGCAAGTTGCAATCTTTAAAGGTGCAGGCTTCATGATTTTAAGGGGTACCGTTTGGTATAGATATATGTATTAGTTAATGATTCGTTTCATTTTTTTAGGCGTGTTTGGAATTTTTCGAGAAGGAAACATGTAGAGAGGAGATGTTTTCTTTGTCTTAAATTACTAATGTATACATTTTACGCAAAAAAGATTTTGAAGGATAGATGTTCACATCGAATCAGCCACACTGCTCCCGCCACATTTCAGCGCCCGCACCAAATCCCTGAAGAAACCGACGTGGCCACTCCCGCGCCGCTCACTACAGCTACCTCACCCAATTCAAAATGTACCGTACGATCCCTCATCAACGGTCTTCCCCTTCACCCCACCCTCCACTTCATCAAACCTCCCAATTCGGAGCGTCCCCAAGACCCAATTAACCAACCCACCACCGATGGACGCCGCAACCGCCGCGACGGCGACGGCGACCGCCGCAGCGGCGATGGTGTGGTTCCGGAAGGGGCTCCGCGTGCACGACAACCCGGCGCTGGACGCGGCTCGGCGCCGCGCCGCGCGGCTGTACCCGGTGTTCGTGCTCGACCCGCGCTACCTCCGCCCGGACCCCGCCGAGCCGTCCCCGGGCTCCGCGCGCGCCGGGGTCGCCCGCGTCCTCTTCCTAATGGAGAGCCTCAGCGACCTCGACGCCCGCCTCCGCCGCCTCGGCTCCCGCCTCCTCCTCCTCCGCGCCCGCGACGACGTCGCCGACGCCGTCTGCGCCGCCCTCAAGGACGTAAGCAATCAATCAATTACCACACCGTTCTTGAGGAAGGCTAATCTTGCAAGCATTTTGGGACCTAACCTTCTTGTGTTCTTCCATCGCAGTGGAACATTGGAAAGCTGTGCTTCGAGTCCGACACCGAGCCATACGGGCTGGCCCGCGACAAGAAAGTCACGGTATGCCTAGTGATCACTGTCACTCCTCTTAGTACTAGTTTTCTCGGGAGATTACAAAAATTCCGTCTTTGTTCTGGTTGTTGATTTTCAAGGATTTTGCGGCTACTTCGGGAATCGAGGTGTTCTCGCCGGTCAGCCACACCCTTTTCGACCCTGCAGAAATCATAGAGAAGGTACTCGGTAGTCAGTACTTCTGCACTCATGATCATTGATCGAATGTTTGGAGTCCTCTGCTTACGGGATTTTTTCGGCAACCGGAAGAATGGAGGTCGACCGCCGTTGACATACCAATCGTTCGTGGCCATCGCCGGGGAGCCGCCTGAGCCGGTAATGGAGGAATACTCTGGGCTCCCGCCGGTTGGAGATACTGGGGAGTACGAGTTGTTGCCCGTGCCCAAAGTGGAGGAGCTTGGGTATGGGGATATCAGCCAGGTTAGAGCAGTAGCACATTTGACTTACTCCCAAGTACTAATTGTTCGATCAGATTTGAGATTTACTTTACTGGATTGCCATTTATATGTAGGAGGAGATTTCTCCATTCCGTGGCGGCGAGACGGAAGCTCTTAAGAGAATGAGAAAATCACTCCAAGATAAGGTGCGTCTGAAAAAAGTGATTACTTTTCTGATTCATTTCGTTCATATCTTCTGAAATCTGAATGATGGATTTACAAATGGAAATTACCTGTTCCTATGATACATTACACTCTGATAACATCAAATTCCCTTTTGCAGGAGTGGGTAGCCAGATTTGAGAAGCCTAAGGGTGATCCCTCTGCCTTCCTGAAACCTGCGACAACGGTTTTGTCACCGTATCTGAAAGTGAGTCTTGTGGCGAGCCAATGTTGCCGGTCTCACTCATTCCCATTTGTTTTAGATTACTGTGTTGAAGTGGATTGTTGTGTCGCAGTTTGGTTGCCTGTCGTCAAGATATTTTTACCACTGCATTCAGGATGCCTACAGGACTGCGAGGAAGCATACAAAACCACCTGTTTCATTGACTGGCCAGGTGAGTTCATCTGTAAATGCGTTTGTTTGTTCTGAAGGTAAAGAAAAAAACTGACCTCTGAGTGCTTGACCTATGTTCTTGTAACAGTTGCTGTGGCGGGACTTCTTCTACACAGTGTCTTTTGGGACTCCTAATTTCGATCGTATGAAAGGAAACAAAATATGCAAACAGGTCTGCTCCATTTGATCCTATCATCTCCTTTGCTACAACTCTCTTCTTTATCATAATCCGAATCCCTTTGTCTAGATTCCATGGAGAGAGACTGAAGAGCTGTTTGTAGCATGGAGAGATGGTCGGACAGGATATCCTTGGATTGATGCTATCATGATTCAGGTTTGCCCTGACAAACCCATGACAACTTTGCAAAAATCAATTCATCTTGCTTCCCATCTTATTAGTTCACTTGCATCACCTATAACTACCAAATCATTTGAAGTTCTTGCTCATTTTGTTTTAACTACCAGCTAAGGAAGTGGGGTTGGATGCATCATCTTGCACGCCACTCAGTTGCTTGTTTTCTGACGCGGGGCGATCTGGTATGTATGATCTATATAATAGCATGCTGTGATGTTATTTGTTTGAAAATTTTCTAGTAGGTTAACTTATTACTTTTTAACAATTCGTAGTCATTCTGAAGTTAAAACTAGATCTTCACTTTAATTTATCATATTCTGAAATTTTGTTTTAAAAAAATCAATGGTGAAGCCAGTTATAGGGATGCCAATATAACTATCAATAGTTTCACATCTAAAATTTGATGAAAAATTATGGTAAGGAAAGAAAGCAGACACAAAAAGTGCCTGTTTGCGAGATAAATCATGTAGGTAACTAAAAAAAAGTGAAGGTAACTAAAAAAAAGTCATTCAATTACCTAATGATATCTGATAAGGACAATACCTCTTTGAAAGCAACAAAGACATTGACAACAACAAATCTTAAAGACACTAATGCCTATGTAGTATTTTTTTTCGAGTCCGATTCCAAGCTTGGATATTTTACCTGAACTTGTCAACTTCTCTTTTACATTAAGTTTATCCACTGGGAGAAAGGCCGTGACGTCTTTGAAAGGCTACTGATAGATTCTGACTGGGCCATTAACAACGGCAATTGGCTGTGGCTCTCCTGTTCATCCTTCTTTTACCAGGTCAGAAATGAAACAGTCCCTCCAGGTTCTATGACCTACATTTTTATTCAGTATAATAGTTTCTTTACAATGTCCTTCAAAACAGTATCACAGAATTTACTCCCCTATCTCCTTTGGAAAGAAGTATGATCCCAATGGAAACTACATCAGGCATTTCATCCCAGCGCTGAAAGGTACTTCAGCAACAACATTTCAGCACCTGGAAGAAGCTATTTAATGATTTCACAGCTAATCCCATTTTTGCATTATAGACATGCCCAAGGAGTACATCTATGAGCCTTGGACTGCACCCCTTAGCATCCAGAAGAAAGCCAAGTGCATTATTGGCGAAGACTACCCAAAACCAGGTAAAAAGAAACTATTTTCAGGTACAAAAGATGTTACTAATACAGTGGTAGGACCTTTAGTAAACATCTTGTCGGTTGTTTCAGTGGTTGATCATGAGACTGCAAGCAAAGAATGTAGGAAGAGGATGGGAGAAGCTTACGCGTTGAGTCGCCTTGATGCTAACCCTGTCAAAGAAAAGCCCTCAAATTCATCGCGAAGAAAATTGTTTGACGGCATCCAAAACGCCTCTGGCTCATCCAAGACTAAGCAACCGAAGAGGAGTGGCTGAGCCGAGCAATGTGCAGCTCCCCTCCTGTAGCATCTTCACACTAATTGATTCACTTTCAGTATGAAATTTTCAGTTGGTTGTGACATTGATAGGCGGCCTGCAGTCTGTCAGCTGTAGCTAGTCTGATGTTGTACTGAATTGTAGTAATGCCTGAATCAACATAAAAAAACTGAATAATCTGTAACATTTAGTCATGTAGCATCTAACAAGTGGTGAATATATACCTACTTGCAAGTACTAGTGTACAGAGACAAGAGATATTATTTCTCATCAAATCCTGCCTAACTCTGATTACTCCATCTTATCACACGCTTAAACTCTGATAGATGGGTAGGAAAGGCACAGATGGTTGCTTGCTTGCTTGGTGCGAAACCATAAGATGTAACCAAACACGTGAAGCCAATACCAAATCATGCTCTCATAGTGTATATATGCCCATGATGAGGGTTGGCACACTCTAATCTGCAAAGTGACGATAGCGATAAACTTATGTTAAATTCTTCACACACCAAGGAAAGGAGAGACAGAAACAAATACACGCTAACAACGTGAGTTCAGGATTGTTGCATATGTTTCTTGCAAGAATAAGGCGAGATGATTAGATAATGAAGCAGTAAAATCACAGTAAACATGGTGAAATTATGAAGGACAAGCTGCCAGAGAGAGAGAGAGAGTTGCACTGAAGTTTAGCATCAATCTTGGTATCATTGGCACCTTTTGTACAGCCAATACGCACTAAATCTATCTACCTTTGCCTTTTCTGTTAAAATATGATCCAAATTCTTCATTGTATCCATATCGAACACTACGCCAGATGTGGTATCGAGCGGTGCATGCATCAAAGACTGTGTTAGATGTGACAACAGCTAGCACATTCAACTCTGATTCGGTTTTCTTCTCCGTTCAGGCTTATTCCCTAGCCTATATATATATCTCTGTAGTTGCACAACTTAGAGGCACAAAAGTTTACGTGCTTGTAATCTCTCAAACTTAGGCCCCCTTTTTGCTGGAGGTGCAAAACCAGTGGACATGTTGTGGAAGGATGCAAGGCTGATCTAGATTGCTATGTTTGCAACAAGAAGAATGCTCATTTAGCAGCCAAATGCCCCATCCTCAAGATGTCGAAACCAACTGCCAGCCTTCTCGGATATGGCACAAATGACATGTGTTTTCTGAGAATGCCGGATTTGGATTACAAATTGGAGGTTCCAGACGTTGCACCCACGGCTTTGATTACGGTGACAGATGGTGTCCTATCAGCTGAGGTAGTGCAGTCAGAACTTGCAAAACTAACACGGGCAGACTGGAACTGGGAGGCTTTACCACATGGGAAGGATTCTTTCCTGGTTGCCTTTCCTTCGGAGGAGGAACTTAAGCGAATGGCTGATATCGAATTTCGCTTAAGGAACCATGGAGCCACATTGACAATCTCAGAATGGCAGTCTACAGCAGATGTCCAACCGATTTATCAGCTGGATGAGGTGTGGGTACATATCACAGGAGTACCTCATGCTTGGAGATATTACCTTGCTTTCTGGGCTTTGGGTTCCGTAATCAGGGCTACTTCAGAGGTGGATATGTTGACATACCGGAAAAAAGGTATTATTCGTGTGTTGGTTGGCATGTTAAATAGAGATCTATTACCATATACCACACACATGGTGTTTCGGTTGGAAGGTTATAATATCACTTTCAATGTGGAGAGTAGTGACTTTGTACCAGCGACACCACCATCTGCTGACAATGACCATATGGATCAGGATGGGGAGGGGGCTGGCAAGGATGGTCACGATGATAGTTTTTCTGATATTGGCAATGCAACAAAGAAGCCAAAGAGTGATGGTACAGCTAGCACTTCAGCGCCTACCCAACATGTTTCGGGACCAACTCCTATGCAGCTGTCGTTATATGTGACCCCACTCGGCAAGGCCAGGTCAGCACCTTCACCACGGCCGATCGTATTTGATGATATACAAATTACATCGCTCATTGCTGTCACATCTCCAAAAGCTCCTGACGGCACTGGTTGTGAGAAGGGAGCATTGACTTCTATATGTACACCAGTTGGTGACTCCATGGTTGTTTCAATACCGGAGATACCACATCATGCTGCGCAGCAGGGTGAGTTCATGGACATGCCGATAGTGTACAAGCGTCGTCATGGTACTGTTCCACGCTCTAGCGCAATGATGGATGAGCAGCAACCTACACAACACCTACCCGGCCAGATGGAGGAGGTGCAACAACTTGATGCGCCGAGAGGGACACATTCCACTCCGTTGGTTACAGGTAGTTTCGGCCTGGTGGCCTCGCCATCTACATGTATTGATACCAGTGAGATATTGGGTGGGTCAGTATATCTTGAGGGTAAGAGACGAAGTGTAAGGGCTAATACATCTCTTGCCATTTCAGGGATTATGCCCGCCGATGAGGATATTCTGAAAAGAGCAATGAAGCGTACGGCATCCCGCAACTTGGATGGACCAGTGGAGACCAAGACGGTGGTAGACCACAGATCGTCGTCACCACTTTCGCCCTCCACTCCACACACTATGATGCCTGGTACGTCTCAAATTTGCTCAGACACTTCAATTTCTGCTATACCTAGTCATAAATGTGCCTCCAATTTAACTAATTTGGGGATCGTACTGGGTAGTTGTAGTAAAACTGTTAATATCTCCATTAATGCTCTCAAAAGGGTAGAAATTGATCGTTTAACTGTGTCACCTAGTTCGAAAGGAAAAAGTAAAACTAATAACATTAGTATCGTTGATCCTTTCGAGGCTAGTGATACGGAGGATAATGCAACAGATAGTACCCTCCTTAGTCATTTATTAAATGATATCTCGGATATTGGATATGAGGATGTGGACCTCGACACACGAATATGTGATCTGATGGTTATCGATCGAAAATCCAAATCTAACACTAAAAAGAATAGAGCTCGCAAGAAGGGAGTTATACTTAAAAAACAGGTTTCCCCATGAAAGGATTCTATTGGAATAGCAGAGGTCTTTCAGACTTGGCTAAATATAGATATATATCAGACGCAATCAAAGATTACAATTTAGACTTTGTTGCTATTATGGAGACGGGGAAACAACAAATGTCAAAGACGAATCTGGCTAGACTCTCTGGAGGGTTAGATTTCACTTGGCACTGTCTTCCCCCGCGAGGGCGATCGGGTGGTATTCTTTTAGGAATAAATGCAACAGTTTTCGACTTATCGTTGATTGTAGAAGGGAAATTTTATATTAAATTTCATCTCTGCAATAAATCGGATAATTTCAAATGGATACTTATGGCAGTCTATGGTCCAGCTCAAGAAGAATTCAAATCAAGTTTCTTATTGAAATTTGGTTGGGCATGCTAACATAATCCTTTACCCACCCTCATAGGTGGTGATTTTAATATTATGAGACATAGTAAAGAAAAAAACAAGGATAATTACAATAGCCGCTGGCCTTTTCTGTTCAATGCTGTCATAGATAGCTTTGATCTTAGGGAAATTGACTTAGCGGGACGACAGTTTACCTGGGCAAACTCACGTTCTGATCCTACCTACGAGAAACTTGATCGAGTATTAATGTCGACGGAATGGGAGTTCAAGTATTCTTTGGTGACCGTACAAGCGCTGGATAGAGTCCTTTCGAACCATACCCCATTATTCTTGGATACAGGTTTACCGGCTTATGCGGGTATACCGCGACAATTCAAAATGGAACTTAGCTGGTTTTCCCGCGACGGTTTCTACGACAGGATTGTAGATGTCTGGAACAAGCCAGTGCCGGGAAGGAATCCTGTCCAACGATGGAATCACAAGTTGAGTGCTTTACGCAAGTATCTCCGAGGCTGGGCGTCACATACCAACGGGGCGTATAAGCAACAGAAAGCTAACCTTCAGTCTACCATTAATGCTATCGATGTTGTAGCTGAAACTAGAGAACTATCGGGAGCCGAGCGAGTTCAACTTGCTCAGGCAAGGGATCAATTGACTAAGCTCCTTCGTGAGGAGGAAATCAAGTATTACCAGCGTGCGAAAGCTACTGACATTCTGCTAGGGGATAATAATACTCGTTATTTCCAAATGGTTGCTAATGGTAAGCACAGGAAAAAACGAATATTTTCCCTAGAGCATGAGAATGGAAAGATCGAAGGACAGGATAACCTCAAAACTTTCATTACTCGATTTTACAAAGATCTGTTTGGTGCACCTGAGGAAAATTACTTTAAACTGGACGAGTCTAGAAAGGATGATATTCCACAGGTCACACAGGCAGAAAATGCCTTCCTAACATCTCCCTTCACTGAAAAGGAGATTAGGGACGCAATTTTTGATATGGAGCATAACAAAGCACCTGGACCGGATGGCTTTCCTGCAGAGTTCTACCAGAAATTCTGGGATGTCATTAAAGCGGATTTGTTACAAATGTTCTATGCTCTCTATTCTGGCCACATTCCTTTATTTAGCCTGAACTTTGGCGTCATTACGCTAATCTCGAAAGTACAAGATGCCAATCAAATCCAACAATACCGACCTATTTGTCTTTTAAATGTCAGCTTCAAAATTTTCACCAAGGTAGCTACTATCAGATTAAATTCAGTAGCGGATCATATCATTAGCCCAACCCAAACTGCTTTTATGCCAGGACGTAACATTCTAGAGGGTGTCGTTATCTTGCATGAGACCATCCATGAGATGCATCGGCAAAAACAGAGTGGAGTCATCTTTAAGATCGACTTTGAAAAGGCTTATGATAAAGTACGATGGACCTTTTTAATGCAGACATTGCGGATGAAGGGTTTTTCACCAAAGTGGATATCTTGGGTGCAATCCTTCATCTCGGGTGGTTCGGTTGCGATTAACGTAAATAATGATGTAGGGTCTTACTTCCAAACAAAAAAGGGCCTTCGACAGGGTGATCCACTATCTCCATTACTCTTCAATATTGTTGCCGATATGCTTTCAATTTTGATCAAACGAGCAAAGGTCGATGGCCAGGTCAGTGGAGTGGTGCCTCATCTGGTAGAGGATGGATTATCCATCCTACAATATGCTGATGATACAATCCTCTTTATGGACCATGACTTGGAGAAGGCTCGTAATATGAAGCTATTGCTTTGTGCTTTTGAACAACTATCAGGTCTAAAAATCAATTTCCATAAGAGTGAACTATTACGCCGGAAGGCACGAAGTGGTCGATCAATATCTGACCTTGTTTGGTTGCTACCAAGGAGACTTTCCACTAAAGTATTTAGGGATTCCTATTCACTATAGGAAACTATCAAATGCTGATTGGAAACGAGTTGAGGAACGGTTCGAGAAACGACTCAGTAGTTGGAAGGGCAAACATCTTTCGACAGGCGGGAGATTAACGTTGATTAACTCCGTACTCAGTAGTTTACCCATGTACATGATGTCCTTCTTCGCGATTCCAAAAGGGGTACTTCAGAAACTAGATTATTTCCGCTCTCGATTTTTTTGGCAGAGTGATGACCATAAACAAAAATATCGTCTCGTTAAATGGAGTATATTGTGCCAACCTAAAGACCAAGGGGGCCTCGGTATTCATGATTTGGAGATTAAGAACAAGGCTCTTCTGAGTAAATGGCTCTTTAAGTTGTTGACAACCGATGGTACCTGGCAACAGATTATACGGAATAAATATCTTCAGTCCAAACCGTTTTCACAAGCACAGTGGAGAATGGGGGACTCTCATTTTGGGCAAGTCTTATGAAGGTGAAGAGAGTTTCTCCGATTTGGCTCGTTCATATTGCAAGATGGATCGCAAATTAGGTTCGGGAGGACAAGTGGCTCGGTCGAGACAACCTGCGAAACGAAGACCTACACTATATAATATAGCCCGACACAAGCGAGTTCTTGTCGCAGAGGCCCTCGGCAGACTCGCCTCCTATTCTCTCTGGCGGAGAGATCTCATTGGTCATAAGTTAGTAGCTTGGAGCGATTTACTTTCACGCATTGCTAACATTGTCTGAGTCAGAACTGATGAATTTATTTGGAACCTACATCAAAATGGACAGTTCTCGGTGAAATCACATTACCTAGCTATGATTCATGTTGATGTCCCTAACTTGAATAGTTCCTCTGAAAATTAAAATTTTTCTTTGGTACTTGCGTAGAGGGGTCGTTTTGACGAAAGATAATCTTGCTAAGCGTCAGCGGCAAGGTAACAAGACATGTTGCTTACATCATACGGACGAAACAATTACTCATTTGTTCTTTGGTATCGCTTTGCTCGTCTTGTTTGGTCTATCATACGAGCGGCTTGAGGACTTTCTCAACCCGTAGTGTATCTCACATGTTTGGTTCTTGGCTAGGGGTGTCGAGAAAGAATTGAAATCTCTGTTCTGCTAGGGTGTTTGCTACTTGTTGGTCACTATGGCTATGCGGGAATGATATGATATTTGACAAAAACATCATATTTCTCCTTTTGAGTTATCTTCTCGGTCATTCATTGGCCGTGCACAGGTTATACTACAAAGGCCATCTTCACGGGAATTGGTTGCGGCATCTCAACATTTGACGCGGGTGGTCTCGGAGTTTTACCCGGGCTATCATATATTGAATTCCATCTTTATGCATTTGTGATTTTTTCCTCAAGAGTTTTACACGTTATATCAACATCTCTTGTTCTTTCGATTATCTATTTTTGCCATATATTTTATAACATTTTCATTGCCTTTCATTGCGTCCTAACAAACCGTGACCTAATTTGAACCGCGGCGTCCAAGAATCGAAAGGGATTTCCTTCAAAAAGAATCGAAAGGGATGAATACCCAACTCATGCCGTCGACCTTTCGACCATGCTTATGCCATGCACGAACTATGAACGAAAGTGTGAATGATTTGTTATTAATGAACATATCTTTTATGCAGCTGTGTTTGTAGTAGTTCACCTTTTCGGTTATCCTTTCCTACACCACAAGAAAAGGAAAACCATGAAACCAAGCAAATCCAAAACCATGGGAGCAGCGGTACGTTATCACTAAGCCAGCCCCCGAGTTGTTAAATTTTCTTGAAAAGAATCCAATTAACACATGATTAGCTTGATCCTAGATTAGTTTGCCAAGGTTACTTGTTTTAGGGGTGCTCACGATGGCTTCTGGTATCACGATGACTTTTTTTTCTACTGTTGTATTTTTTTCCCGTATTCTTTTGTATTGTTTATGATAGACTAACATTTTTTTTCTATTTTATTTTTTTAAAAAAATTTAATTATGCCAAATAAGCTAACTCAATTACAATAAAAAAAGTCAGCTACAGTAAAAAAAATTACAAGCTATCGTTATTCTGAACACTACCTTAAAAGCAAGGGAATGCCAAGAAGTGCCTCAAGTTTGTAGATTGAGTTAAAAAAAAGGTAGATTATACATTATTTGTGAAGTAGATATTGATTCAAAGTTCATTACACATGTAGGACTGGATGGATATGAACGAAGAGTAGGCACGCGCCTGAAGTTCAATTAAACCCTTAGATTTAGGGTCTGTTCTTTTCAGATTCTAAAAATTACTTTTGATTTTTACTATAGTACCTAACTTTTAAACGGAGTATTTTTTAAAGATGAGATCTACAAGTTAATTGTAGTATATATTAAAAGCTCAATATTTGTACAATCCAAAATCACAAGTGATTATCTCTCTATCCGTAATCTTTATCGTAAATAACTAAAATTTAAAAATTTCAACCAAAAGTCAGAAGTCACAGCCATATCAAACAGACTCTTAATGGCAGTTGTAATTATGAATTTCGTAGAGAACTTATTCTACACTCCAATATGCACCTTCGGAGCCTGTTTGGAGTGCAAAGAAACACTTCAGTTCTAACATGAATCGAGAAAATTTCTCGTATTCCAAACGGGGCTTTAAAATCTTCAACTCAAAATATTCCATATTGTATATATTTTGAAATCTCTAACAAAAATGGCATACAATTTCAATCATTTTGTGGCATTTTCAAACGCTGCTCTTCAACACCCCAGGAAGGCCAGCCACACCATCTGTACCATAACCGACAACCCAAGAAAGGGATACTACTACTTTTCGTTCTTTTCTACTTAATATTTTTTATTTTTTACGGCCTCCAAGATACAAATTTAACTATTATATCTTATAACTTTACATTAAGATATACTAATAAAATTATAATATTATAAAAATATTTTTAACTATAAATCTAATAATATACTTTTTATATAGTCTATCTAAATAATTTTAAATTTATTGGTGGTTAAGTTTAAAAAAGTTTGATGCGAATTATAAGAAGTTAAGTAAAAAAAGAGTATTACCCTAAGAAGAACCCGACCCATCTAAGTCGTCCAATGCCCATCAGACGGCCAAGATTGGACGCTGAGGTGGTGGACTAGGAGCACAGTGGAAGGCAGTTCGGATCCTCTCCTGACACATGTATAAATGCACACCCTTCCGAAATTAATTAAAAAAAATTAATTCTATGTCCTTTTTTCTGCTTCTCGATTTTTCTCCAATTTCCTCTTCGTCTAGTCTCTTCTGCCTAGAGTTCAAGAATTCAGGCCGGAATTCGGCGGGCTCGGAGGAATTTTTTCCGCTCCTCTTTCGGTCGCAGCCGTCGTCGCAAGGTTTGTGCTTGTTCTAGATTTTCTTAAAAAATCGTTTTGCTGTTTCGGGGGACGTTGTTCTTCATGTCTTTGTGCGGGGATGGAGGCGGCGAGAAGAGTAGCGCATTGGTTAATTAGCTGGTGACTAAGTGCGATGGTTTCTTGGCCCCAACTCGCCAGTACAAAGGTTCTTGTTTGGTTGTTATGTTTAGTGACTAGATCGTTTTGCTATGCAGATTTCGTAGGATCTTTGATCTGGTTCTTGTTGATATCGTCGTCTTTTCTTAAGGACCCCATGTTTAGTTTGCAATTTCTAGCGTATTTTCTGCTGTGGGATAATAGATTGTAATTTGCTTGAAGTACCTTTAGTTATCCGTGAATTACCTGTTGTCTGTTGATCTGTTGGGGATACGTCGGTTAGTCTTTTCCTTCTCTGTTCGATTACTTGGTGTAGGCGTTGGTTGTGGCTCGAAGCAATTGCCGATGTAAAGCGTTCTCGTTTAGAGTATCCAAGTGATTTTTAATCGCTTGTTTGTTCATCTGTTCTTGTGTGGATTGGCAATTTGATACATCTGAATCCACTTAAATTTGCACTGCTGTTGTTGCAGTTTATTGTGAGGTCCCGATATGCAAAAGTAGGTGAAATTTTCTGTTAGAGCATGTTAACTCGTCATTACACTTTGGACTTTGGAGTACCCATACCGATATATGATGAATTTAGTTGAGTGAGAGTTTAATTTGTGATTTTATTTTGAACGCCTTAGTCTCATTTCGGATTAGTATCATCTGTGTTATGTTTACGAGTTCATTTTATTCTCTTGTTCAATACTGCTCTACAAGTTTAGAAAGGTCTTGCCTTTACTACTCACCTAGTTCATTCAATTACTAAATTTGTTATGTTCCTGTCTGCAACAGTGTTTGGGCGATAGGAGGACCCAATGAAATTCTGCAAAGGGGGCAAGGTGGAGGTATTGCAGAAGGCGGACACACCTCTGGGTTCCTGGAGGCCTGCTGAGATCGTCTCTGGCAATGGACACACCTATCTTGTAAACTATGATCCATATCCAATTGACAATAGTGTGGCTGTGGAAAGGGTGCCAAGAAAGGCAATGAGGCCTCCCCCCCCACCCCCTGATGGTTGGGTACGCTGGGTCACAGGCGACATCCTTGAAGTCTTTGACAGCTACTCATGGAAGGTTGCGGAAGTGGTGAGATTGCTTGGTTTTAATTACTATCTCGTCAGGCTCCTTGGATCCTCCCTGGAGTTGACAGTACATGCATCCAATCTTAGGATAAGGCAGCTTTGGCAAGATGGCAAATGGGTTGCTATTCCAAAGGTACAGCTCATCCTTTTAAATTACCAAATAAGTGTTACTTGTGCACAAGTTCTAATCTATGCTAATACTAATGCCTGTTATGGAAATTATGGATAACTTAGTCAAATGGTTGATATGGCCATAGTTTTTTGTGTCTTCAATATTCTACTATGGGGTTTGAAGAATCTCTTCAGTGTTTATTTATAAATTGATAAACATACTAGTACTAACTTGCACTCACTAATGAGTCTTCACAATTACTTTCAGGATTCTGCAAGATGTCCTGGTGGTTCACTTAGGAGCCGGTCAAAAGGTGGAAAATTTGGCCATGAGTTAATCCACACTTCCGGGGATAGTCATCTTCTACTAAAGAATAAGAATGTGTTTGATGGCAATATGTCTCGAGGCATGAAGAGAAAATCATCTGCTGTATCAGCTTTCCCTACGCAGCGTAGTGAGATCACTAAGAGATTTCAGACGTCTCATAGAGATGGCCCACATCTTGTTCCTGGAGATTCTCTTCATTTGATGGATAAGGTAGAGGCTGTTGATTCCCCATGCTTAATGCTGGGTGAAAAATACATGCATGATTCCTTAAATAACAGCGCAAATGGCTTTCCTAAAACAAACTTGGCAGTGGTTAACACCAATGTTGATCATCAGTATCACGCTGTAACAACTCAAGATAGTGATGCTGATAGTGTCACATCCTCTGTTGGTAGTTGCAACCCCTGCGGTAGCCCCTATAGACCAACACATCCTCAAGAACATCCTCAAGAGTATGACAGTGGAGATATTTGTAGTAGGACTGATGATGCTGAAGCTTCTGTATCTGGAAGAGAATCACCTCTTCCTATTCAAGATGGTCTGAGGGAAGAAACCCATCTGCTTGAGTTGCATGCTTATCGTGCAACAATGATGGCACTATATGCTTATGGGTCAATTAGCTGGGAGCAAGAGGCTTTGATGACTAATCTGAGGCTTACACTAAACATATCAACTGATGAACATTTAGCCGAGTTGAGGAATTTGGCTTCCTCTGCAGTTCATTCTAGATAGCCATATGAAACAGTAGTTCTGTCTTGGTTGTTATGTTCTCATATCACTTACTTTAGACCTGTAGAATCATGGTTAGTGTGGAAATCGCATTCACTTGTTGGAGTGCTTGATGTTCTGTATTAACAATGGAGATAGGGGAATTTTTTGTATGATAGATTCGCGAAAACATCTCAAGTACTACTTTTGCCCACACTGACTCAAAGCTTCCTTCTTTAATTGAACCCAGCTGTCTTCTTAACTTCATATTATCTTGTATTGGTTTTGCGCTGCTGTGTCAATGCCCTTGATATGTGGTGTTAGAAGTGTTATTCAATGACGGTATCATGCTTTATACCACTTTAAAGTTGTGATAAGTGGTTGTAATTCAGTGACATGACATGGCAATGAAATTTCATTTCTAGAGGTCTGCATGTTCAGCTAACAACTTTCATGTGTTCAATGTGTTACTTTATCTGTCCTATTTGACTATGTTGATGTATTATTATTCCTTCTTTGCTAGATCTTTTGCATATTTGTGCGAAAAGAAGCCATTGCTCCACTGTAGGAAAAACACCTTTATTAAACATCAATATGCATAACCTAACAGTCGACCAACATCCTACTCTATTCTCTTGTCATTCTGCTGCTCTTGATAGATAACTACTCCTTGTTAGACCTCTTTGCTCACTGCATTAGAAGCCATCACTACATCTCTTTGTAATATTGTTTTGGCTGATTTGTTTTCCCTTTTCCGATGGTGTGCAATTGCAAACAAACAAAAAGGGAAAAGATGACATCTGATGCTTCTCATGCATTTTCCAGGGCCGAAGTTGGAGGCTTGTAAAGCATCCTTCGGTAGGTCCATGTTGATGGAGGCGTTTGTCACATGGTTTACATGGTGATCGATGTGGCAACATTTCCATCAAACCTTGGTTGGTATCTAAATTTTTGTTTTATCTTCTTACTTCCTTTCCTGCTCCACTAGCTTTTGCATGGAAATTGCAGGGAAATTTGTCTTGACATTAATTAGCAAATAAGTTTTAATGCTACCCTTCCACATGCATTATTCTTGCAAACAAGAATGCTAATGCCGTTACATACCTTGAGAACTAGTGCCTCTTTTCTCTGAACTTATTGAAATATCTGATTGTGTTTTGTGTTCTCTTTTTCTTTTTGTTTGGAACAGGGATACCAAAAGGAGTGGTTAGATTTACTTAGAGTGAAAAACAGTGATTCAAAAACAATATCAAATTTAGAACCTATAAAATGGCAGTCATAACCATGTACAAAATAGACAAAATCATAGTTCTATTTAGATCATTTGTTGCAACAAATTGCAACAGCCCCCAATCTTAGGTTGGTAAAAGAAAAGAAGGAAGAGGATAATGGGCATCATAATTGCATAATGTGCTCTCCATGGTTAATCACCAAATCAATAATAAAGCTATATATATGTGTTGTTTAAGTCGACAAGCTCAATAATTGTTGGCATGGTAACCGAACTATACAGTGATAAAGTAGATAGGATGTGTGTATCGTTGTTGAAAATAACCTGCAGAGATTTATCTAGTCACATTACAATCTTGGCATATCTTCAAAAGCTGGGTCTCTGAAATTAATATCTGTCAAAGTTCATAGTTGGTTTTGGCTTTGCAAGAGATCATATCTGTCAAAAGATTATTTGGGCGCATACTGGAAAATCAGGGGCAGTACCACTAATAATAGACTACTGGCTTTGGCAACACGAATGGTCAGCTGTACCTGCAACTTACTTTGATGTGGTCTGTGGGAGGTAAGTAGGCGTATTGTTTATCCTCAGGCCTCAGCAGTTCTACAATGGATTGTTAATTGTCTTATCCATGATGTATACTGCGAATGCAAAGTTCCCTGCTTTGGTGATTACTGATTAGGTTATGAAAAGTGCTACCTGAGATGTCACTACAGGTTTTTTTGTATTTCCTTGTAAACAGTTACAAAGGGGTTGTAATGCTAATTTTAGAGTTGTTGTTTCTGCTCGGATGAGGTTGGGTCTTTTATCTACATGTCCTTTTAGATGATTGTGCTATCTCTATATAAAAATACGAATCTCTTACAATGCCCTGCTGCTACTTTTATCTTCAAGATTTTTGTGATGTTTGTGTAATAGCAACACTCGGTAATCCTCCATTGGTCAAATTGCCGGTATACTTTGGTCTTCCATTTTTTTTTCTCCTTACGCGCGCGCGCTCGTGTGTTTGTTGTGACAATAATGGTTCAACTTATTGTGAAATATAGCAGTCCCAGGGGTCAACTGGCACTTTGTTTCTATTGCACACTTGTAAGAACATTATGTGTTGGACGAATTTTTGTGAAATGAAGTTGTTATTTACAATATCAAAGCTTGGCCGGTAACAATGCAAGATATTCAAAGGAAACTTTGATATATGTTGAAACCTTTTGCCAGTTTTGAACGTTCTAATTTCACAGCTTTAAGATACCAAGGCGGCAATATATGGATAATTATGTGCACATTATTTGCGAACTCTTTTCTATACCATGCACAAATTGGAGGGTGAAGATTACTTTTTGTATCGATTGTGTACAAATTTTTTCATGTAAAGCATTTCTGGATGTATAACTTCTGTCCGAAGCAACATGGAATAGCTCGTTATTAGCCAGGATATTTTTTTCCTAGCAGCTACAAGTACGGGGCCACTACTAGAGGTTCAACAGGAAACATCTGATGCGGAGGTTGCTTCTGTTGAGCAATCCATAGTTGAAAATCCAATAAGGTCCTTGACCATATTGCGAGAATTCATAGAAGAGGTTTGTACACTTTGCTAATAAACGCCTGCAGCCCCTGCTGTGGTTGTACTCATTGCTGCCCTAATTGCCGTTTCGATCGCAACGAAGGCAAGGATGGTTCTTCGTGAGTGGTTGGCTTTATGATTAGATATCTTCGATGGGTCGGGTACACCAATTCAAGATATGGAGTGGTTGCACTATATGGGAAGATAATTTGAAGCTCTAGAGATGAGTCCGCAGCTGAGAGCTCACTACATGGCTTTCTAGTTAAAGGGTTAGACAGATATCTAGTAAGAAGGGGTTCTTTCAGTTAGGATCCTTGGGAGATCTTCGTCAAGCAGTTCAAGACAAAGTATTACCCAGAATCTTTCGTGGAGAGCATGAAGGTCGCCTTGTCGACCATCGTGCAGGAAAAGATGACCGTAGCTGAGTACGAGATGGGGTTCAATAACCTGATCTGTTTCATACCATTGGGAGTAATGATCTTGAAAAGGCCAAAAGGTTCGCTGATGGCTCAACTCTGAGTTTCGGCATGTTATGGGAGCTACTGCACCATGTGACTTTAGATTCGTGATAGAACATGCTAGATAGATGAAGATGGAGATATAGCTCACTAAAGGGCTACAACTCTCTGATAGTCCAAGCATTTCTAGTTGTGACTAGAAGAGAGTGGGTCATCTCAACAGCCCACTCCTAAGAAATTCAAGTGGAGCCGATGTTCCCCGCAGTCATCCAAGTCTAAGTCCTCGAGGCTGTCTTTCTCGGTGTCTCGTCCGTCTTTGGCTACCCAATCCTATCATCCTATTCTAGGGAAAGGCTTGATGTGCTTTAAGTGTGGTAATGGTCATTGTGCTGCTGAGTGTTCATGGGTGGGGAACTGTCGCCACTGTGGCCAAGTAGGCTACAAGGCATTGGTGTTTCGGCAGAATCCCTCTAGCATCATCAAGTGGGAGCTGGTACCTACATCATCATCAATTGCTTCTACTCGAGGGGTTAGTCCAGATGTTGGCAGCTGCTCTTGTGCCGCAACCTTCTCTTTCCTAGGCACCACTTGTTGGGTATTACTAGCATCCTACACCAACTACTCCACTTCAGTATGTTGTATCACCTCTATTTCCAATGCCGCCACAACAAGGTGTCGGGACTCTCACCGCTCCAATGCTACTAGAGTCTACACGTTACCTATCACTGAGTTCGTGGGTCAACCTGACATGATGACAAGTACCCTGTTAGTGGATTCGTATGATGCCCTTGTTCTTTTTGACCCTGTCGCTACTTATTCTTTTGTGTCGCGTAAGTTCATTAGAAAGACAAAGTTGAGTATGCAGCAGATTTCATTGTCAGTTTTAGTCAGTTCTCCAGGGGTATCATTGCTAGCTCCACGGTGTATCCTGACTGCGTGGTTTCAATAGATGGTGAGGATTTTGTTGCCAACCTAAAGGCTATTCAGATAGAGCCTTTTGATGTTATCCTTGGTATGAACTAGTTGCATCTCTACCAGGCCATGATTTCCTACTTCTAGAGGACAGTCACTTTACAAGCTCCTTTTGGGGAGGAGATAATCTTTCAGGGAAATGCACCTTTATATTCTCTCTTCATGTTGGCCAACCTGTTCCCTAGAGATGAACAATGAAATCTGGGTTGCTTCTAGCACTTGCGGAAAAGCCAAGTATGCATTTGCGCATTAAGGATATTTTAGTTGCGAAAAAGTCGAAAGGGATGTGAAGTTTAGAATTGATCTTGTTCCTAACACGCGACCTATCTCTCTGTCCCCATATCGTTTGGCACAATCTTTCCAAGAGAAATTGAAGAAGCAATTAGATGAGTTGTTGTCCAAGGGGTTAATTTGTCGTAGTGTGTCACCTTGGGGAGCCTCTGTCCTATTCACCAAGAAGAAGGATGGGAGTTGGTGTACCATCAAGAATAAATACCCTTTGTCTCGCACCGAAGACTTGTTTGATTAATTAAAGGGAGCCGAAGTCTTCTCTAAGACTAATCTACAATTTGGGTATAATCAAATTCGAGTGCGGAGGCAAGATATTGAGAAGACTGCTTTCTCCACAAGGTATGGGCACTATGAGTATAAAGGTGTTCTCCAAGATTGATCTACAATTTGGGTATAATCAAATTTAAGTGTGGAAGCAAGATATTGAAAAGACCACTTTCTCCACAAAGTATGGGTATTATGACTATAAAATTATGTTTATTGGACTAACGAATACCCCTACCGTCTTTATGGAAACGATGAACAGTATGCTGAATAAGTATCTTGATGACTTTGGTTGTGTTCATCGATGATATCCTGATTTATTTCAAGATAGAGGAAGAGCATGAGTAGCATTTGAGGCTCGTGCTTGAGACTCTGAGGGAGAATCAGTTCTTTGCCAAGTCGAGGAAGTGAGTTTTAGATTTCTAAGTGAAGTGGGCTTCATGGGTTATGTGATTAACCAGGAAGGTATTTCAGTAGATCCAGGTAAGATTTCTACTATCATGGACCAAAAGAGGCCCTCTAATGTTAAGGAAGTGAGAAGTTTTTGGGGCTTAGCTGGTTATTACTGGTATTTTGTGAAAGATTTTTTTTATTATTGCCAAGTCAGTATCTTAACTCACGTAGAAGGACGTGAAATTCTAGTAGACCGAAGAATGTGAGTGCAGTTTTAGTATTTTGAAAGAGAAGTTAATAACTACTCCTATTCTTACCCTTCCTGAGTCAGGAAAGCGCTTCACGGTCTACTTCGACACTTCTCGAGTGGGTCTAGGTTGCTTACTCATGCAAGACAACAAAGTGATTGCGTATGCTTCATGACAATTCAAGAAACATGAGTAGAATTATCCTACTTATGATTTAGAGCTAGCCGCAGTTGTTTTTGCTCTAAAGATTTGGAGACATTACTTGTATAGAGAGTCCTATAATATTTTCACTAACCACAAGAGCTGATTAAGAGCTATGATCTCACTATCCAGTACCATCCGAGCAAGATGAATGGGGTTGTTGATGCTTTTAGTTGCAAGACAACACTCTCCACTCTTGGTTGTCTTATTGTTGACTTTGATCAGCTCGGAATTTTCTATTGTTATCCTGGTACAATACAGGCTGAGATGCAATTGTTGCTGGAATCGAAAATTCCAAAGTAGGTGTTGGACCCCAAAGTGATGACTCCGGATCCTCTGTGTAAATCGCACTAGTCCATGATCGACTAGTGCACACAGTAGTAATAGGGATAAATATCAAACACAAATGATATTTTTTATTAAATAAAGGAGTACGGTCTTATGACCAAAATTTACATCAATGCTCATTGGCAGCAATAATAAAAGAAAATAACTACGGAAGCAACTGAAGAAAGCGAAGCCCAAACTTGCCCACAGGTAGACGATAGTAAGATATGGCGTACTCGTCTTGGTTCACACCGTAATTGAAGTTATCCTCCTCTAAGATGATAAAGTAAGGGTGAGTACAAATTTGTACTCTGCAAGCTACATAGGAGAACGCAACATAATGATAAAGACAACAAAGGTAGGCTTATATGGTTATTTGAGCATAAAGTAGCATATAATGATATATAATAAATAGATTAAAATGCTGAATTTAATACTGTATTTAAAGACAGAGTTTAAATAAAGTATTGTCGTTAGTGAAGGCACTGACCAAGCATTAACCTAACCACATATATTCCACCCAGACCATCCTTCTCTAAAAAGATACCACATTATCAGCTGAAGCCATTTTACAAAAAACAAAGTCTAATATGTGAAAATCTTTACTCAGCATGCCCACAACCGTGGGCATGGTTGCCTAGAATAGATTATATACTATGCAGAGGTTGTACAGCTTTACCCACAAGATATGATTAATTCATTGTGTCAGCCATTACACACTTCCTTGGGTATGTGATCGAGTAACCATAACAAGGCCTTTAAAAAGTTAAGCCTTCAACCTAATCACGCAGCCACTAAGGTTTCACTCTAATAAGAAATACACCATATCGGGGCCCCTCTTGTGTCATGTGAGACTTTACATGACCTACATCACGCTCACATTCAGCCTGTAGCGAGACTCAAGTTGGGACTTGCTAATTAGTTAGCCAGAACTGTCACACTCGCTAATTAGTTAGCCAGAAATGTCACATACCAGTCTTGTGGTAGTACGATAGGTTTTTATAGCAGTAGCTCACAGACTAGTCCTTAATTGACTTAGGCTCTATCCACATACCCTCGTGCCTAGTATCCACGTTGAGCCATCGAGCTACAACGTATAGTAGCAAGCACCCACCACCTATCCATGGCCTATGTCTAAATCAAGTTTTATATTTTGTTTTCAAATATTTCATAGGCTTTCCTGACTCACTGAAGTCAAGAACACATTTTAAAAACTTATCGTTTTATGTAAAAAAGGATTTTCCCCACCTACAGTTATAATTATGCAGGTCTACACATTTGCTACAGAAATTCTCAGTCATACTAATGTACTAACTAAAGTTTTAATCTAAGATGACAAGGTACAAGAATTTGCAAAGCCAATAGTGTCATAACAAATGGGCATTTAACTAAAATAAAACTGAATTTGAAATACAGAATTTAGAAATGATCCATACAATATAATTTAAAAATAACATAAATTTTATTTGCAAACTGGGATCAATATAGTTAAGGATGTGTGACTTACCTTGCTCTGCAGTCTAATGCAAATCGTCGTCGTAAAACTCTTCAGAATCGTCGTAGTCTACACATGAAAATAACTCTTCAAATTCAAATAAAATTCAAATGAACTCTAAAATTTCAAAACATTGCATATTTTGATAGATCTTAATTTTATATGAATTTATAAATTTTAACGGGCTCAATCAGAGTTTGGATGAAGGAGAACGTGCTCACGGAAGTTTAAATCCTAAAGAAAAAGAAAAATCAATTTTTTGTAGAATTATTTTTCTGAATAAAAAGGTATTTATGATGTCAGCAAGAAATTAATGGAATTATTTTTCTATAAGAAATTTTGAATTATGACATCAACAAGGAATTTTGATTTTCGGACAAAATAAATTTCTTAAGAAAAATATGAATTATGATGTCATACTGACGTTAGCCCTATACGTGGTACGTGACGCGGCTGTTTTTGCTAATGTGGCTTTCACATGTCTGACATATGGTGCTAACATGGCTAGTGGGTGGCTCGGTGCTGACGTGGCATGCCACGTGGCTGCCATGTGGACCTGTGCCATGAGGTTGCCACGTGGGAGTGCAGTCTGACGAGGCGGGCGGTGCGTGGCGGCTTGGTGCTGAGGTGGGCCGCCATGTAGCGGCCTCCTCAGCTGTGTCGCTTGACGTGGGCACGTCGGCGAGGGGTGATGTGCTGGGACCATGGGTCACCGGCGTTCCAGCGGGCACTGGCAGCTAGCGAGCAGTGCAAAAGAGAGAGAGGAGTGCGGGGAGTGTTTCGGTGCACGAGTGCATTACCAAAAGTGACCGGAGATGGGTCGGTAGTGTAGGGGCACTGGCAGCTAGCGAGCTTCGTGTGGGCATAGGGAAGATGAAGGTGACGGCATTGCGATCAGAGGTGGCTCAGTTTGCCCGAGAGTCCTCGCCGAAGCTCGGTGCAGGGAAGAAGACGACGCCGAAGCTCCTTGGCGCTAGGGAGGGAGAAGGGAGGTGAGGGTGGGGTGGTGTGAGAGGTAGCGATGCTGGTGCATGGTATTTATAGGGGCGAAGGGGCGAGATGGCTCAGGCAGCGATGTGGGCCGATCTGGGCTGCCCATGCATCACCCGGGGAGGAAAGGCGGGAGAATTTAATTTTTTATTTCACGTTTTGATTTTTAGAAAAGCCCAGTAATTTAAATAAAGGCTAGAAAATAGCAGAAAATTTCAAATAAATTCCAAAAAATTTCTAAAAATTCACAAAAAAAGACAAAGAACCTAAATAAAATAATTTTAGCTTGATTTGACCATAAATGCATAATTAATTTAATAGCTTACTCTCTAGGTTTAATTTAAAGATTTTAGAAAAAGAGATTTTTAAATCAGGAAAAATCCAATTAAATTAAATAAATAAAAGCTAAATTTTTGGGATGTTACAGTAGGTGAGAGAAGCACAACAACTTGATCGATTGCTTCAGTAAGTGAGGAAGCGCCTCAATGAGGAGAAAAGGGGGGATTTCAGCCTTGATGTATTGGGTACATTGTGGTTTAAGGACATCCTTTGCATGCCACAAAAGTCTCAAGTCAAGGATGAAATCTTAAGAGAGGCTCATCGTACCCCGTACATAGTACATCGTAGCGAGACCAGATGTATCGGGATTTAAAAAGAGATTTTGGTGGAAGAGAATGAAGATGCATGTCGCTCGATATGTGGCATCTTGCGGGGTTTGTTAGCAAGTGAAAGCTGAGCATAAATGTCCCGCTAGACTACTGTAGTCTTTGAATGTTCCTCGGTGGCCATGAGATGATGTTACTATGAATTTCTAGTTGTCTTGCCTCGTACCCAGCAAAGTAAGGATGCAATTTTGGATAGTAGTAGATCGATTAAGTAAGTTCATGCATTTCATCTCTATTTGTATGACAAACTCGACAAGTGATTTGGCACCCATCTATATGTGTGAGGTAGTGAGATTGCATGCTGTGCCCAAGACCATAGTTTTGGACAGAGATGCCAAGTTTGTCTCCAAGTTTTGAGAGTCTACAAAGTGCTCTGGGCACAAAACTTTAGTTTAGTACCGCTTTCTACCGACAGACAAATGGGCAACCAGAACACACCATTCAAACACTAGAAAATATGCTGAGGTCCTGTGTTCTGTCTTGAAAAGGTAGCTGGGAGGATCAGTTGGCACTCACGGAGTTTATCTACAACAATAGCTACCACTCTAGTATTCGTGAAGCGCCATTTGAGGTTCTGTATGGGCAAAAGTGTAGATCACTACTTTGTTGAGATGCCATGGGCGAGAAGACAGTTCTGGATCTGGATTGGGTCTCCGAAGCATAAGATTGTGTTAGAACCGTTGACCATTAAGCAAACATCACCTTCGCGTCCCATCCAATTCAATTTTTGGTGGAATCAAAGAGGGTGTTGAGACATAGAACGCAAAAATATGTTAAAGTGCTTTGGTCGCATCAGTCTGATGAGAAGTGACATGGGAATTGGAGTCTCGCATGCGCGAGAAGTGCCTAAAGTTGTTCTCTACAGGTACGAGTTAGAGTTATTTTCTATTTAATTCATTTCATTTTGCTTTTTGGTTAGATTGTCGAGCATCAGAATTTGAGGTCAAATTCTGTTAATAGGGGTAGAATGTAAACTAGAGAGAGACCAGGGAGACTAGGCAGGCTTCAGCCTAGCCCAGCCCATGTCACCCCTCCCCCTATAAGTACAAGCTAGAAGGAGGAGGAGGCAAAATTGATTCACTCCACCTCTCCTGTACTGAACGTCACTATCGCTCCATTTCTCCTCCCTTGCCACCATGCCGTCGCCTATGCCTCGCTATCCGATCACACTATAGCTACCTCCCACCACCAGTAATGCCATCGCTCTACCCGACCACGCGCTGCTGCCGCCTCCTCTTGCTCCACCTAGCCACGCGCCACTGCCGTTGCTACCGAGCTAACCATGCGCCCCTTGTGTCGCCTGCTGACACCCCAACTACTACCATCGATATCCCGCACTGTGCTCTCTCATTGTTGTGGACACCTGCACAGGCCTTTCTCTTACTGGTCAAGAAGAGAGGGAAGGGAGGAGAAAGTGGGGCGGGTGTGAGGGGAAAGGAGCTGGCCAGCTGAGGGAAGAGAAGAAGAAGGAAGGAAGAGGAAGAGGAAGTCGGCCGTGAGAAGGAGGGGGCTCAACCGAAAAAAGGAGGAGAAGAAAAGAGGAAAGGGCCGACTGGCTGAAGGAAACAGAAGAGAAGAAGAAAGGAAGAGAAAGAGGAAAAGGAAGAAAAGGAGAAGGAAAGGGAAAAAGAAGGGGGAAGACCAATTTTGCGTCTAATCCGTCAGATTCTACCAAGATAAGGAAGAAAGTCCCCCAATCTAGCTATTCAGGGCTAGGGTAATGCCTCAAATCCTTCTCCTTGCTTGTTTACCAAGTTGTGTAGAGGTAAGTGTCGATTAGCCAAAAACAAGCATGGCATGGTTAGAACATGGCTAGTATGTGGAATTCATGTGCAATGCCCTCTACAGAGGTTTTGGGAATGTTACGGGGCTAATCCAAGAACATGTAGCTAATGTTATTAGCTTCCTATAGAATGTTGAAACCCCGAGCTTGGTGGAATGGTTTGCAAGATAAGCTTTCAAGACGATTGCTACCCGGTATGGGACAACACGATTGTTGGGGCAGAAAACAATGGTTTAGATGATGTAGTCTTTAAATTATGATAGCTAGGCCTATGTGAGTAAGTTTGTGTAGATTTTAGAACTCGGATGGTTTGCAATGTTAGATTTCGAGATTGAACGCTATGGTTTTCTAACCACCGAGCCAAACCAATTCAATAGTATTGTATGTGCCAGGTTTGTGTGTAGGAACATGCCATTCATATGTGTGCATGTATTGCTATGATGTATTGAGGTGGGTTGATGCTTGTTCAGGTAGAGGTTCGGGTTTAGTGCCATCCACACATCGTCCATAAGGTTGAATAGGCAAGTGCATGGTAAAATGGTAAATTTAGGTAGTGATTGCTATTAATTGGATTTTGATGCACTACCTATCATACTATCATGAGTTGATTATATTTGTTCACATATTGATATATTGATGAATGATGGGTAATAGTACATGAGATAGACTATTGATGCTGATATGTTGCCGAATAATGGTTATTGGAACACGATGTGTTGATATGCTTAAATGAAAAGGTTGCATTGCATGCATTCATGTCATGGAAATAGATGACCTTTGTGGCATCTATGGTCTAGTTTGTGTGGACATCTCATGGAAGTGGGAAGACTAAGATCTATTTCGGTAGGCATTCCACAAGAGTAGAGTTTGAGATCCCTATATGAAAAAAGGGCGAGATAATGAGGTCATCGTATGAAAGATGATAGACTATTTAGGTCCCCACGTAAAAGAGGGCAGACTTGGGTGAGCATCCACATGTGCTCACTCCGTTATACCAGTATAAGCTAAAGAGATGAAAAGAAATGGTTAATAAAAAATGAAAGGGGTTAAATGGTAATGAGTGGTTAAAGGGGCTATTGATGGATAATGAATGATATGTGTAATTGTTATTTACTGTTTTGCTGTGTACTTACTGAGTCTTTGAACCTACCCTTACTTATTTGTCAGTTTTTAGGTGATCCTTGGAGTCGTCATGCATCGGGAAAGGGAGTTAGCACATCCATGTCACATTGCAAACACTAAAGTAATACATACTTCAAGATAGTTATCGATGAATGTAGTATATTTAGTTTGGTAAACTAGCTCTTTGTGGTTGAACCTTATGATGTTGTAAGCTATGGTGAACTTTCTACTACCTAGTTGTGAGCATTTCTTAGGTGTGGGTGTCTTGAGCATTCTTAGGCACGGAGCTCTAAGTTTTATTTATGCTATGTTTATCATCATTATGGAGTTAGTTGTCTTTAATGCAGCTTGTTCTTTATATGTTGTTTGCCCCCTGTTTGTGGTCGTATAAAGAGGGGAGGTGCTGCTGAAATTTTTAATAACAGCGCCAATTGGAGATTGTTAATGTGCAGTGGTAACATTCCAGGCTCAAAGGTTGAGCTGAGGTGCTACATTGAGTTGTGGCGTGTATATTGGTATGTATTAGTTACTCATGGTGTGCATTGTGTTCTACATATTGAAGTCCATGTATTGTTGAGCCTTTGGTTGAAGCAAGGAGAGAAATAATAGAAAAGAGAAGCTCTACCAAGCTATTGCGCCTGAGCACCAAGTCTTGTGTGTGTTATCTATTCTTCTTCCAAGTGATCTAGTGTGTGATCCTTGTGTGAGTTGTGTCCACGGAATAGCATTATGTAATCCTAACAACCAGGCGATGCCCTGGCGCCCTTCCCTACATCCACCATCACTACCAAGATATGGACATTCATCAGCTAGCTAGCGCCTCAGTAGCAGTGAGCAGAGCACACCTCCTCCTACCATACTAGGCCATACCATCATAATGAAACTCATGATGATGGTACTATTGCCTCTGCCACTACTATTGATCCGCATCGCATTGTTTTGTGTGCCATTGGTGGCTGCCCTACCCTGTATGGGCTTCTCTCACTCTACGGTCAGCAGCTGGTATTGCTCCTATTGATGTTTTGAATCTCTAATCAAACTTCATGCAATGGACATAAATGAGTACTAGGAGAGGGGGTGTGTACTGCTGCTGCTACCGATGGTGGCTCCCTAGCTATGCACAAGAATCTTTTGTTCATCTGTACAAGACCTCATCACCACTGTGTGTGCAATGCATACAGGCATAGGGCATCCACAATGCTCCATCGTGACCGGTAGCCTCACAAGGCCACGTCGGATGCTCGTTGCCGTGAAGGAGAGAAGAGGGAAGAGTGGTGGCTGGCAGAGTGCCAGAGAGACTTATAGAGGAGGTGATGGCTAAGAGAGAGGGAGAGAGTGTGTGGCCCCGAGAGAAAGGTGGTCCTGGGCAAAGGACGTGGTGGGGAGTTTCACTGGGCGGCAAAGGCAGTGGGCATATAGGGAGAGAGCAGGGGCATGGAAGACGCTAGTGTAGGTGGTGGACAGCTTCACGAGGTGGCACCGTTGGATGGTTGTCGAGATCCGAATATGCAAATTCGGACTCTCTGTATATACTACACTAGTCCAAGATCACACTAGTACACACAGTATAAATATAGATGAAATATCGATCATATGCACAATTAATAAAGAAAAAGACTCAAATATTAATAATTATCAGAGTATGACTTTATGGCTACGCTTACAATTAATGGCCTAAAGGGCTTAAAAAACTACCAACGGAAAACAAAAATAAGTGTAGAAACCACTCGACATACCCACAGACAATCGACTTTAAAGCGAAGATCTAATCCACGAAGTAGTCGAAGTATCTTCTTTCTGGTACCTTCTGCTAATATGATTCCTCCTCTTCAATTGAGCAATAGTAGGCATAAAGCCGTGAGTATATTGGTACTCAGCAAGCCGTTTGTAACAAATATGCAATATAATATGCAAGACTTACCAATGGATAGCTGAAAGGTTATTTGTAGAAAGTAATAATTTAAAGTAAATACAATAAATAGATTGAAAGTGAACTTTAAAAAAATAATAATAAATAAATAACCAAAGAAATTAAAAAGACCATAAGTGAACTAACTATCCACTTAATAAATCACCAGCAAACTACTTGTTTACTTTTCAAAGTTATTCAACCCAAGTTTTATGAAATAACTACCTCTCGTATAAAATCACAGAGCATTGTCTATAATCAAGGACACGGCTATTCAAATAATTTTACACTTTGTAGAGATTGCACAACATACTCACACGATGTGATCATCCTCACGATAAAATAAATCACAACAAAGTCTTTACAATGTTTAACCTCAACCCAATTCTGCCTGCTAAGGTTTCGTCGTCGAGTAGGTTAACCACCTAGTCGATAATTGCCTCCTCTTGCGCCTTATGGAAATCAGCAACCATGTTCAACTCAATGGTGAAATTGAAATTGAAATATCATAAATTAATTAGCCAGGTAGGCTCAAATCAATAGCGTATAAAGTTAAATCCTTAGACATTATCCAGGTGAGACATCCACATCCTTTAAAGTGAATCCACACTTCTCCCTTTACTGCACGACCACTCGCCCAAGTGAAAACCAATTTTGTATAACCAACACCAATGACACACTAATATTATGGTTCATAAATTTTATAACTATGGTATCAACCACGGTTCAATATCTCATTAAGTCAAATTAAATATTTGTTCTCATATGATGATGATCCCAACAAGACTATGAACATAGCTAGGTACATTAATCGTACAACCTACGTGACAACTAGTATTGTATCGCTAAATAATTTTTCATTCTATGGTAACAGTAGAATTATGGTATTCAAATTATCAAATGGAATTAATCAAATTGAACAATAGTACCAGGTACAAAGGTTTGTAATAAAGTAGCGTTGCATGATAATTCAAAATAAAATAAGTGCATAATAGATTTGAAAATCAGGTTCAACATGATCAAAGGATATAACTTGCATTGGCCTTGCTCAGTTATGAATTCTTGATTTTCTAGTGATGCTTCTGCTCCTTCGAAGACGCAATATAATGATAGACAAAATGAACGAGGCATAAAATAAAAACAAATAAAATTCAAATGAACTTTAAAAACTTTAAAACCAGAACCTAAATATAGGACTCGATTTTAGATAAATTTAAAAAAAAGAATAGGATCAATCAAAGCTAAGATAGAGGAGAACGGGCTCTTGAAAAAAAATTAAATCTAAAAGAAAATACTAAAAATAAAAAATTCTACTGTGTTGTGGACTTGTTATATGGAATAGTGGGTCTACGATAGATTCGGCTCACGAAACAGTGCACAGTGCATGGCTTAGATAACGTGGCCACTAGCTGGACAACTAGGGCTGACATGATAGTGATGTAGCACCGAGATGGCTCGGTTGACTGACGTGGCACCCATATGGACTGACATGTGGAGGCCACATAGGATTAGGCCACGTTTGGCTTCTGAGATGGCGGCTAACTTGGCTACAGTTGACGTGATGATCGATCAGTCCAAAAACGCTCGGACGATCCGAGTGGTAAGAACGTTTGGACCAGGCCGAAGCGGTGACGATGATCAGATGGTCCGACGATGATCGGACGGCCGGAGACGATCGGACTGGGTGAATTGCACGGTGAATCTTGGTAGTAGGAAATGATCAGACGGCTGAGGAGTGAGGACGATTGGATTGCCCGAACGATGATGATGATCGGATGGTCCAACGATGATCAAATAGTCCAGAGGGCTAAGGATATTCGGACGATCCGAACGGTGATGACATACGTCGCTCGGTGGTTGACTGCTGGATGTGAAGCAACGTTGTTGGCCAAGCGGGCGAGGTGAGGCGGGCTGGATGGCGGGCGATGACGGCGGCGACTGGACGGGGCTCGACGAACGGTGGAGAAGCTAGCAGCGATGACAGAGAACTCACCAGCAACAGAGACAAAGACTCACGAACCAGCAGTGCTTGGCGATGAGACAGGTTCCGACGAGAATGGCAACTATGCTCCAAAAAATAGCAAAAAATCCAAAAATATCCTAGAAAATACAGAAACATTCCTTACAGCACAAGGAACCCAAATAAAAATATTTCTAGCAAATATTAATGCTTATTTTAGTCATATTAAATCCTTTTTGTTACTAAAAATTTAATTTAAGCTTGTATTAAATCTAGAAACATCTAAATGGTGAATTTCCTTTTAAAAGCTTCAAATAAATTCTGAAAATCAGGATGTTACAATGGTAGCGGTGGCACTAGTGGCGAATTGAGGATAGCGGGTGGAAAGCGTCATGCTCTGCATGGCTTGTATATGCAAAAGGAAGGAGATGTGTCTAGAAAAACGGAGTCGAGAACATGTAACCGGAGTTTAAATATATACTACCGATCTCTTGTAACTTTAATCGTGAAAAGAAATTCTTCATACAAACGGAGCCGCTGTGATTCGGCTCCCGAGGATGTAGGCATTGCTAAACCTCATTAGCAAATCTTTGCGTATCTTCTATGCTTTTGTGTTTGTTGTGATTGTTCTCTCGAGACAAAAGCTAGGGCTACCACTGGTTCCAACTTCCAACATATCACTCGTGGCCGCCAGCCTGTGGCTCACATTGGGAGAGGGAGGTGAGAGAAAAAAGGTTGTTTTGATGACAGGAGGGCCAGAGGTGTTCATGTGATTTTTTTTATGCTTCCAAGGTTCTTTCTGTAAATTTTTGGCCTCACATATAAATTGGAACAATATAAGGGCTAGAAAAGAAAATATTTGGGGCTGAATACAAATCCAAGCCACCACTCGAAGCCACTATGCACTGTGAAGTGAAATTTTTATGCAGTGGCTTGAGGAGGTGATGTGGAGCATTCTCCCACCTCAAACCACCACCCATGGTGGTGGCTTGCACTGAGGATATGCCCTAACTTGAGCCACTCACCGCTGCACAGAGACGATGCTTTTGCTAGCTAGCTTTCCACAATGTGGTGGCACATGCATGCATGGCCTTCACTAGCTCAGTCACTTGTATGCACACACACATGTATGCATGCACAATTGCTTATGCATCCATTGACCTATCTATCTGTCTATCATTCTGCATGGAAAAGAAAGGCTGGTTGCATTACTTAGGTGCCTAGGTACCTGCTGTGGCCATCCATCACATTCATGGCTATTCTTAGGAGGGAGGTTGCATGTGGAGTGCATGTGTACTTCACTACTGCTGGATTAACAATATCCATGCAAAGATCTCATGTACATTGGTACGGCCTTCTTCATGCCATCTTAATTCCTGACATGGTTGACATGTTCCATTCAGCTGTTCGGTTCGGTTAGGGGCACCAGAATTCTGAATCTCCGATGCCTGTTCGATCTGATGTGTATATCCTTAGCATCTAGCTAGCCGCTTCCCATTGGTCTCTGAAAAACCAATGTTTTAAATTGCCGGCTATGGCATTTAGCGGCAGGGGTTCTCCAGGGGCTATAGCTCCGCTATGCCATTTAGCGGTTTTGGAAAAAAGTGAAAAACAAAACAGCAAGACCAGGTATTCAAATAGCAAAACCAGATATTCAAATAGCAATATAGCACCAGATATTCAAATAGCACCAGATATTCAAATAGCACCAAATATTCAAATAGCACCAGATATTCAAATAGCACCATTCAAATAGCACAAAACCAGATATTCACCTACATAGCAGTACTACACCAGCAAAATCAAATGGCAACTCACAACATTCTCAGTTCTCAATTTCTCATCGACAACACCGCTCAAATAGCACAAAACCAAATATTCACCTACACTGCAGTAGCAAAATCAAATAGCAACTTACAGCAATCTGGCAGCATGTATGGCGAGTTGGCGACTGGGACATTCTTCCTCCAGAGAAAATCAGCAGAGACAGTCTATTCTGACTTCTGAATAGACTCCCATGGTTGTGCTCTTTTCAGTATGCTTCTCATCTAATCATCTCCGGAATCAGCAGAGACAGAGGGAGAGTTATCAGGATCAGAATAATGCATTGAAATGTCACCATTGCCATCACCATCTTCAGATTCGGAAGATGAAGTAGAGGCTGTGCTGCTCTAAAGCATCACGCATCAAAGACTGCAGGCTCTTGATTTTTCTTCTTTCTATGGCGCACAGGCCTCTTCCTTTTAGGATCTTGTTGTTGTTCATCATTTACAATTGGTACAGCTACAGCCCCAGTAATAAACTCATTGCCATCATCACAAGGAACATCATCTATATCCTTCTCTATGGGATATGTGCTTTTGTTCTCTCTCTTGTGCCTTAGTTTGGAGTTAAACTTCACAAACACAAGATCTCTCATCCTGTCATGAAGTAACTTGTTGCGCTTCTTTGTATGAACCTTTGAGTGAAGTAGTGAATACAAGTCAAATAATGAACAAAAGTTAAAGAGGAACCGCAGGTCAAATAATGAACAAAGTCCTCTCATCGATCCTGCCATCTTTTTACCTATTCGAATACTAACCAGTTCCTCTCACAAGCTAAGGAACTGCAGGTCAAATTCAGAATCCTTGATGCCAATATCCTCAGATTAGGTGTGCTTGTGCCATGATTGAGCCACCACTTTGCTGCATAAAAAAGTTAAACAGTTAAACAGTGGTGACAACAAAAGGATGATATTCATCAATCATATTAGATTCACTTACTCACCTGGATTGAAACTTTTGTTTCTCCTCTTCCTTATGGCAATGTCATGTCCAAATGACCCTTGCTGATCCTGCTATGTGTTGAGTCCTTCAATTATATTGTCTTGGGTTTTTTCATCCTCAATCATCTTTGTAAAACATGCAATCACACCTGCTCTAAAGGATCCATCATGCTCAATCTCTGACTTGTTTGGGTAATAAAAGTAGGGGTTCAAATAGTACCCAACCAAGTGTAGTGGAGTCTTAAGCTTGCTGTCCCACCTTTTATCAATGATATCCCAAGCAACTTTGTAGTGACTCTCATCATTGTCAAACCTCCCAGAAATTTCTTTCTTTGCCTCAAGCATTAATCCATGGAAGAATCCCATTGCAGGAACATCACTGTCCATTCTCCTCAGCACATTAGCCAATGGCTCAAAGAAATTAACAGCCATGTCAATATTTTTCCAAAAGCCTTCAAATCTCACCACTTTGATGGCTTTCTTCCCCTTTGCCTTCTTCAAATAACCCAAATCATTAAGCTTATCTGATCTGAAGAGCCTTGTCAAATCCTTCTTGTTGTCTAGCAAGCTTTTTTGATTCAAATAAGTAGTGGCAAATCGAGTAACCCAAGAGCGAACCAAGTCTTTCCCAAGAAATTTCCTCATCAAATCCAACACCCTTGTATGAGCATACAAGAATACAATCACTTGTCTTGCACTAGCAATAGTTTGCTCAACCAGTCCAAGCTTCCCAAGATCTTCCAGCATGAGATCTAGGTAGTGAGCAGCACATCCATTCCAAAAAATTGAGGGTCTCTTTGCTGTCAAAAGACTTGTTTCTGTTGTATTCACACTAGCATTATCAGTCACCACTTAGACAATATTTTCCTCCCCTATATGTTCTATGCATCTGTCCACAAGGTCAAAGATGTATTTGCCATCTTTCTTCTCACCTGAGCAGTCCACCGAATCCAAGAAGCAAACCCCACGAGCACTGTGCACAACTAAGTTCATTACTCCCCTGCCCTTCTTATCTGTCCATGCATCTGTCATAACTGTACAACCAGTGAGCTCCCATGATTCTTTATGGTTCTTCAATTCTTCTAGCACCTTTTGCTTCCTTTTCTCCAAGAATGGTCCACTCATCTCATAGGGACTAGGCCCTCTCAAACCTCTGCCAAAGGCTCCTATGGCCTCAATCATATGGGCAAAGCTAGGAAGGGTGACTATGTTGTGTGCAATGCTAGCTTCACAGAAGAACTGACATATGTACTCACAAGCTCTGTCCCTCCTCTCTTCTCTTTTCTGAGTTTTCAAAGATGTTTGAATCTTTTGGCTAAGGTTATTTCCTTTCTGCATCTTCTCCATAGCCTCTTCTATAGAAGGAGCCTTGTAGAACTTCTCAATAGGGCTAGCACCTGCTGGAGCTCTAGAGCTAGAGCTATTATATCCTCTTGTTGGCTTTGGCTTCAGCACAAGAATCTCATTCCCATGTTCAGACTCTTCTTCACTACAACTTTCACCATCTGAGTGATCTAGGTCAATTTCAGCTCTGGTCCTTTCCTTTTCCTTGACTTTCTGTTTCATTTCAACAGTCTTCTTTGTAAACAAAGCCAGCATCTCTTCCTTCACTGGAGTTGGAACTTTCTTGCACTTAGTAACATTGAAGCCTTTAATGCCAGCAAGATGGTACTTATTCTAGTAATCCCAGTAGTGCAGAGCTTGTCACAATACTTGTATTGTAGGCAATACTTTTTGCTCAAGTTTGGGCAAAAAAAAATGAGCCCAGCAGGGTCATCTGAGTTGACAACAGGTTGTGCTAGTGGTGCATTTGTTACTGAGGTAGAGGCGGCACTTGACGGGTTACCTATGCAAATTGTAAATGCAAACACTAAATTTCATTCTAACCTAATTTGATCGTAATTGAGTAATTAAGTGTATGATACATCCAATATCTAACTAATCTTCTATACAACATCTACGGATCTACCTAATCTTCTATATTTGGCTCCTTGATACTAATATTAGAAAGAAGCAAAGAAGAGAACACAGAATACTAGATGTCTAGAACAGAGGACAGAACGGTGAGATGAGGAGAAGAAAACTTGCCTGCCTGTTGCTCCGGCTGGGACATGGTGGAAGCTTGGTGGTCCTCGCCGCCGATTGCAGCCTCAGACGAAGTAGCCGTCGGTCGCGGTCGTCTTAGCCTCAGCCGAACTGGCCGCTGTCGCCTGGGCCCTTTTCGGGGAGGAGGAGTGGGGAATGCGGAGCTTGTTAGTCTTCCTCGCCGCCGGTCACATCCATCGTCGCTGCTGTTGGTCGCAAGCTCGCAGCAAACGTCGCCGCTGTTGGTCGCAGCAGCCGCCGCCAACCGAGAGGAGGAGTGAATGGTTAGGGTTAGACTTAGCAGCCACCACCGTCACAGAATAACCGTGCGCTGATTTCGACCTAGGAGGCGTGCGCTGATTTCGGCCCAGGCGGCCCCCAAGTGCGCTGATTTCGGCCCAGGAGGCCTGGAGGAGAAATAGCAGCGCTAAGTTTATTGCTTGCTTAGCGGAAATAGCGCGCTAATAGCGGTTATTAGCGTAAAGATCACGTAGCAGCAAAAGTACACTATCCTAACGTTGTTGCCGTTCAGCCGCTATTTCCGGTTATAGCGGCCGCTATCTCCGGCGATTTAAAACATTGCTGAAAACGGAGAAACTTTTTGCTGAGAAGCTTGCTTCTGCATGCTGCCTCTGGTGATCCTTTTCTCCTCAACAAACCCGGCATCGCACTGACTACTCGATCGGTCGGCAATTATTCACGGTGGGTCATCGACCGCGACACGCCTGCAGGGCGAATGATCGTCGCGTAGAGGATCTCGACCGGCGCTGCGGCCATACGGTTATGCCATGCCACAGCTGCACCAATGAGAATAATTGCCGAAAAGAAGTGTAAACAAACCGAAAAGAAGTATTAGGACATGAGAAAGTGTTGTTTATTCCACATACACAGAAGTACTGCTATCTTCTGCGTAGAGTAGATTACAAAAGCGTTTCGGCTATTTGAAGGGCCCTAAGTTGGCCAAGATAACTTCACCAGTATAGTGGTGAAACCAAGTTTCATCTCCTCCATGGCATGTCCATGCGTTCTAGCTTTGAAGGCGAAGAACCGACGAGCATGATCGGAGCCACCCCCGCTCTGACTTACCTTGAAATCTAAAATCGACGCCGTGTCCCTCACCAGAGCAACCACAAACCTATTCAGAACGCATGGCTCGGCAATAACACCGCGACAGAGCTGGATTTCCTCGCGAAATCGACTTAATTACTAACCAACTCACAGATAAGTTGAAGCCACTGCCGTGCGCTTGTACTCTGCCGAACGGCGAGGTCAATTCACAGAAGCAGGCAGCCCAATCATCAATGAGCTGCAAGAACTAATGCTCACCAACCATCATCCTTATCTTATGTTAGTTAAGGAATTTAGTTAAACACTCTAAATTTCGAACCAAAATTCATCGGTTTTATATTTTTTTGGACCCCACTGAGAAACTGAAATTCGGCCGAAATTGTTTTCCTGAAAACACCCGGCAGTGGCAGAACCAACGAATCGAGCACGTGCTACAGGCATGAAGGCCCACCGTTCTACTGCGATGAAAGGAAAAGCTTAAACCAGATCCTTCTAGGCAAATCCGGGATGCAACTGGTAAATTCTCGAAGTTTCAACAACCTGGAAGCATCCAATTTCGACGCCATGCTCATTCATCTGGAGAATCAAACCGCTCGCAAAATGTCAAGCAGCCATGAAGATGAGACAACTAAAGTACTCAGTATGGCGAAATAGGGGATTGAAAAAGGAATCACAAGTTCACAACACAGCCACGGCCATTACTCATGGCAGATTAGCCGAACGAATAAAACAGTAGGTAACGTAAGGTACTCCTCGCAAGAAATGTCGTAGTAATCACATATCTAGCCAAATCAATATATTACACTTTGCAACATCATACATTCATAATACCATACGTGTATCTTAAAACTTTTAACCATGGAATAACACAATTTAAAGCACATGGAAAAGGTCCAGAACATGCAGTTACACGCTTCCACTGCTTCAGCAAGGCAGTAAAAGCTCGATGTATTAGGATGTGGGTTTCACTTCCAGAGCTTCCGTAGAGACATGTTCTTCTCGGTGTCTTTCTTCATCACCTTTGCCACCGCCATCTCGAAGTCCTCCTGTGTTACATGAACCCTTCTCTCCCGGAGAGCAAACATTCCAGCTTCTGTGCAGACCGCCTGAACAATGAAAATGGAAACCAGAATTAATTACTTCACATCAACACAAGGTGCAAGATACAAGTAGCTATGATGTTGTGGATATGGAGCTGATTGAAATACATCAGCCATGCTCTAAGAAATATGAAGATCCTATTTATCGATGTCACAAACATGAAAGAAATTCCAAGAAGAAGAACGCAAAGTCTTCACGAACTTTTGCATATACAGTTATACACACAATGTTGCTAAGTTATATGTAGTGGATTTGGTTGCTTTGTCATGTATGTGTAGTGGAATTCTAGACAGAACATTCTGCTTGTTTCTTTCAGACATACTGATTTTAGTGCAAAAAAATTGGTCACAACGCTGTCAGTCTACCATTAGTGCTAAGGAAGCACAATCCAGAGTTCAAAAAACCCCGCCGGTAACCGGATTTACCAGTAGGAACCGGTAAAAAAACCGGCCGGATTACTTTTAGGTTTAATGCATTTCCAAGGTTACTTTAAGGCTTTTTAGACCTTCTTGGTGCTAGATTACCTATTATATGAGTTAAATATGCTTCAATTATTGTACTCTCAACTTTGTTTTTCATTTTTAGCAGTTTTCCCAATTTTTTTAGCGGTTTTTCCGATTACCAAAACGGTTACCGATTTTCAAACCACCCAAATTCAAAATTTGATTCACGAATTTTGAACATTTTTTTCTAGGTTTTCCAGTAACCAGCCGGTTACCAGTACCACCCGCCGCCGGGATTCCCTCCGGTTCCGGGTTTTTGAACCTTGGCACAATCCAATTCCAACTTCAGACCTGCCTCAACAAATAGCTCAATTAAGTCCAGACAGGTAAACTCTGTTAGGCTCTTAAAATCCTAACTACTGACCTCTCTTGGTGGTAATTTAACTACATGGACAAAAATGGAATGGATCCTAAATGCGAATCATGCACTCAGAAGTCCCACAAATGTGTCAGCAGGAGACTGCGAGCATAGTTCTCAACCCTCAAGGCTCATAATGTGCAAGGTGCAACATTCAGTTTGGAAGATATTAAAAAATGCCTAATTTTCTACTTCAATAAACAGATAGGCACTAAGAGGGACCAAGAAGTCATAAAAAATGAAATGTGCGATAGCACATAGTTTATCAGAGATGTAAGTATTGACTATACAAACCTTTAGCTCAGCTCCTGAGGCCCCATTCATCTTTTCTGCAATCTTTTTCAGATCAATACCACGCATCAAGTTCATTTTTCTTGAATGAATCTTCAAGATATCAAAGCGTGACTGAAGGGACAAAAGATTAAGCACATAGTCAACACAAGCAATCATGCAAAATCAACACAAGCATTATATGCAAAGTTATGCAGCACGTACATCCTCATTAGGATTTGGAAATTCGATCTTCCTGTCTATGCGTCCAGGCCTCAGAAGGGCTTGATCCAAGATGTCTATCCTATTTGTTGCCATCAGAACCTGCATGAAACATTTAATGCATCACAACAGTCCTCCTTCACATGTCTGAATCAGCACACAGAAACATCAGTGATTAACCGAAGCATACCTTAATTTTATTTGATGCTTCAAAACCATCAAGTTGGTTCAGAAGCTCAAGCATGGTGCGCTGCACTTCACTATCACCGTTGCCAGTTCCAGACTCCATTCTAGTAGATCCAATAGAGTCTATTTCATCCATGAATATAATGGATGGTGCGTGTTCCCTGTAAGAAGTTAACCAAATAATTAAGCGTACATTGAGAACAGACAACAGAGAATGCATATGTGGAACTATATTTCAAGTCACAAGCAAATAATGCTTCAGCAATAAAAGAAGAAATCCTGAAATCTTTTACTCAGCTTACCTAGCCATAACAAAGAGTTCACGAACCATCCGGGAGCCCTCACCAATATACTTTTGAACCAACTCAGAACCAGACACCCTGATAAAGGTACAGTCAGTGTGATGAGCAACTGCACGTGCCAGTAATGTTTTCCCTGTGCCTGGAGGTCCATAAAGGAGGACACCCTGAAAAAAAAAGAGTAAATCTTTTCTTCAATATATGAAAATTGAACCAATTAAGATGGTCTGGTAAAAAAATTGAACCTTTGGTTGGGCAATTCCAAGGCTCTCAAATAGCTCAGGGTGTTTGATAGGAAGCTCAATAACCTGAAAATTGAGTTCATGAATCAAAATGTGTAAAATGTGATGCATCTATAGTGATTGAAGTTCTACACAAACCTCTTTGATCTCTTTAATTTGCTGATCAAGACCTCCAATCATATCATAAGTAGAATCAGGAACCTTCTCAACCTTCATAAGATTGACCAATGGATCAACTTTGCTTGGCAGGATCAAATGGAGCATATAGCTATCATTTCGAAGAGCAACTCTTGTTGACGGTGTGATCTTTGTAACATCAATGCTCTTATCAATATCCACCACATACTTGCCTTCTGGATGCACCTGAACAATTGCATTTGAAAGTTAACAACACTTCGATAACCAGAAACTTCCATTTAGAACACCCAGGCCAATAAATCCAAATGACTAGATGAAAATCCTGAACACAGCAATCACCAAGCCATTAAAATATAAAATGGAAAACTAGCACATTTTATCATACAATCACAGCCATAAGCTCATGTATTTACAAAGACAACATACTAGATATCAAGATTCAGGAAGCTCTTCTGAGCTTGCCACACTACAATGACACAAGAGTTTGATAAATGGAGCTCCATGAGTGCTTAACCCTCCTTTTATATAGACTTGGCTATAAGTGAAAACAGAATTTTCATTGGGTATTATTCAATTTCACAAATTGAAATAAACTGGGATTAAAAAAACGTGGTTTACTCAGTGTGTCAGACTGGACCATGTATGCATATTGAAAATCTACAGCAGAGTATATAATAGACAGACACAGCAAACGAGATCAAATATATGCTTGATGTTAATTCGTACCAAGCATCAGGTATGAAGTGTTACTTAGGTCATATTTCTTTTACTTTAGCTCTTTACTTCTTCTAAATATATGGAAGAGACATGAACATATGCTTTTGTGAATAACATTTGTTCTTTGCAAGTGTCTGCAGCTTCATGATGATGTGCAATACAAAAGTCATCAGTTTCCATACACATATAGAAAAGATTAAAATGAGCTCAAGTTTACGACTTTTGCAGCCAAATTGATCTTAAAAATTAATCCTGGTTTCCCAAAGCTCACTGTTAGGTGTCACATAAAAAAAGAAGCAGCTGACCACTCTTTCTCACTGTGTAGAAGCTATGTTTCAACTAATCTGAATAAGTGGTAAGCTCAACTAATAGAGGGTCCACTGATGAGATCTTACACCTTTGACCTTTGTCATATACGTAAAGCACTGATAGTAGAAGGCAATGTGTAAAAAGTTAGAAACAAAATTTACCTTCACTAGAACCTTTGATTTACCCATAACCTTCACCACCTCACCAACATACGAGCCAGGTTCTTGAAGCAGCTGTAGCTCTTCCCTAAGCATTCTAACTGCAAAACCAAAATTGCTAGATAAATTTAGAGAAATTAGTAAAAAGAATATAGCACATGCAAAAAAAATACTAGCATCACTCCTTGAACCTAGATCAGAAGAGTAATGTAGATCCTTAATATAGGCATCATGCTACAAGCCAATATGCCTTATACTGATCAGGCTGGGTTCGAACCAGATTAAAGCTAGCTTATACTCGTACTGTCTGCAATAACTAGATTTTAAACGATGTGTTTTTTAAAACGGAGTCAATAGGAAGATTGTTGTAAAAAGTGTACTGAGTTCAACTGTACTGGTCAAAATCGCATACGACTATTTTCCTATGCATACTACCTCTCGCAAATGACCAGAATTCAAATATTTAAGCCATAAGCCATCAACCAAAAAAAACCCACCCTGATATACATCATTGTGAAACGAAAAAATGGGGGCACAGGAAGATCACCAAAACAATCTGACATTCTCAATGTTCAACAAGAGGTGAGCTTAGTTTTGGATTCTTGGAATCAGGATTATGCATGTCACAGCACCACAAATTTCTCATATGAAGGGCAGCATTGGATAATAATGGATAATCTCAGGAGATTTTAGCAACCAAAAAGAAAGATTGAAGGCAGAAGGAAAGCAGTGTACAATGTTGTTCCCGACAATCCCACAAGTACGTGCAATTGAACAGCATCGCGAGGCAAATACGGAAATACCACTAGGCATCCAAACACAGTCGCCTACAGACAGCATGCACCTAATTTGCACAATTCACTATCAGATTTGGTATCCAAACGCAGTCAAACAACAGTTACCATTCACGTAATACGCAATTCAAACTGCACATTGGACAAGTCAGCCTGCTGCTTAAACATCTAAAGAGACGCAATCAAAGCAGAGATCACTACATCTAACACAAACCTCAACAGGTTATCTTTCAGATACTAGATTAATTATAAAAAGATTGAGAGAGAGGACAACAAAATTTGACCCAATAGAAAATCTCAAAATCAGCATGGCCAATCACCGGCTGTCCAGCGGCGATAACTAAAAATCATTCCTTTGGCTACGATTCGTGCAAAAAGTAAGCTAGGGTTCCACTAACGCGATCCAATAGCAACCACACAAAACCGCGCGTGAGAGCCACGACGATTACTAGGGTTTGGGGGTGCTATGTGAAGAACCGAGCATGGTGACCTCGGGAGTTGAGGTCGTTGCGCTGGGCCTCGAGGCGGTTGAGGTTGTGGGTCTTCTGCCGGATCTGGAGCTGCAGGTCGTGGATGTGCTGCAGATAGTACTGCCGCAGCCCCTCCCCGCCGCCGCCGCCGCCCCGCCCCTTCGCCCCAGACGCCTCGTCGCCGGAGGCGGCCGGCGGGGGCTTCGAGATGTCCATAGCCACCATGGCCATCGCCGACTCGCTGCCGGGCTGCCTGCCGGCTCGGGGAAAGCCGGTTCCGGAAGCCGACTCGAGTTGCGGTGAAAACGGATTAACACGGACGGACTGATAATAATAACTCTGTAATATTTATTTTTATATTTTTTAATATAAATATAGATATCTAAGATACAAATATAAATATAAATATAGAACGAATACGAATTGAATCAAATATGGTTATAAATATTTTTCACAATATAAAAACCCTTTAAATGGTATGTACAAAATGAACAAAAAAAAACATAACTAATTTATTGATCTAAACATTTGTAAGGAACATTTATAAATTCTTTGTATAGGTTAAGATTTCTTCTATAACTCCATATATTAATGTATATGTTAATGTATGATGAGTTACTAAAGTATCTTATAAATGGGTTGGGCTAAATAGAGTATATAGGTTGCGGATATCCGAGTCCTGAATATCTGAATAATTCGGATCTGTATTCGTATTCGACAGATAATGAACTATCAAATTCGTATTCGTATTCGACTGGGAAAATCTGTATTCGAAAATTGTCCAAATCGGTCAGAAACTATCCTATCCATTTTCACCCCTAGACTCAAGTAGGGTCTGAAACTGAGAGAGCAAATTTCCTGAGGGCCCTCCCCCAATGTTGTCACGTACTCCCAAAGAGCCACATGGCAGCATCCGAGAAGGGTCTCACTTGGACCCTCCCACGTAGCATTTTTTCAAACTGAGTAGTAAGTGGAAGCAGCCGATGGACATTTAAATGAGAGTAAATTGCAGTACTAATACCTAAAGCAGTGAATCAGATCTCTAATGCAGGTCAAGGCGTAAGTAGCCAAGAAGAAGTGTAAAGAATGAGAGTTGTTGAAACTAGCATATTGGAATATTAATCGGCCAAATTAACCATGAGCAACCACAATATTATAAGTCTCTTTCTCTTGACTAAATTTGTAACCCACATTAGCAGATTCATTTCAATGGTTTCCTTGATCAAACTAGAGGTTACCAAGGAACCTTGCATAGCACTGAATAGGGAACTGTCGAATACATCGGTACAGGCAACATGTGAAATGGATGCATAAGGATGTTGTGCTCTGCCTAGAATACAATCATAAAGTTGAAAGTACCAGATATTCCTAAAGGCATACCATCAGATAAACTTCCTTGACCAAGGATGCATTTGCTGCAACAGAAGTTGAATATGCAACAACAATCCAAGGACGCATACCCAGACGGAAACTAAGTTTCCACTCACAACCCATATAACAAGCTACACCAAGTAAGAAGTGTAGAACAATTAGCTCATAAGGACCGCCATTGTATAACACTCATCAACAGATGCAGCTTCCCAAAATGGGTAAAAGTGCAACCCGATCGCTGCAGAAATAAGAATAATGGCACCAGAGATAATGTTATCTCCATAAAGTAAAGAACCAGGAGAAATAGGCTCACAGATACCATCAATATCTACTAGAGGGGTTGCGATGAAGACGATAATAAATATGGAATTTGCAGTTAATAAGGTAGGGATCATCAAAACACTTAACCATCCAATGTAAAGACGATTTTCGAGTGCTAGTTATCCTATTGTAGAAGTGAGCCCATAGGCTTGTACTTTTGCGTCTCTCTAAAATTGCAGTCATGATAAGATCTTGGTTTATTCAAATTGCAAGGACTCCCAAGCACATCTATTTAACTAGAAAGAAAATAGATAATAGAAGGCTTGTAATTTAACAGTATAACATAGACTATATACCAATGTCAACCAAGCCAGGTCCAACAATTGGATATCCACATAACTAAATTCACCAAACCAAAAAATTTTGTAAATGAAGTGAGTGAAAATTCAAAAATCAGATTGTTTCTGTATGGGTTGCTCAGGACTCAAACCCAGAACTAGTCAAATGGAGTAGATAATTCTTCCTTGTTACACTAGAGAAAAATCCCTGCCCAAATTGTACTTGCATTTTTCATTGCACATGACTTTCCCTATGTAGAAATAGTTGGTTTCTATTCCAAAGAGAAAGTCTACTATTTTTAATTAGTAAGTTGATTCACCTACTATTTATTATAGTATAAAACATTTTAGAATAGCCTTTTAAAATTGAGTGGTTGTATCACTTAACTCCTTTAACTTTTAAATTGCTTTCTCGACCCTCTAAACTAGCATCCGTTTGCACCGTATCTCCTTCCCACAGTTAACTAACAGAACTTAGTGACATGGCGATTATGTGGCATTGACTCAAACTTTGACAACATAGTTGGTAGCCACATCACCTTATCCACATCACGTGTTGTTGTTGCCCTCCAAAGGGCATTGCCGTCGTCTCACATTTGGTGTTAGCACCCTATCGTCGTGCACCTTCCTAGCACTGCCCTGAAAACTATGGTGTGAGCTAGAAGCCACGAGTGTGAGCGGTGGGGCGAGGAGCAGTGCATGTGTGTGAGACATGCTCAAGTCAATCTTGGCATGCATTCAGTGTAGGTCTCGCATGAGTGGCTCTACATAGGTGGGCATTGTGTTGCGCTAACGCCGGTGGCTTCGATGGCTCATTGTTCACATCCATGGATGCCACTGTTAGAGGACTACGGCATACGATACCCTACTCCGGTGCAACACACCATGTCATCACATGTCCAACAGATGCTACAAAACGCCATTACCATGGAGCTTTGTCGCGACCACCGAAACCAACTGCCAACTCTGGTAAGCCAATCCAAAAACCTTCTATGTCACATTGTGTTCCACCAATTTCTCTTCCATGTCCCCAAATTAATTTGATTCTGCGCTCATAGCTGCTCAGAATCGAGTTAATTCTCTTCTATGTCCGATTATGTTCCCTACTTTCGTTCATCGCGATCGGTGAGACTCCGTCCAATTAACTTGCACCTAAGAATCCCCTCTTCCCCCTCTATCGTTTGACGCTCTTGGTTTTGCTCTTGACCCTGTAGCACCACCGTTGCCGCCAACACCCAAGTAAATCGTCACATTTGATGAGATGCGCTACTAGAGCACAAAGGACTTGGGTCATAAGGTGTAGCCAATGGCCGGGACAATGTTGTGGACCACCGCTGCAAAATTGTTGTAGTGAGGAAGCACCACGCGCATAGCTGAGGAGCACCAATGATAGGTGGGACCCATCTTATCTCTTACTTTCATTTAATCTCTACACAACAACAGCTCCTCTAGCGCCACCTCATCTTCTCCACCTTGCTAGTCTCCAATGCCACCTCAACCTAAATAGATGCGATGTCAGCAACTTCTGTTACCTAACAGTGAAATGGACCAGCCATGCAAATGGATGCAAGTTTAGGGGAATGAGAAAGTAATTTGCATGAGAAAGTAATTTGCATGTTTGAGGGGCTAAGTGCCACAAATAACTCAAGTTTAGGGTGTGAAAATAGAAAATTTGCACAATTTCTTTTAAAAAAATTGCAGGATGTAGTTCTTTTTTCTGCAGGAACATGAGAAAAATATCACGTTCCACTTTAGAGTTGAAATGTTTAAATTTCTATGTAGAATAAATTAAAAAATCATAAAAAAAAAACTATCTGCTTCATTCCAAACTCTAAAGTAAAATATCTTTCTAACTAGCTCTGTTATTTTTAGGTCATTTGGTTTCTTACAAGAAATGTGTTGCGATTTCACCTCAATGTTGTGTACGGTCTATTCATCCTATTGTATTTCATCTTACGATAAACTAGTTGCAGCTGTATTTCATTATATTGTACACTTCTACTATAAGACACCATCACTGATATCAATTGTGTTTACATCCCCTCATTACCTCAGCCTTCTTAATCTCAGAACTTTTGAATCCAACCCTAGATTTAGTGGCAAATTTATATTCCAACAAGGTACCTATAAAAAATAATAGAAGCACAACAAGATCTTATTTTCCTCAACAAGATCCAATGTCACAATAGGAAAAACCACTAACTAATATCTTACCCCCGTGTACATAAGCCCCATTTGCGGCGTCACTCGACAAAGCCTTTCTTATTGGTGAATGATGGAAGACGATGTTTGGATCCTGATAAGGATAGAATAACCCTCTAATTATTATATCATCATATACTTTAATATACCCCTTATCAATAAGGGAGAAAACCTGTAAAATGGTTATAAGCTTTTCTACGACCATCTCATAGTCATAAGCTATCCTACAACTATTTGGTCTCAATCCTTCTATGACCTTCTCGTAGTCGTAAGTTCTTCTGCGAGCATAAGATAGTCATAAGTGGTCCTACAACCACCTTGTGGTCATAGACCTTCTTGAGACTAATGTATTTTCAACTAGCCTGTCCACGATGACCTCCCACGTGGTGCATCTGTCTGATAAGGCAGTTAGAACATGTGTCTATGCCCAACAACCACCTGTGATCTCTCTCTAATAGTAACCGTCACATGGCGAACGACGACTATGACAATAACCTTCTAATAGCGGTTATATCCTGAAATATTGAGGTGTCTCTTGGTGCATGACAACGGTTGTCACCTTGTCAGCTATAAAAGTATTAATGTTGGAGGAGGAAGGGGAGGCCAGTAGGTTCAGGAGATACTGCAAGTTCTATTCACATTACTCGGTTGTAGTCATTCTCTTTGAGCAACAGTGACGCAGGGCATAGGGTTGTTATTCTCCAGGAAAAGGCCTGAATCTGTATAAAAATTTTATGTCTTCTGTGTACTCGTTGCTTATTCCTTGAGAAAGGTTTTTCCCAAATCCATATAAATTATACGTAAGATTGATATTAAAATATCAACAATTGGTGCCATCCGTAGGGAGACCTTTCTTCCAAGAGTTCGGCAATCTTCTTGTCGACAAGTTCTCTTCTTTCTGATGTCCTCATGGCAAGGGAGTAGGATGAGGAGAACTTGTTCGATTTAGTCGAGTACGTAGACTTCGACATGGAGGCCTGCTACGAGTACAAGCAGACAATGCTCGCTTGCAATGGTAAGGCTCTCTCTGGAGGTCTGTCCAGAGGCCTTGCAGGTCACATTGTGGGAAAGGCTGAGGGAGGGTCTTCATCCCCCACAACAGTACACCCAAGGGAGGACTCACTTCCCCCAGATGGTAAGGTCAATCCGACCACAAACAGGGCTCATAACATGACCACAACTCCTTCTCAAAGTGTTTGAGTCCACCGACGACGGCCGTCCACCCAGTTCGAGCTAGTCCCAAAATCTCAAAATCTCAAAAATCAGCATCACCTGGTGGTAGTAACTCTCCGTTGAAACTACAAAGGGTGTGCTCCCTGTGGGTTCATCCATCCTGGCGAGGTTTACTCCTAACCGCGATGCAATGTCGTGGAGGATTCTTCAAATGAGTGGACCTCTACCAGAAGTAGAAATTCTAGACAAGAGATCATGGCCCTCCTCGTAGATCCTCATCACCTTCCCAAAGGAGGCCCTCAGGATGCTCTCCACCGAGCATACTCTCCCTCCGCTCCTAGGATGGCAAGGAGAGCTCCAGCGATGAGCGAGATCAATTCTCTTATGAGCGTAAGAGAAATTCTAGAAATAATCGTTATCCTCTAAGGTGAGGATAACCTGCCTCAGTGGTCTAGGACCCAGATACTGCCTAGAGGAGGCGATTGGCAGCCCAGAGGTCCTTACCGGGCGGTCAGTACTAGTCCGAGGAGGCTTGGGAGCTCCAACGCATCAACGACTTGCTGGAGAACCCAACCCAAGAACTTGCTCGAGCGCTAAGCTATGACCTCCTCACCGAAGGGATCGCGTGAAGACTCCATGACATAATGGCCTGGCTCGAGCACTCTCGTCGATACAACTCCACGAGTTGGACAGATACGATCGCATCTAGTCATTCATAGAACTCACATCATGAGAACTCGTATCGAGGCTTTGTCAACGGATTAGCAATATTTAAATCCGTGTGCATTTTGCATATCTTAATATCAACTCTATCTACAACCTCGCAAATGAGGTAAAAACACTGAAATATGTGCTTGGATTTTTTATGTGATCTAGGATCCTTAGCTTATACAATGGCTCCACTATTATCACAATAGAAATTCATTGAACTAGAAGCACTAGAGACCACACCCAGGTTAGAGATGAATTTCTTTATCCAAATAACCTCTTTTACAATTTCGGAAGTCGCAATATACTCATTCTCCATTGTAGAATCAACAACCATCTCTTTCTTGAAACTTTTTCAGCTCACTACTCCTCCATTAAGACAAAATACAAAGCCAGACTGCGATCAAAAATCATCTTTATTAGTTTAGAAGTTAGCATTAGTCACATTGACTGCCACGAGTATCTACCGGAGCAGGTGCTTGGGTTGGAGTCCAATGAGGACACTGACCTAGTCTCGATGATACTGATGATGATGCACACCAGACGGGTGGTCCAACCAGAGGAATTGTGCCATCGGAGGTGCCCTATGTGTCCTCCAGACTCGATGATGATGTGGCTTGTTTCCTTATACTGCCGCAAGAAGAAGGGTCCCAGTAGGGGTTTCAAGCCAACATCCTCTTAGTTGGGCAGCACTTCCCTAGCAAGATGGATGTACAACAAGCTATAGTATGGTACACCTTGTCCATCAGCCATGTGTACCGAGTACACCAGTCCAAACCAGGCAATTACGCAATGAAGTGTGTAGTGTAAGGCTATTCTAGAAAGGTCAGCGCTCAACGAGCAAAGATTTTTTAGCTCGATCTTCTCAGTCAAGGTGATGATTGACCATACTAGTGAGCTTAGTGAGCCCCTACGCCAGCATTAGAACATGACTTTCGCATATGTGGCAAGCCTCACCAGCCACCTAGTTGCGATAGACTTGTCCATCTACCCTAAGATGCTCATGTTGGAAGTCATTAATCTGGTTGGCTATTCAGTCAGCTATAGCAAGGTACGACGAGTCAAGCAGAAGGTCATCGAGCCCATATACGGGATGTACGAAGAGGCGTATAAACTTGTGCCAAGATTGCTTCACTAAAGAACCGAATCAAACCCTGACGCCTACATAAACAAGTTTGAGCGTGTTGATGCTGACGAAGGGCTCAATTGCTTCATACTAGACCAACTATTTTGGGCTTTTGCCCAGGAGATGGTACTTTCCTCACAAGGAGTAGAGCTGCAATCAGGTCGGATTCGGATGGATATTATTCATACCGTATCGTAACCTTTTTTTCGGATTCAAAGTCGGATACGGTAAGGCTGGATACAAATACGAATTCAGATTATTCGGAGTTTCGAATATGGTGTCATCAGAACGGATACATAACGGGTTCGGATCGGAAACAGATAATATAGATGGATAGTATGTGTATACATAAAGGAATAGATACTAAATCATACCACCATCACTTCAAGCCTTCAACTAGCAATAAATTCATCTAGATTACTTAAGTATAATAGCCGATACAACACAAGTTCAACATAAGCAATAAATTCACACGCAAGTTCAACATAAGTGGAGAGTATTGGTGGCGACTGATTAGAGTAGTTAGACTCTAGAGTTAGGTTACGACTTTGATAAAATGTAGGCCGATTGGTGTCAATGATAGTTGATGGGCTAGGTCAGTTGGGGTACTAACTTGCTTGTTCAGATATTCAGTCGGATAGTATCTGATTTACCATTTACCGATGCTATTCGGTCGGATTTTAGCTCTACCATTTCTGTTATCATATCTGGCAACAATTATTCGGTACGAACCGGATTCGATACCAGATGCTAAATTACCTTTCCATTTTCGGTATCAACTGGATTTGGTACCGGATCGGTCAGGATTAATCCATACCGTCTGCACCCCTAACAGGGAGGGACAAAGGCACCATTCTCACCGCGGTGGTGGTCGATGCAAATGACCAGCTTCTTCCAGTGGCATTTGCCATTATGGAGAGTGAGAACACATCCAGTTGGCTCTGGTTCCTACCGAACGTGAAGCGAGCGATGGTTGGTGACCGACCCAACGTATACTTCATCACGGACTGCATTGCTGGGTTGTTGGCCATGCTCAACACCATACAACATGGGATTGAACCCTCTCACCAGTGGAACGCCATGCGAACCCACTGATGTATGAGGCTTCTTGCATCTAACTTGTTCACACGGCTCTGTAGTCAGGAAGTTGTGAAGACGTTGAAGACATAAGCTATAGGAATTTTTGGCTGGACATGCTGTAATGGCCCCAACAAGGATTTGAAGATAAGTGCAAAGGGACATTGGCACACGTGGCACTTCCAGAACGAAATAGATGTCAGCCAATGTACCAGTAGTAGCCGTATAGTAAAGTGCAGTATATGCAAGATCTCCGACACTCAATGAAGGATTGCCCCAAAAGACCAAGCTCATCTGATCGCCATTCGGTATCGTGATTTTATGTATCTTTTAGTTTATTGAATTAATTCATATTTATACCAATTCGAGATGTAGTATTTTATGTGGTTGTAATTGCCAGTTAATCAATTGATTGCATAAATGATTAACTCTATAATCTATTACCGCATGTGATTATTTATCAAATTATTTTCATTTAATGGTAAATTTTAGCTAAATTATTTTTAATTACTAATGATCCATGTCTCATTGTGCTTTAATAGATGCATACGGTTATATTTTAATGGGATTTTTTGTTTATTGTGGATGTTCTCTTTATTACAGGTCACTTGTTATTTTATGTATATATAAAATCCAACAAAAATTAAATAATCAAGTACACTATGTACGGACCCTTCAGAAAAAAAATATTCATAATGTTTGCACCTTTTTTCTGTACTAAAAAACCATACATATAGTTTATTTGTATGAATTTTTGAGCAAAATTCATAATGGTTAAATTTCAAAAAAATTAGATAATTAGGTTGACTACGTCGAGAGGCTGTATATAAAATTTTATAATTTTTGAAACTCGTTTGTTATATATAATAACTCCTATAAATAGCATAATTGTATAAATTTTTGAGCAACATTCAGAGTGGGTAAAATTATGAAAAAATTTATACAATCAAGTATGTTGTGTCGAGAGACTGCACATAAAATTTCATAATTTTTTAGCTCATTTGCTATATTTAAAAAATCAAACAAATAATACGCATAAATGGGTAATTAAGGCAACTAATTTGGCCGGCTTAGTACACATTTCTGATGGTTGGGCGTTAGAGGGGAGGGCCGCACGATGGCCAGGCGACAGACCCCTTCCGCACGCCTATGGGGCACCGCTGGTCAGATGTCGTTCTTCTAGGGCTGTCGTCCGATGACTGTGCTACATAAATGATATTTTTATATTTATCGTGTGACTACAGCTATTTTTATAAATACGAGATCAAAAGTGCTAAAATCTCATTGGCGTGCAGGTAGACGTGACTTGGGAGTTCGGACCACCAAATTGCATTATCGAACGTAATGGGACACGTCTGAACATCACCAAAGTGTTGATCTCTCTGTCGCCTGCCGTGACCGGCCGACGGCGTGCCACCAGTCACGGATATTTGGGGTGTTTATTTGGGTTTATAATTTTTGAGTTTATTTAACATATTTTGAGATTTTTACTATAATTACTATAAGTTTTTTCTATAATTAAATTTAAAAAATAAAAGAAAAAAGATTCTCTCATTATGATCAATACAAAAGAATACGATAAAAACAAAAAAAAAAATTAAAAACTAGAAATTAAAAGCTAAAAGTATAAACCAACTACCAATGGCTCCTCCATCCATCGGCCGTTGCCTGTCTGTTAGAGAGATACGAACTGCCATCTGCCGTGGCCGTGCGCTCCCAGGGCCTGGGCCGGGCTGACCTACGACGTGCGCCAACTCGGGCCGGACAAAAGGCAGGAGCTCTGGGCCTCCCGAAACCCCAACCCAACACCTGCCGTGCAAGTGGAGGAAGCTTGCGCACACGGAAGAGCACCGCGCGGCTGCGGGTCGTTGCACTGTGAAGTAGCTGCCACCCTACCGGCCCAGCCGTCTCTACGCAGTCCGCAGGCCGCGAGTTGTTCCGAGCGACTACTTCCAACACCCGACGCCTCAATAGCCATGCAATATTTTTCTCAAAGAAAAGAGAGAGAGAGAGAGAACAGCCGTGTCAGAGTACAAGTTTCGGACGAAACGTGACGAGTTGTCCACGCCGCCACGCGACGTGGATTTCTACCGGAGAGAAGTCGGAGAACAACACGCGGCGAGTCTACTCACTTTGTCCTCCTACCTAGAGAGACCTTACTCCGCTTAGTAGTATCCCCGTGAGATTACTTAAGGCTCTACTCATTTTAATTTAAAATTAGTTTCTATTTTTAATTTTTTTTTTACTATTTAGTAATTTCGTTTTTTTATTTTTTAGATTTTAGGATTTTTTTTGTCCTTTTTTTTCTCGTATTTTTTTACATTGTTCATGATGTGTTAATATATTTTTATTTTTAAATTTTTTTAAAATTTAATTATGTCAAATAAACTAACTCAATTATATTAAAAAAAAAGTAATAAGTCAACGTTATTTCGAACACCCTGGAGTCACCTTTTGTATTAGCTCAGGCCGTCGGTGCTTAACCCATCGTCAAAAAGTTCCAAGAATTTGTCGGACGGGCGTATATTCCTACGTATTTAATCAGAAGATCCCGGTTCTTAATTCAGAACTTCAGATACATGTGGAGTGCCCCTGCCAGCAGCCAAGAGCAAGGAGCTAACAACAAGATGTCCTGTACGAAATCAACGTCGCCGAAAAGGGAAAGGAAGAGAAAAAAAAAGTAGACTTGAAAGGCACACCAGTGAGAGATATTTTCCAGCCAGGGCCAAGAAGAGCCCAAGACGCCCGTGACGCTCACGCGCTCGAGGCCGAAAGAGCTCGACACTGAACCACACTCCGCTCCAACGGCCGTGGATTCTATCTCGGTCAGAGACACGGAATTACTAGCCAGAAAGAAGGTCCGGTGCTTCTCTGTTGATCGCTGTTGATTAGAAGAAGCTATCAACAGCGCATTATTCATGTGCAAACCATATTTCAAAAGTAAATTGCCGTTTAGAGCATACAAATTGCCTAGTCACCATGATCTAAAGTAGGTATTTTTCCCATCTCGTATGCAAAATTTTATTGAATTTTTTGGATATCAAGTTTAACTAATTTACTAACTAGTTCAAATAAGTTTGAGCTAGAATTTGAATTGTAGTTACCTTTTCATAATAGTTTGATGGTAGGTATGTGCATGTTATATATATAAATTAGCAAAACGTGTGATCTAAATTCATTCAAAACTTTGAATTCGGGTATTTTTTTTAAAGGTATACGTTTCATTTGAATTATTATAGATGGGTATATATCCTAAAACTGATATTTTAAAAGAAATACCCAAATTTAGATTGAATTCGCGTATTTAAAATCATGGTGCCCTGACACCATGGTGTCTAATTTCAGTGTCCTACATATACATATACATACACATACACATACACATACACATATACACACACACATAGAGAGAGAGAGATCATAAGATGTGGAGATACTACTTTTCCGATATATATCAGCTTGGATCTCGGAATGAGAATGAATGGCAAAGATAGTATAAAGAGATCCTAAGACGTGGAGATACAATAATATCATTTAAGCGATATATGAGAAGTGAGATTACATACTCTCAGGAGTACAGAACCGTCGATGTTTTAGTATCAATCTTACATATAATTGTTTGGATTCAAGGGATCTCTTAATGACTTGGCTACAACCACACAGAGAGAGACATAGGAATTTTTATAGATTCAGGCCTTCTCATGAAAGAATAATAACCCTACTTCCTGTGTAGCTGTTACTCAACAAACTGGTTACAATTGGGAAAGAAAGCAATGCGGACTCTCTTATGCCCTTCCTCTTGTCTCCCTGACGTCATTCCTTATATAGCATGCGAAGCGGTGGCAGTTGTTCCATATTAGGAGAAGTCTTAATGTTTTCAGATGACAACTGTCCGACGAGAGTTATTGTCAGAGACATGGTATCTCACTCATCGTGTGGTAGTTACTGTAGGAGAGAAATTATGCGCAATTATTTCAGAGAATAGTGCACAAGCTAACTGCCTTGTCAGACAGACCTACAACATAATAGGTTGTTGTAGACAAGTTAGTCAAAGTTAGGTTAGTCGCAGCAGCCTATAACCACGGGGTGGTCACAGAATTACTTACAACTGAGTCATACTTGTATGAGAACTTACGATCATGAAGCAGTCGTAAAAAAGGTTTACAACCAAGAGATGATCATAGAAAGACTTACGATCATCTAGCTAAATTTCTCCCTTATAAATAAGAGGTGTACTTAAGGAGTATAATGTTGTAATAATATCATTTACATATTAATTATAATTTGGGGATTATTATATGCTCGTTATCTCCAACTTCAAGTGTAAATAACTTACTTGAGAAAGAGGGGTCATAGACGAGTTAAGATCGAAAACAAAGTCTTTTCAATTTAAATCAACCAGAAGTGGACTTGATCAAAAAGTTTTTTTCTTGAGTTGTAAAGTGACATCGGTTTTGAATAGAGGAATTCTAATCGGCTCTCTTCGATCTGTTTGTTGGAGTGGTGTCTGAAGAGGTAGTAACCGTTGAGTTCCCAAGATTAGTAACTAACTCATACAGCTATGAAAACTTACCACGACGTAACCTTTCGGCTTCTTAGTTTGCCCAAGATTTTGCCCTTGCCCCAATCGAAGTACTGCTTAGAATTCTATGGCTCCTTATCACCCACAACTAAGACCTCCTTGGAATTTCTGGTTTTAGGCTTCTGGCCTTTTACCTTGTTCTTGAATTTCTTGACCTTCTCCTTCCTTTTGCTACCATTGTCTTCCTCTTTGGAACTTCAATTTGCTTGATCGATGGTTCTACTCCATTCGACTGCTTCAAACAGTAGTCGTATAATGATCAGCCATCTCAAAGAGCTCATCAACCATAGTCGAAGGATTCAAGGTGATATCTTCTGTGAACCTTCTATTGCAGACTCCTTGCTTAAATGCCCTAATGACAAAAGCATCAAAAACATCTGGTATGGAATTATGAACCTGACTAAAATGTCTAATGGATTATCGTAAGGTATCATTGTTGTTCTACCTCATCCGATACAGGTCGTCTTCCTTCCTAGGGAGATTGTAAGTGCCCTAGAAATTGGCTAGAAGAAGGTCATAGAGATGTTACCATAAATGGATTGACTCTAGTGGATCACTCGAGCACGATTAAAAGGTAATTTGTCATGACATGCTCTCCTTCTCCTTCCACACAAACTGTGATCGTGTAGATTTGAAGGAATTCGATGGGATTTTAGAACCCATCAAACTTCTCCATGTTTACCGGCCAAAATCGCGGTGGCCATCGAACCGCTCGGAGTTTAGGAGTAAACGCTTGATATCCGGTTACAAGATTATGACACCTCCTTTGCAGGAAAGGGTGATTGGTGTCTTTAGGCGATCGTAATCAACAATAACCAGCAGTTGATAGACCCGACCTGTGATAGGTCTTGTCTATACAAGGGTAATGATGGAGGCGGGGTGCCCGATCTTTCGATGAGATTGATAACTATCGATTTTCAGTGGAGGTGACCCTGGCGACCCGACTACATGTGCACAACGTCGCTTGCGCCTTAACAATCACTGAACCAACTCCGAGATGTTATTGATCTTGCTGGAAGCACAATCAACCTGAACACGAAGTTCAATCCCGCAAGCAATCGAAGAACTAGCAAGAATAAGACAAAAGGCAATCTGATATTGCGAATAACAAAGTTGGTATTGAAAATCAAAGGTGGGATCCCGAAGGTAGTCTTGATAGGTGGTCGTCTGACACAACTGAAGAACAAAAGTTTGCGCAATGGCTAAACCTAAACTCAACGAAATGCAAGTGCTAGCAGGGGCGGCGGCTCCTATATATGGAGGACGACCAGGGGAGGTGCCCTAGGGTTACAAGGCCCATGGGCCCAAGTGGAGGTGACGCAACATCTTTTTTTAATTCGGACTCAGAAACTAACGTGGATTGTTTTGATGATTGCGGCCGACTTGGACGGAATTTGAAGATGAGGTCAGATCCGTTGGAAAGTAACTTCATAAGCTTTTCATGAAGTATAAGAACGCCTCAAACGGAGTCCGTATGAGGAAGTTATGCCCATTTGAATTTGGTACCATTGCAGCAGTCCGACTCCGATTCCGGAACGTGTCCAACTCAAATTCTTGCTTGATTTGATCCCAAAGTGACGTGGTGACCTCCATGATTCCTTTCTTGCATGTCCATGACTCCATGTCCTTTTCTTCATCCTTTTTCAGGTTCCTAACCACAATTAAATTACTTGCATTAGGTAGCGGTCTATTCTCAGTAATATATAAACCTAAAAATGAATTTATTTGGTAATTAAGTTGACGAGCACAAATTCAAATAAGTGATCCTTGTTGCGGGTCAGACGGTCACGACCACGTAATCTACATCAGACGGTCACGTCGTTATTAGCACCGAAATAGCTAGCTACGGGTTGGGGGTTTGGGTGGGTGTGTTAACGCACAGCCGCGAAAAGAGACTCACCGGGCGGCCCCCCGGCACGTGAAAGGAGAAGGCGACGACCTAGCCGATAGCACAGAGCGGCAGCACTGCACGGGACAGAGAATCGCGCGTTTCTGGCCGTCAATCCGACGGCGTCGTGTCGACGATTCACCCGTCCAGGACGCGGCACCCTCTCCGGCGCCAATAATTCGAGGGCGCGCGCGCAAGCGTGCAGCACTGCGTGTCCCGACACGAACGTTCATTACCTGCGTTTGGTTTGCACCCCGTCGGATTCCTCTAGACGCGCACAGATCACGGTCGCGGGTTCAGTTCAGCGAACCCGAGGCTTTGTTACATGGCACATTCGATGGAGCTATATAATTAACTAACTCATGGAGCTATATAATTAACTAACTCCGATGGAGCTATATAATTAACTAACTCCCGGGAGAAGCCACAAATATTTATTAGATGTATTGCTGGTTGGATTTGCAGCCTACATTTAGGTGGACAATTCGAGGATCAATCCATTGTTGAATTGGGAGGGTAAAACTAGTGGAAATTAACTTGAAAAATAACACATTTTGGCATGTTTATCCAAAATACTACATGCTTCACCATATTTCCCCCAAAAATACTAGCACTATTAATTGCCGCCTAAAATGTACCGTAAATTGTCGCGCTAACCATCCTTGTCGCTCCGCACTCGCCTCTTCACAATTAGCGGGGCCTCGTTATGTGTATCTCATACTAAGGCCCATTTATTCCGGCTTCCTACTGTTAGTTTTTAATTAAAATAACACTACAGTAACTGTTATATTTTATTGATTCATTTGATTAAAGAAATAAGAAAAAATAAAATAACACTATTATATCCATAGATAATGCAAAGCATAAACGGGAAAAAAGAAAATAGCAAAAACAAAACAAAAGGCCAAATATTAAGAAGCTAATGCGTATATCTAACTTCTAGCTTCTAAAAACTAGAAGTTAGAAGCTGAAACCGGAATGAAAAGAGCGTAAGTCATTCCCACACTTATTGTCCTCTCCTCAGTACAAGACGGTAGTGCTTCAAAGTGCTTATAAGCCAGGCTCCTGGTTTTTTTTTTTGCACTGTAGCGCTAAAAATACACTGTAGTTGTTGTTAGACTTTTTCTGCATAATAAAATTAAAAAGAAAGAAAAAAATATATTATCACGAACAATGTAAAGAAATAAGAGAAAAAAGAAAAGATAAAAAAAACTAAAAAAAGACAAAATCCCCTCCCTAAACTCTTGATTCCCCAAACCCCACATCCCAGCAAAATGTTAGCTTATCAAATTTGTGATGCCACCGGTAGCATCTTAGGTGCTCACTGTACTTCCGCTGAGGACATATCTAATAATAACATCTCAGTTGTCTTTAACTATATTAAATTAGTAAAATCATATATAGAGCAGCGAGGAGGTGATAAGAGATAATATAGTGTATTTTATGCAAGATATGATTTGAGTCTGTAAACTAACGTAAATAGTAAGAGAGTGTAAGATAGAAAGTTATGATAAAAACAATTAAAATGGTTAGATAAATAATTTATTGTTAAAAAAATTATCTCTAATACTATCTTTAAATAAAATAAAATTTTTAAAAATAATCTTAAGAGATTGTACATACCACCACTCCACCTCCTCTTCCCGGCCGCCACCTGGCCCTTCTCCACCGCTAAGCCTAATTAATCGACTCATAGCCAAACTTGTAGCCTACGGAGCAACTTCTGCCCACCAACTACTGTACCATTGGACACACTCACTATCTGGTCGAGTCGGTGGTGATCGTTTTAGCGATGGCTTTTGATTTTTGGCTTTTTTTTTACTGTAACTGGCTTTTTTTACTGTAGCTGAGTTAGTGGATAGTGTAGTGAATAGTGAAAAAAAAGCTGAAACTAGAAGCTGAAGTTTTTAAAAGTCAAAACGATCACCACCTGATTTCGCAAAAATTGCAGTAAAAATACTTGATTATAACTAGGGCTGTAAAAAAAGCTCGAGGCTCGCGAACTGCTCAAGCTTGGCTCGTTCTAAACTTGATTCGAGCTTGGCTTGGACTTCAATCGAGCCGAATTCGAGCTTCATCTCAAGCTCGCAAGCTTTACCGAGCCGAACTCGAATAGCTCGCGAGCTTGAGATATTTTTACTCCACCCCCAAATTCCTACAATCCCGCACTCCCTCCCGCCTCTCTCTCTCGAATCCCGCCCCCACCCGCACTCCCTCCCGCCTCTCTCTCTCGAATCCTGCCCCCACCCCGCGCTCTCTCTTTCCCGAAATCACCCGATTCACCCCCCCACTTGCCTCGCCCGCCCGCCCCTGATCCCCCGCGCGCCTAAATCCTCGCGGCCTCGCCACCTTGCGATCGCCCCTCGCGCCCCGTCCGACCATCCCCTCCTCGCCCCGTCCGCCGTCCCTCCCCTCCTCGCCGCCGCCCTCCTCTCCCCACCCGCTCTCTTCCTCTCCCCACCGCCGCCTCCTCTCCCCACCGTCTCCTTCCTTTCCCACCGCCCCGTCCCCTCCTCGCTCCTCCTCCTCCTCCCCGCCGCCCCGGCCTCCCACCGCCGGCCCCTCCTCTCCCGCCGCCTCCTCTCGCTCGCCCCGCCGCCCCCTCCTCGGCCCTAGCCCCGTCCCCCTCTCCTCGGCCTCCCGCCGCCTCCTCGCCCCACCGCCTCCTCGCGGATCGCCGGATCCGGATCTCCCACCGGACTGGCCGCCGCCGCTCGGCCTCTTCCTCTGCCGAGGCCACCTCGCGCCGGCCGCCGATGCCGCCACCTCGCTCGGCGCCCTTCTCGACCGGATCCGGCCGGATCTCCAGATCTCCACGGCGCTTCTCCTCACCGGCCCACCCCCAGCGAGTGCGCCTCGCACCGAGCCTACACGAGCCTACACGAGCCATCCGAGCCGAGCTCGAGCCCGGCTTGAAGCTCGACGGCAATTTCAAGCTCGCTCGAGCTCGACTCGAGTTTCTACCTAGCCCGAGCCGAGCCAGGGCAAGCTCGCTCGAGCTCGGCTCGTTTACAGCCCTAATTATAACCCCCCTCCTGTATATTTTCACATGAAAAACAAAGGCATGTTTAGGAATTTTATAGAAAATTCGTAGGAATTTTCAAAAAAAAACAATTCATTTCGTAGCAGAAATAGGGGAAAAAGGTCCACCGTTCCAAAAAGATGTAAAACGTAAACATTTTCATTGGCCATACGTTCCACTCCACGTGGCCACATGTTGTTGTTACCCTCTCCAAAATTAGCGAAGGTTCGTTACATTTATTTAATCACACGCTAAGCCCCTGCCGTTCTTCCCTAATCTGTCAGTTGTGGCAGCAGTGGAGTGGTATAAGACAGAGCCCTCTCCCTTGCCAAACCCCTGCTTGCCTGTGTATGAGCGCCTGACCTTATCTCCTCCTCCCTCCATCCCAAGATATTTCCCACCTCCACGCCCATGGAGTCCGGCCTCGTCGCAAGCCACCGCCTCCGCCTCCCCGCCCCCGCCTCCGCCGCGCATGCCCACCTCCTCCGCCACCGCCGCCTCGCGGCCGCCCCTCTCCACCTCCCGCGCCTCCTCCTCACCACCCCCACCCCTCTCCGCCTCCCCGCCGCGCTCCCGCTCCGCCCCTGCCTCGCGCCTCCGCGCGCCTCCGCCGCTGCCTCCTCGCCGGCGCCGGCGCCCGGAGACGCCATCGGGACGCCCAAGTTCCTGGGCGTGGAGACAAGCACGCTCAAGAAGATCGTGCCCCTGGGGCTCATGTTCTTCTGCATCCTCTTCAACTACACCATCCTGCGGGACACCAAGGACGTGCTCGTCGTCACCGCCAAGGGCAGCAGCGCCGAGATCATCCCTTTCCTCAAGACCTGGGTCAACCTCCCCATGGCCATCGGCTTCATGCTGCTCTACACCAAGCTCGCCGACGTGCTCTCCAAGGAGGCGCTCTTCTACACCGTCATCTTCCCCTTCATCGCCTTCTTCGGCGCCTTCGCATACGTGCTCTACCCCATGCGCGACGCCATCCACCCCACGGCGCTCGCCGACCGCCTCCTCGCCGCGCTCGGCCCCAGCTTCCTGGGGCCCGTCGCCATCCTGCGCGTGTGGAGTTTCTGCCTCTTCTACGTCATGGCGGAGCTCTGGGGCAGCGTCGTCATCTCCGTCCTCTTCTGGGGATTTGCCAATCAGGTACATTCAATTCTTCTATTCTCTGCTCTCTTGTATAACTAAAGTTGCAGGTATTGCGATTGCAAATTGTTGTTCCGAAACTAGGCAATAGCTTCTTTTGATGTAGGTGTACAAAAGTAAATTGTTGGCCAAAATATTGGGAATAGCTAATTATGTGTGCATAGGAATTTATATGTTGGTGTGAGTTAGAATTAGGGTCCAATAAGAGTTTAATTAGAGTCCAAGTGAGTCATGAATCGTAGAGTCGGATCGGATTGTAACCTTGGCACTATAAATAACCCTCCGGCCTGACCCCGGGTGTGGTGGTCCATTTGAGGACAACTATGAGGAGGGTATATGATCTAAACCCCTATAAATAAACGATTATTCCCAAAAAAAAAATTCAACATGCTATCAGAGCCAATCCATCTCAAACCTAGCCTGAGCAAAACCTTCACCTTAGAACCATCATCGTCATCATCAATCTTCAGTCGATCCACCGGCCGCCGTTGTCGCCCCACGCTTGGTTTGCCGCAGTCGGGAGCGGGGCTGCAGCTGGCCGGGTTGCATGTGGGACATCGAACTCACCGGAGACGGAGAGGGAGGTTGCCATGAGGGGGGGTGGGGGAGGTCGTGTAGCCATGGTTAGGGGCAGCTGAATCCAGCCGGACTGAGCTGTGCCGTCGCCGGATCCGGTCAGACTGAGTCGGGCTACCGTCGGATCCAGCAGGATCCGTTCGTCCCAAGGTGGGGCGGAGGATGGAGGAGACGCGGAGCTCAGAGGCGGCGGCCATGGGGGTCGATGGTGATGGTCACCGGCAGTGGATGGCGCTTGTCGGCAGTGGGATCTGGCAGCCCACGGCCGGATCTAATGCGGCTTGACCTAGGGAGGGGAGGAGAGGTGAGGAGAGCGGGAGATTGGGGAAGAAGAGAGAAGCAGGAGGCGTGCGGTGGAGGAAGAAAGAGAAGAAAGGAAAGAAGAGGGAGAAGAAAAAGGATAGAAAGGAAAGAAGGAAAAAGAAAAATAATAAAAGGGAGAGGAGGAGTTGGTGTGGTGTGTGGTGTGGCTGCTGGGTTTGGTTTGTGTGCATTGTGGTTGTGCAACAGCGAGGTGATTGCCGTGATTGTGAGAAAAACGTGCGGCATAGGTTGGTGACTAGGGTATAGAAGGTGTTGGGTCTGGAGGTGCTTTGCTGGTGAGAGGAGAGGAGGTTTGGATCTAGATTAGAGAGGAGTTTTTGCTGTGTAGCTTTGGTGATCGTGGCAAAGGTTGTGGAGGAAGGTATGGTGCTGGTAGTGAAGGTTCAAGGCAAGGTAAATGCCCTGAAATAGGAGAAGATTGGTCAAGCAGTTGTTTTGGAGGAGGCGGTGAAGGCAGTGCGAGTGTGCTCGGTGGTGATAGTGGAGCAAGGGGAGGTGTGTTGTTTGCTTTGGTGGTATTTGGTGTTGGATGTGTAGAGTTTTTTCTCGAACACGCAGGAGAACTGCGTATCTTTGCATTAAGAAAGAGGTAAATACAGGGGTAGAAAAACCTTACAGGCCCAATCACAAAACACAAAACCAAACACACTTAAACTCGCCTAAGGCACAAGAACAAGAACGACTTTGACCAGAAAGAATCTAGACCAAACCCTGTGATGGAGCAGTTAGGTAAGCAATACCCTTTGCTCCAGCGAGAGCCCAAATCCTCATCTCGTCACTGACAAAAGACAGAGAGCCCTAACAACCGGTGTAGCCCCATCAAAGGCGCAGCGATTGTGGAGATTCTAAAGAGACCATGCCCCCAAAAGGATGATGGAGTTGAGGCCTTTCCGGACCTGGCCATCAACTACATTGTGAGATCTAAACCACCATTCTTCCAAGGATGACTCACCCGGTTGAGGGGAGAGGTTTTGTAATCCCACCTTTTAGAGCAAGTCAAACCAAAATTGACGGGCAAACACACATGAGACCAAGAGGTGGTTAATGGTTTCCTCCTCTTGATCACATAGCAAGCATCGGGGAGGGTGTTGCGATCCTCGCGGAGGCAAGCGATCCGCATGATCTAGCACTTATCATATGCACCAACCACATGAAGAATCTACATTTATTTGGGGCCCAAGTTCTCCAAATTCGCTCCTGAGGATTGAACTCAATGCCTCCTCGAAAGAAGTCTTCATATGCTGATTTTGCTGAGTAGTTCCCATTGGCAGTGAAGCGCCATAAGTGTTTATCTTCTAAATCTAGTTGCAATACCACCTGTGAAAGGAGCTCCCAAAGGTTCAAAAAATCAGCAATGGTCCCAACCGTCATTGCCCCTATCAAATCCGCAGTCCAGTTGTGATCTGTGAGTGCCTCCCTGACCGTGCGCTTATTGGCACGTCTCTTGGGGACTAAAGCAAATAGGCGGGGTGCCATATCAGCGATCCTTTGCCCATGCATCCACCTGTCTGTCCAGAAGAGAGTGCGGGAGCCATTACCGACCTCAGTGCAAATTGCTATAGAGAAGAAGGATCGAACACAGTGGTGAACCTGTATCGGAAATGTGGACCAAGGTCTGTCAGGTTCAACCTTCTGAAGCCAAAGCCATCTCATTCTAAGGGCTCATCCCATCCGTTGGAGATCAGAAATGCCAAGACCACCGAGTTCAAGAGGTCGGCAGGTTTTGCCCTAAACCACCAGGCAATGGCCGCCCTTAATGTCTTTTCTGCCTCTCCATAGAAATTTTCTACGGATTTTGTCTATTTCTTTAATAGCCCACTGGGGGAGGTCAACTGCCATAGCCAAATAGACCACCATAGAGGTTAACACAAATTGAACCAATGTTTTCCTACCCGCCCTTGTTAGCAACTCTGCTTTCCAGCCTGGGAGACGATCAGCAATCTTATCAATAGTAGGTTGAACTTCAGCCCTTGTCAGCTTCCGTAGGTAGAGGGGCACACCAAGGTATTTGCAAGGAAAATCCATCACTTCGCAGGGGAGATGTTTATGGGCTATAGCAATCTCTGTCTCAGAGCAATGGATGGGAAATATGCTGCTCTTTTGCATGTTGGTTTTAAGACCAGAAGCTTCTCCAAACAAGAGAAGAATACCCATAGTGACCTCCAAATCCACGGTGTTTGGCCTAAGGAAGACAACCACGTCATCGACATAAAGAGAGATCCGGTGTTGCAAGGCTCGAGTAGAGGGGGGCTGCAGGAAACCTTACTTTGATGCTTTAGAGAAAAGGTGGCTTAAAATATCCATAGCAAGAATGAAAAGCATTGGGGAGAGGGGATCTCCTTGTCTCAATCCACGCTTGTGAAGAATGACCTCCCCAGGATTCCATTGAGAAGGACTTGTGAAGAAGATGTGCCCAGCAGCTCACAAACCATGTCACACCAAATGGAACCGAATCCCAAATTCCTCATAACCTCAAGGATAAACGACCAAGAAACTGAATCAAATGCTTTTGTGATGTCTAGCTTGAGAAGGATACGAGGTTGCCTTTGTTGGTGTAGAAACCTTGCTAACTGTTGCACCAACATGAAGTTATCCTGAATGCACCGTCCTTTTATAAAGGCGCTCTGATTTGGGGATACCATCTGGTGGAGCCGGACAACGAGTCTATTGGCAAGAATTTTAGTGACCAATTTAGCAAAGCTGTGAATCAAGCTAATGGGTCGGAAATCCTTGACGTGCAATACCTCATCTTTCTTAGGAATTAGTGTGATATAGGCTGAGTTGAGCATCCCAAAATTGCCAAACCTGTCTACTCTGCATCTTTGAAATGGCTGACATAATATCAGGTTTCATAATTGGCCAACAAGCTTTATAAAAGTGACCTATAAACCCATCAGGTCCATTTGCTTTATCCATAGGTAGTTGACAAATGGTTTTCTGAACTTCCTACTCAGAGAAAGGGGCTTCAAGAGCTGCAAGGTCGTGGGACTCGATGTTCATCTCCTCTAGATTAATGGTGTGCTCTCTGTCTAGAGCTAAACCAAGGAGCCCATTGTAGAAATCGAACACAACCCGCTCTTTTTCAACATGATTGGTAAGCACCTGTTCCCTATCAACCAGTTTGGCAATGAAGTTTTTCTGCTTGCGGTGTCTAGCAAATGCATGAAAGAGACCAGCATTTGCGTCCCCCTCATGCAGCCAACCAATTCTCGAACGGCTTCTTGCAATAGTGCGAGAGAGAAGTTAAGGCCAGAGAATGTTTCAAGAGTCTGCAACGTAGCCAATCCTCGTCAACTGACAAAGACCGAAAGTCCTGAGCAATTTCCAACTGATGAAGCACTTCCCTGGCAAGACTAAGCTGCAATTTAACAAGCCCAACCCTTTTCTAACTCCAGCTTTGAAGCTCTCAAGCAGTTGCTTTGAACTTCTTGGCTAAAGAACCAAAGGGCAACGAGTCACAGTAACCGAGGACCAAGCATGTGCAACAGTGTCATGAAAGCCTTCGATTTTGGTCCAGAAGGTTTCAAAGTGGAACCTCATCTTGCCCGGCCTGTTATCATGCAGCCCCAAAAGGAGAGGGTAGTGATCCGAGCCATCTGTCGCAGCACTTTGAAGCAAAGAATTGGGCAAAAAAAAAAGCTCCCAATCCAGATAGCAAAGCACTCTATCTAGCCTGACAAGAGTTGGGGATTCTTGGCCATTGGACCAAGTGAATTTCCGTCCAAGAAGAGGGATATCATTCAAGGCCAGATCATTGATAAGGCGTCGGAACCTACCCATCATTGCCCGATTCAGTAAACTGTTGTTCTTATCCTCCTCTTTGTAGATAATTGTTAGAGTACAATATATATGGTAGGATAGAGTCCTATTAGGATTCCAATCCCTTGTACCATCTTGCCCCTTAAGTCTTGTACTCCTATATATACCACCCTGGAGGCTCAATGCAATACATCCAATTCAACCTATTCTATCTTCCTTCATGGTATCAGAGCGTCTAGGTTTAGATCCTAAACCCTAGTCGCGCTGCTCAAGACTCGCGCCGGGAGATCTATCTCGCGCCGGCGCGCCACCGTTTAGACGGCGGATCCTATTGATCCGGCCGCCATCTTCGTCGTCGTCACGCAGCAGATCGGGACGACTCCGCCTCTGGGACTCCCCGACGGACCGACGCCCGATTTCCTCCACGCGCGTTCTCGCGCGCCGGACGGCGACCTTGCCTCTCTACTCGCGCGAGGTCCCCATCGCCGACCAGAAGAAGTCTCCCGGCGCCGCTCAACGGCTCTGCCCGTGGTTTCGCGCCATGAGTGGAAGCGCGCCGCCGCCGCAAAGTCCGGTCGGATCGCGCCGCCGCCGGATCCGGCGCCTCGAGCAGCCGATCGTCGTCTTCGCGCCGTCGGCGCCGTGCCGCCTCGGCCACCTGCGGCCGCCGCCGCGCGCCTCAGTACGCTACGCCAGGCACCTTTCGCCTACGCCGAGCAAAGACGCCGCCACTCTGGCGTGCGGCGACTCCTCCGCCAATCCGCACTGCGGGGCTCTGTCCGTCCGCCCGCTCGCCCCACCACTGGATCTGCTGCATGCCGCGCTGGCTGGATCTACGCCCGACGGCCACCGCTCGACGGGCAAGCTCGCTTGCTGCCGTTCGCCGTCGCCGCCGGCTAACGCGCCACGGCCGCCAGACGCCATGGCCGCTCGGTGCCACCGCCGCGCTTCCCCGCTGCCGCTTTCCGCTCGGCATCGATTGGATCGATCCAATCAGTCCAATCGGGAGCAGGTGTTTTTTAAAGAAGAAAAAAAAAGAGGATGAGGCTAGGTGTACCTGGTGAGTTGCACATGGAGGATCCCCAACTGCTATTGTATCTTTTTTATTTTTCCCGATCACTGATCAGGGTTGAGTCGCCCACCGCCTGTCGACCTCGCATGTATCCACTCCGACATCGGCGTCGACTACACCGGCCTCTACCTCTTCGACCGTGCGGCCAGGCCGGGCACGCGATGCCGAGGGGACACCGTCCCACATCGCTTCTCGGTCATCCCGTCCGTACGTCTTCATCGCCGGTTCGTCTTCGCCACCACAGATCGGGACGCTTCCGCCGACTTCTTCCATCGTCGTCCTGCCTCACGCATACTCGGTCTGATCAGCCGATTGTGCGTGATTCACCCAGCTCCCGTGACGTTCATCGTTGAGTACTACGTGCATCTTCTTCGAGCAACACGCCGCTTTGTGTTGCCTCCTCGGCCGCAAGACCGCTGCGCGTGTCCTCGCGGTGCATCTACATCGCGTCCTCGGCATCGACGATCGTGCTACGCAACCTCTTGTCGCCATCCGTCGCTGACTGGTCTTCATCATCTTGTCGACGCCTTCATCACCGGCATCAGCGATACCGCCGCCGTACCTTGCGTCGACCGCGCCGCCGAAGCTAGAGTGTCGCCGATCGCTCGCCGGGAAGCGCCCGCTTCCGCATTGCTTCTTTTACGCCCAAGACAACCACGTCTGGTTGGGGCCCTCTCCTAGTACGCTCGGTACCGCAACACCGGTCGCGTGCTTCGTCCCCGACGCTGTTTGGGTCCGCAAACTGGCGCACACGCCGCCCGGTGGCTTGATCGCATCGACCGGCATCGACCCTCCTGTTCGCCCCGTCGCCTCGATTGCATCGCCGCTGTTCGTCTACATCTCGACGGCCGCATTGCCGACCTCGACATCGCCTCTTCCACGACAATCGCCCGACGCGTCTCGCTATCACCATGGCGCCTCTTTTGCTCCGCAAGCCATATCGACCGCCGACGCCGGTAACCCGACCACGTCTACGCCGACCACGACCATCTCTGGCGGCATCTCGACCACAACTACTCGCCTCGCTCGGCTACCTCGACATCGGCACAAAGGGCTACCACCTTGCTTGAGCTACTCGCTTGTTCCTACTCCACCACAAAGATACGCATCGGCGACGCTGATCATGGGGATATCAGCTCTTTGGCTTCTCCAGTCTCACCATCTGCGACGCTCCCGTTGTGACTGCGGGGAGATGCTAGAGTACAATATATATGGTAGAATAGAGTCCTATTAGGATTCCAATCCCTTGTACCATCTTGCCCCTCAAGTCTTGTACTCCTATATATACCACCCTAGAGGCTCAATGCAATACATCTAATTCAACCTATTCTATCTTCCTTCAATAATATTGAAATCTCCCAATATTATCTAAGGGTCTTGACAAGCCTCACGGATATCTATTAACTCTTGCAGGAAGCTGATTTTTTCTTCATTGGATTGTGGTCCATAGAAGCAAGTTAACCACCAAGCTTGGCCGCCGCTGGGGCAAAACTGGACCGAGGCACTAAAGGAGTCTAATCTGTGAGCGCCGGCAGGTCCAAGGCCATGTCTCCACGATCGAGGAGGAGGCCGTCGCGCAGAGGCGCGGCCAGGGGTGGCCTCCGAGTCCGGTGGACGTCGGCGCGTGGTAGGAAGAGAGGCGAGCAGGGCGGGGTGTGGTGGAAGCCGGTGAGGAGGGTCGGGACGGGAGGCGGGAGGCTCGGCGAGAGAAGAGGCCATCGCAGCTGCGAGGGGAGCCGCAAGCGCGGGCGCCGGGGATGAGAGCCGCCGAGGGTGTTGTCTCCAACGGCCATCACTTAGGGCACCAGCGAGCAGGGGGTAAAGAAGAGAGGAGGAGCCTGGTCGACGGTGAAGCTCTCAACGAAGCGGTGGCACAGGGGAAAGGAGGCGTTGGCGCGTGAGAAGGCGGTGAAGATCGGGGCTTCCACCGGCCGTCTCTGCGGCGGAGGGGTGGGGAGGAGGCGGGCGGAGGTGGGAGGGGAGGAGAGGCGGGCGTGGGGTGGGAGGGATGGGAGGAGGCGGCGGCGCGGGGTGGGGAGGAGGTGGAGGAGCGCGGGGTGGGGAGGAGGAGGCGGCGGCGGCTGCGGGGTGGGGGGAGGAGGCGGCGGCGGTGCGGAGGGGTCGCCTCGGAGCTTCCACCGTGGTCTGAATCCTCACCAAGATGCTTGGATTCTGTGAGTGGATGTGTAGAGTTGATAGCGCATGTATTGGTGTTGGTGGTGGCTATGGTGGAGGCTAGGGTGGCTGGGGACTCAAGATGGAGACAGTGGGCGTGTTGGTAGAAGGCGGAGGTCAAGGTAGTCAGGGGTGTGTTGGGAGAGGTGGTGGAAGTCGAGGTAGTTGGGGTGTGTTGGGAGAGGTGGTAAGAGGCTGGGGTGGCTGGGGGCTTGAGGTGGAGTCGGTGGAGGCCAAAGCTTAAGGCATGTGAGAGTGCGATAGAGGAGACCAAGACTGAGAGCGTGATGGAGAAGGTGGAAGACTTGATATTAGTTGAGGCTGGGTTGGAGGTGGTCGAGGTGATAAATATGTTGGGTACTATGGTCGATGGTGGTGTAGGTGATAGTACTCGGAGGTTGCTTCTGGTGTGGTGGTGTGACGCGGTGTTGGTGGTACGAACGACAAGGATGACGGTCTTGGAGGTGGTGTCGATCATGATGTTAGAGGCAGCTTTGGTATACATGGATGTTATGGTGGTGGTATTCGCTATGAAGTTGGCGATAGGTTTGATAAAAGTGTTAGATTCTAGTGAAAGTATTGCATGCCATGATTGATCTCATGCCAATCTTGAGGGGGAGTATTGGTATGAGTTAGAATCATTGTCCAATAAGGGTCCCAAGTTGTGTGAGAGTCGTGAGTCGTACGAGTCGGATTGTAATCTTGGCACTATAAATAAAGGGTGTGGGTTCTCATGGGAGAACACACGATTATTCCCAAAAATTCAACATTATATATTCTTGTTCTAAAATCAATGGCAATAGATAACTGTATAGTTATACAAATTCACAGGTGCCCTTAATGTTTGCAGATTACTACAGTTGAAGAGGCCAAAGAGTTTTACCCGCTGTTTGGGCTTGGGGCCAATGTGGCTCTCATCTTCTCAGGACGCACGGTGAAATACTTCTCAAACATGAGGAAGAATTTGGGCCCAGGAGTGGACGGATGGGCGATTTCGCTGAAGGGCATGATGAGCATAGTGGTTTTGCTGGGTCTTGTCATTGCCGGTATCTATTGGGGAGTGAACAAGTTTGTTATTGATAAATCATCTCTGCCAAGAGTAGAGCGGAAGAAGAAGGTTTGATTTATTATGGTTTTATGGTTTTGCTACTTGTTATGGAGCTTCACTTGATGGTGCTGTAAACATAACATTGCAGGAAAAGCCTAAGCTTGGTATGGGTGAGAGTTTGAAGGTGTTGTTGTCATCTCGCTATGTGAGGGATCTTGCCACACTGGTGGTTGCTTATGGTATAAGCATTAACCTTGTTGAGGTGACATGGAAATCGAAACTGAAGGCACAGGTAAGTTTATCCATAAAGCATGGTTTTGTTAGTAATATGTACAGAGCATAGTTGTTTAACTTTGTGCTGTGTTGCAGTACCCAAGCCCTAACGAATATTCTTCATTCATGGGCGATTTTTCAACTGCCACTGGGATAGCTACGTTTACAATGATGTTGTTAGGGAGAGTAATTCTTAGAAAATTCGGGTGGGGAGTTGCAGCTACAATCACCCCTGCGGTGTTGCTTCTCACAGGAGTTGGATTCTTCTCACTGATTTTGTTTGGTGAGCCATTTACTCCTCTTCTTGCCAAGTTTGGAATGACGCCTTTGCTTGCTGCGGTCTATGTTGGGGCAATGCAGAACATTTTCAGTAAGAGTGCAAAGTACAGTTTGTTTGACCCTTGCAAAGAAATGGCGTACATTCCTTTGGACGAGGACATGAAGGTTAGTCTTGGAAGTTACTTGTTCCTAATGTATATAAACACTCAATGCATGCTTGGTATAGTTAATCATGACAATTGTTCCACTATAAGAAATCATGTGGTGGTATTGATTGAACACACCAGATAAACCCTGCCATCCACTAATTCTGCTGAAACTCAGTAAAAGGTGCTGACCAGTACTACTTCACCTGATGTACTCGTTATCATTACAAGATGAGATGCAATCTGTCATAGGCCCTGGCTCCTGAAAGTAAAGAAAGCATACACATAAAAATTCCTAGTTCTACTATAGTCTGATTAATTCTTTGATTTGCATTGATATGATAGGACTATGTCGAAGTTGTTGTGCACTAAACCACTAGGATACCCTTTTAAACTCTCTTGTAATTTACACCATTAAGAAGGCATAATCTTTACTTTACTACCAGAAGTTGAGGCAGATAAAAGATTCGTAAATCGTAATATATGTCATCCACAGGCTTTGGTGTTTTCATAAATATTTGGTTATGTTCGATTCAGGAAACCTCAATAATCATTCATTAATTTTGTTCTCACATGTGTTCTTTTGCCATGATTATAGGTCAAAGGTAAGGCAGCAATTGATGTGGTCTGCAACCCATTGGGGAAGTCTGGAGGTGCCTTGATCCAGCAGTTCATGATCTTGTCGTTTGGATCTCTTGCGAATTCAACGCCCTACCTTGGAGGAATACTCCTGGTGATTGTTCTTGCTTGGTTGGGCGCTGTAAAGTCCCTCGACTCGCAGTTCTCTCCCTTGGCAAAGCAAGAGCTTGAGAGGGAAAAGATGATGAAAGCAAGGGCGGTCGAAACAACAGCTCAAGTTGTTGGGACAGCAAATGGTTCTCTCCAAGAAACTGTAGCTAGTGAGAACTCTACAAATGGTGCAGGCATCACACAGTCTCAAGAACCCGAGAGTACCACCCCAGAAAAATCTGGCCAACAATCTCAATAAGTTTTCCCAGAAATTTAGTTAGTATAAGTCTTTGGAGGAACCAAAAGCTGCTCGGTTAAGCCTGTCATGGGGAGCTGCTGAGGAAGGCAGCAGAGATAAGAAAATAAGCAGGCATATTATTCTGTTGTAGCATATTTTGACTTCACCTTGACAGTATCAGTAGTTGTTTGCTTGCGAGTATCTGTAGCTGTTTGTTGTTTCATTCCATAGATATAAAACTGTTTTCCTTCGTTCTTACAATTTTGTGGAAAATCTGATTCCATAAATCTCTTCATCAGCTAGTCAATGCTTGCAGGTAGTTGTTTGGTCCTGATTTTGATCTTGAAGTGCATCATTTTCTTACCTTACAAAAAGTATAGCATTTTCTTTTTAAATATTGATTAGCCATTTTACAGGTGCAATGGTAAAATCCCTTCCAACATGCGACACTTTCCTGCAAAGGTCAGAAAAGAAGCAAGATTCAACGCGAAATTTCTGCACATTTTCTATACTACTAGAACATCGAAGCGCGACTTACTATGATTTTAATTACAGAAATTAATTCACACATTAATATAAACACTTCAAGCAGATGATAGATAGAGGCTATCGCAGAAATTAATCTCTACTTCAATATAGAATTTCCATTTCAATATAGATACTTGAAGGAGATGACAGATAGAGACTATCCTATTTAAGTATCCAGGATTTAAAAGAAGGTATAACAAATTATGTAGAAGGTATAACAAATCATGCACTGTCCGTACCATTACCTACATAAAAATATGAGAACACTACTTATAAACGTAATGGAGGGAAAGGTGCAAGCTTAGTATCTGATAGTAGAACCATAACTTAGCAACATCCTCTTCCAATTTAGAGGGACTTTTTTCGTTTGTCATTCGCGGCATTGAAGAACTTTGTGAAGATCTAAAGTTGCCACAAGCTCACCCTATAGAATCAATAAATAGATTATATCAGATTACGTATTCATCCTACTGAATTCCCTGATACATTTGTTTTTATGTGTCACCAACCTCTAAAGTAAGTTGACCTTTTGAATCACGGCTAAGCCTACACTTTTCACCAATAAACTTGACAAAGTCATCCAAGTCCCGACCGTCGTCACAATCTTCACCAACTTGGTTTCCATTGGGACAAACTTCAATGTGGAAAAACCAGAAACTCCGTACCTAAAAGTAGGATATATGATTACGAATTCTCTTATGTTATGGGGGAAACGACATACATAACCAACATTACCAGATAGCCAGAAAGTAAATATGTTACGTCTAACAGCTCACCTAAGTACATGAACACCAATGGCATGTTTCCCTCAGAAAAACATCATACTATTCCAATATAAGATATGAAATTACATCAAAATAAAGATATGAAATTACATCATACTATTCCAATATAAGTACCTAAGCGATCGGACCATTCCTTAGCAGGTTCTACACAGACATATGGGAAGGACACTCCAACCTACATCTTAATTTCTGCCATTGCAAACATAACAGTCCGGGTCATCCTCATGACCATAGATGTAAGATACTGACTCGATGTATCAATTAATTACATCAAAATAAAGATGGGAACTAATCTATATAAGAACTAGTAGAACAGATATTTAAGAGTGCATACTTTTCAGCCAAAGTAGTGTGTTTGCCAGCATCAAGGTTGCCAATCACGACACTCGTCTAGCTTGAAAATAGAAGCCAGTTTCTCCTATATCTAAAAACAAGCACAAGCCCGAGTTAGAAAGACAGAAAAAATGAGGATGCATACCTAGCGCTTGCAAAAAGAAACTGCATTATTTTGGAAATTTTCAAGCTAGTTAGATCTACTACTGACTATAGTAAGACGACTATAGTGACCACAGCTATGAAATAAAACCGACATCGACTGAAATCAAATTCATCAAAGCAATGTAATGAAAAAGCATTTGGTGGATGACAAGCTGATCATAAAAACCTACCATAGGGCATAGAACTTAACAAGGACATCTTTGGTTCCATCAAGGACAACCGAGTCAAAGGTCTCCGGGGTTAGAACCATGATACTTGAAGGAACTGCTACTATCTTTACATTGGTGGTTGAAAGGCAAAAGGCCTAAAGATCTAAAACAATGTTGCCATGATGAAAGTAAAGATGGAAATTGATTTGCTAATCGCCGATTGTTCAACTGGTAGCACTTAATAGGATTTCAATGAAAATGAGAGGTGCCAACATATACATATAACAGTGCTACACAGGTAACCGTAGCAGCAGCACTTTTCGAGAAATCCTCTCCCCCAGTGTCAGCAGCACAATCCGTAGCTGGACATTCTTGCTTATAAAGCATTAGTACTTCCTGGAAAGTATTTGCGATATGATGATCAATGATTAGTCATTAAAGCTTATGACTATCGAACATCTTGGATGTGAGAAGTCTATCATGACAGTGGCCACAACTTTTTTTCCCTTAATAAACTTTCTGAAAAAAGGAATCTGTGTCTACTTATAGCAGTGTGCGTCGGCAATATGCATCCATGTAAAACTTTTAGTTCGGCAACCAATCGGTCTACCAAAATAGGAAGCGCATAATTCTGCTATGGCGGCGTTTTTTCATTCCTGATCCAATGGAAATGCTTAATACCCAAAAAGTTATGAACTTTTGATTACCCGAAATAATGACTTGCTCGGGCAATCGACATCATCTAGATTGAGAAGTATGAAATGAGGACCCTCACCTACAGACAACACAAAAGCCACATCACAAAACATGGAAAATCGGAGTAGGAAAAAAAAGAAGGAACTGTTGCAGTCTATTTTCCGCTAACTGCAGTAACCAAAGTTGGAACTCAGGAAATCGCTGGACAAATAGTAACCAAAGTTGAAACAATCGGTCTACCAAAATAGGAAGCGCATAATTCTGCTACGGCGGCGTTTTTTCATTCCTGATCCAATGGAAACGCTTAATACCCAAAAAGTTATGAACTTTTGATTACCTAAAATAATGACTTGCTCGGGCTATCGACATCATCTAGATTGAGAAGTATGAAATGAGAACCCTCACCTACAGACAACACAAAAGCCACATCATAAAACATGGAAAATCGGAGTAGGAAAAAAAAAGAAGGAACTGTTGCAGTCTATTTTCCGCTAACTACAGTAACCAAAGTTGGAACTTACGAAATCGCTGGACAAATAGTAACCAAAGTCGGAACTTAGGAAATGTGAAGGCCAAAAAAAGAGGGTGGAGAAATCAGTTAACTCTAGGAGCTGGCCCAATCGAGCAAACACCGCCTCGATTCCGCAAAAACCCTACACTATTAAGTGACAGAAAAATCAGAAGGGAAAAAAGTCGTACAATTAGTCGGAAGCATAACCGCGGGTGTTGCTGTTGGCGGTGACGGCCGGGAGGAACGGAAGGCGCAAGCGATGGGGGCAAAGAGGAGGGAAGGGCGGGGTAAGGAGGAAGGGAGTAGATACGCATGCGCGGCATGCAGGCGGTGGCGGCGCGGTGGCAATCGGGGAGTAGGAGGAATGGTGGCGACATCGTCTAGGCGTGGCGCTGCTCATCGGGCGCCCGTGACTCGGCGCGGTGGAGGATGGGGAGGTGAGGGAGCGGGAAGGAGGGGGACCGGGAGGAGGGGGCGGGGAAGGAGGAGGAGGAGGGAGGAGGGGCGGCGGGGTGGGAAGGGGGAGGGGGAAGCGGCAAGAAGCGGGTGAGCGGGAGTGGGAGTGGGGAGGAGGCGGCGGGGGGGGGGGAGGCGGCGGGGGGGGGAGGAGGGGAGGAGGGGGGCGAGGAAGGAGGAGGTGGCGGGTAGGAAGGGGGAGGGGGAAGCGGCAACCGGCGGTGAGCGGGAAGACGGGGAGAGGGGGCCGCGGGGGAGGGGGAGGCGCGGGGACGAGGAGGAGGAGGAGGGGCGGCGAGGAGGGGAGGAGGGAGGAGGGGGAAGGCGGCGGGGGAAGAACCAGCGAGCGCAAGCGCGGGGAGGGCAAGGGCCCTTCATGCCTGTGGGCACGGGCGCTGCCTCGGCACACATCACCGCATGAAGGCTTATGCGGCTGCGTGAAGCGCTCTTGCGCGAGCAAACCAGAGTAGTTTTAATAACTTTGATGTCACAGAGGCTTTTGAGTCCTTTACAAAAGGTTGTCCATGTTTTTTCGAGGCCAACTACCCGTTCTTCCCCCTTTCCCCCTAGATACCTAATCTAAACCTCTTAAATTCAAGTGTTTTGAGTACAACACGTGCCCTGTCAATAGTAGAACATCACCCTCTCCTTCACCGCGCGGCAATGGCGTCACCGCCGTTCCATTCATGGCACTGGCGTTATCCGGCGACTGGCTCTCCGACATATTTGGGTCCATATAGAAACGTGCCCGGAATGCGGCCAGATGAGCATAGTAAGCAGGTGGGACTGTTCAAACAGCAAAGATATAAAGGCCATAGTTCAGATTTGTCACAAATACAGCAAGATGCTACGTTGAAACAGGACGTATTTTCAGTAAATGTGAGAGAAAAATTTACCGACAGAAACTGAACGTGTGCATCGCGCATACGTACATCAAATGCACACAGCAAGTACGTACTGCTCAAATCAAAACGGAAACCCATTTTGGTTCTTCAAAAAAAAAATGCGTGAATGTAGCATAAGGCCATAACACCGTACGTGTAGCAAAGGTTGTTTGTCAGTGTCTGCATTTCATCTGCCGTGAAATAGTTCTCATCCAGAGGACATGATAGTGGGCTGGCCGACTGGTACCCTGGTAAAGTCACACATCAGTGATCTCACTAGTCACTACGAGAGCATCTCGCATTAAAATATAATTATTGCACAGGAGTTTTCACATGTTTAACCCTAGTCATAAAATACGCAAACGCATTGTGGAAGTAAGACGTTTGTTTATTATTTTAGGACGTATCGTCTCTTTCCAGAGACAAGTGATATCTTGTTTAAAAAAACATCAGGCAGTCCTTTCAAAATTTTGATCTAACACATTCTTACCTGAATTCCAGCATGGCTGCAGAGGTAGAAGTCGAACTCTGTGGGGTGGCATATCTTCGAATCAACGACAGTGCCTATGTTTGGAGGAGCCAGTGAGCAGCTATGAAAATTTAGTAGGGTAAATAACTAAAAATTAAATGAGTTATCAATATCTTGAGGATGAAAATGGCATGAGTTATTACCAGGCAGAATATTTCCACTCTTGTCTATGCTACTTCTATCTTTGTGGTTGTTTGCGAACAGTCTTGTATGGTGACGCTTTTGAACTATCACAAAGGTCACAGGAGGCTGGTAATTTGGTTCTAAGGATGCACAGGCCTGAAATGATTGAAAGCGTTAATTAGGCCATTGTAACTTGTAAGCAAGTAAAAATAATGATTAGGCATAACAGTCTGTGGACAACCTTGCGGATAGCATCTAACTTGTAAAGTAATACTTGGTAGAACTGACCTTCACTAACACCATCCCTGATAAAGAACACAAATAATAATTATCATAACTTCGATAGTTCTGTTGAAGGATTGGAAATGGCAACAGAGGGGGTGAATGGTGCCTTTAAAAATTTCGCTCAAAATATTCACACTATTTTCTTCTCCGATAGCAATGGAAGCTATGAAATAAGAAAATGAAAGCTTACTAAAAAGATGGAATTGAAAATGCTCCAAATCGCGAATCGAAGAAAACAGACATCATGTTGCCTAAGAGAGAATCGAAACAGATCGCATGAAAAAACAGAATAAAACCGCAGAAAATCGCACCTAAGAACATACTAGAAACTACAGAAAACAAGAACCGAGAGGACACATACGCTGTCCAAAACTGACTGAAAATTGAAAAAAAAGCGAAAGTGAAAGGCGAAATGAAAAGCGAAAGTGAAAAGCAAAAATTTGAAAAGAAAAGCTTAAAGCTGAAAAGCAAAAGCTGAAAATGACTACCAATAAATGTGTATACTGCTGTCCAAAATAGACTAGAAGGAACAGCAGAAAATGCACACAGCAGCTTGGTCGAACTGCAGCAAGGGATGGCAATAAAACTTGAAAAATCAGAGACTAGAAACTGCAAGGGAGTTCTTAAATTATCGCTGTCTATCTCCAGCCAAAAGAGCTAAATGTTAATCCAAAACAGCAGTAAATAAGGAGCAGTCCCAACCGAAACTTGCAGCAAATACATACAAGAAAAAGATAGCAGATAGTCACTTAAACAGAAGACAGCTATTGAAATGATTTCTCTCGGGAATGTGCTAGCCAAGAGGTTTTGAGGTGATTCCCAGTTCAGAGCAAAAGGAAAAGAAGAAGATTGCAGCAGTGAGAACACAAGAAAAATATGCTAGAGAGAAGAGTGCTCTCGGGTATGAACTAGCCAAATGACCTTGAGGAAATACCCTGTTCAGAGCAATGAAGATTCAGCAAATACTCGAACAATCCAAACTCCACAAAGAGAAGAACACAAGGATCAAACAATTTGCTTATGGAAATTAACCGACCAAATGGTCTTGAGACAGATTTCCACCATAAGCAAAAATCAAACAACAAACACAATCAGACAAGAGAGAATAAGACTAACATCTCAAACAAGCATTTCACACAATTAAGCGAAAAGAGATGAACAATAAAGAAAGAACAGTTAAGAGAATAGAGGAAGAGAGATGAATGATTCATATAAAGGAATGGTTACAAAATGGTTCCTATTCACCCATCTCAACCCAATCTCATATCCTGGGCAACACAACACCCATAGAGATCAAGCACTAGAGAAAGCCCTAACCCCTCTCTCTCAAAACCCACACACACACATATGGAGAGAAAAATAGAAACCCTAGCTTTTACCACCACTCTCTCCCTCTCAAGAACATAAACCCACACATAGAGAGAAAATTTTAACACTCATAGAGCACAAGTATTAGAGAAAACCCTAACACACACACCCTTCCCTCTCTTTCTCTCATTCTCTCCCACAAGAGAGCACCTCTATTTATAGCCTCCACTAATGGGTTTACAAACAACTTTACCCATTAGGTTACAACAACTCCTAGCACTTTATCTATTAGCTCTCAACAACCCATAACACTAATAGATTTACAAACCACTTTACCCATTAGGTCACAACAACTCATAGCACTAATGGATTATCCTCTAACCAAATCCACTTCCTTTTGTGCAACCTTGCGTATTCACCAAAACGCCACTTCTGCACCTTCCAAGAAGATTCCTCCTTTCTTTCCGCGCAAGCCTCACAACCACTTCGAGTCCTCGCCGTCTTCGACACGTCCCAACCGCTCTGACCTCAACACCGCCTGTGCCTAGTCCGGTCACCCAGTGTCTCACCACGACTCCGTCTCAAAGTCCTGCAGCCATCACCGACAAGAAAACATATTACATAGCACCGTACTAAATATTAAAATCAAATATCTACATCAGTAAAATGTCCAAGATAAACTCATACTACTCAGAACACGTGTCAATTACTCATCACACAACCGGGGTTACCTCCACATGGTCTCTCATCTGTACACCAAAAAAAAACATTGAATTGGCAAGCTTTTGAACTCTGCATTAGATATCTAACATACACACTGATGTACCTGTAGAAGATTATTCTCAATGGTTTCTGTCCTGTGGCCTCCCTGAAGGATATTAAAAGCTCCCTGTATTAAAATGTACAAAGAAAACGAAATTCATTAAGCTCATTTTGTGCTTACTGGCCCTGATGTATACTTGGATGTGCTAATTTAATTGTGCGAGTCTGCGAGATGACATAGATCATAGATCACCAAATGCACAACATTTTTTGTTGGCTGCAGAAATGAATTTGTTGTAATATCATCAAACGATGATTACTTATAACAATTCATCCATTCATCAAATGTACATCATGCCTTACAAGAGAACTGCTCTTAGAGAAATACCTGATCATGCCTCCCGTCACAGTACCTCTCTGAGGATCATGCCATGTTTTGTAGAGGTCCTGTATGAGTTCTTGTCTATGAACTTGAGCACACACCAATCGAGCATACTTTGTAACTTCTGGCCAGTCTTGAGACGCAACAACCTGCAAGCAGCACATTAGAGAACTCATGTATGAAGTAACGTAACATTTGATGTACAAGCAGTACAATAATGCTAAATCTTACTGCAGCAATTGATGAACTGGAATCCTCTCCGGTTTCAGGATGTGTGACATCCGCACCAAATATTATTGTCGGTATGTCACTGACCAAAGGAATCCTCCAACTTACTGCATCCAAGAGCACAGTATTCCTTCCCCCCATCTGATTTTGCAGACATCATTAAGCGTGAAATGTCTTTAAGTTACCAGTACTATCAGTTGGTAACTTCCTGTTCAGCACTAGCAATCTATGTGTAAACTTGAGGGCAGGACAGCAAATACCTTTACATTAATTTTAAGCGAAACATTTGCCAAGTACTGTTTGCTGATCTTAAAAACATGCTTCGTTAAGTAGCATTGTGATATTAATCCCAAGTTGGTTTCACAAATGCGTTTTATGTCACCTGGAAATAAAAAAATCTTTCTCATTATACATGTGAGAAAACAGAAAGGACGTATTTACAAAATAATTAGCACAAAGAAATAAAATTACATGCAACATAAGTGGCAGAATGTCTAAAAGCGAAACTGCAGTCTCACCATATAAGGGGCCATTGTTGTCTGGGAGGATGGCCAAAAGAAGCTCAAGCTCTTTGCTCTTGAGTTTCTTTAGTGCAGCGTTATACACATGCTTAAGTGCCTTTACTACTTGATCTGGTCTAGCTGAATATATGGGTATAACAGGTTCACTGTTGAACTCCTGCAAAAACAGGGGTGGCATCTTTTAATATCTATCGATATAAAAAGGTTACCGTAAGGTTGGTGCAGAGAAGATATGCTAGTCGAGGTCCGCCGCCATGTACCACCCGATTGACGTACCATTGACGAGCGAGCGGAGATACCCTGAACATGAGGAATTCCTCTGCTAGGTCTCGCATGTTGAGGCGATGGGCCACCCACTGCCTTTGAGCCTTCGCCCGTCGCCGCTGGCCGAGGGATGCCGAAGGGGACATGTTGAAATTTAACGCTCCCGCACCACTTCAAGGCCGCCACCTCCAAGCAGTGATAAAACCATCAGCGTGTCCAGTTGAACTCCCACTTCGTTCTCATCGCATTCGCCGGAAACAGCTTCATGCATTGTGGTCGCAGCACGAAGTTAACATTGCCGAGATTGACATACTCACCCTTCGCAACCTTCTTGGGCTGACATCGAGCGTCATGCAAGAAGCAGAAGAGAGAGGCGCTCCGTCAAGATCCCTCCCTGGCATGCCCAGCTGAAAACCGCCAGGCGTACAATGGCATTTGGAGTCAGGTGCGCCAATTACAGCTCGTATCGTTGGAGTACCTCACCCACGAGCATCAACAGGGGGAACCTCAAGCCGGCGTCAAATTACACGCCAAACACTACGGCTTCAGACTCCGATGAATGGGGCTCTTTTTCATCGCGAGAAGGGAGTTGGACCATGTTCCGACTGGAGATCTTGCCGCTGCGGACTAGGTTGCGAATCAGTTCTTCGTCAGCCAGGCTTACGCCCAGAACGTTGGAGCACTTGTCGTCTATCTTCTGGGCCACGCACCACCGTTTGTTGGCGGCGGATGCTTCCCGCTCGACAAGCTCGAACTCTATCTCAGCAGGACAGCGGGAGCGAGTCATTGTGAAGGTGGAGAGCAGAAAATGGGGAAGAGGATGAGCGTGGAGAGAATACAGCAGCAGAAGGTCTTGCAAGCAGGTTGAAGATACGGACCGGATGCCCATGTTTTAAAGGCCGAGAGCGACAGCAAGGTGTCCTTAATGGCGCCTCTTCGAGTCCGTCGATAACGGCTCAGGAAACAAGTTACGCACTAAGGATGCCTGAAGTGACAGGGCTGACGTAGGCGTCGATCACCAAGCGTCATGCTGCGGAAGCATGCGAAAGGTCAACCGGCACGAGTACGGTGGTCCAACTGCTGCGGGACATGTTACCAGGAAGACCCCATCAACTGCACTTGCGAAGCGCTCTGTATCTGGCAAGGCTGCGGAGTGTCAACCATTGGGTCGTAGGGACGTGAGGAGCGTTGGGACTATGGGGAGCACAAGTGCTACATGGGCGCGAGGCTCCAGGGGCCGTATGACACTGGGCCCAATCCTATCAACTGGCGAGTTGTTCCCACATTTCAACTACTAGGCTATCTGTTTACCTAGGGACCGCACCTGTTGGTTTTGGAAATAAGGACGCGGCTGGCAGCAACATCAGTATCCAAACGACGCCTGATCGCCGGGGGCATGACTGTAGCCCTCGATCACCGAGCTACCCATAGACCCGAGGCTTCGCAAGCACTCTCCGCGAAATACGTCAAAGACGCGTGAGGGTCGGAGGCTTCGTGCGTACTCTAGAGATCAGAGGCTTCATGAGCACTCTCCGCGAAGGAGGTCAAGGACGCGCGAAGGTCAGAGACTTCGCGCGCACTCTAGAGACTTGAGACTCCGCAAGCCTTTTCCACGAAGTATGTCAAAGGAACGCGGAGTCCAGGGGCTACGTGTGCGCTCAATGGACCGAGTTAAAGACGTTGGGAGATCCAAAGCTCCATACAAATTCTGCGAAGTGTTTCTTTATTATTCATGTAGTGGTACAAAGGACAGTTATAAGGATGGAGCAACCTGAGTGGTCAGTTTTTCTAGGGCCTTCGTCTCGACATGCCCGAGCGGAGACCTTGTTGCTGCAGGACCTCCTCGCCAAGAAGCACTGTAAATCTCACAAAAGACTCTGGTGTTGAAGTTACAGGAGCACGCAGCGACCCGAGTCAGGAAACACGCTCCCATCGAATACTTGGTTGGCACAAGCCTTCGTAATGCCATTCAACAGCTTCTTGCAAGATGAGCTTAACACCCTCGAGATGATAATGAGAGTGTTTCTGCTGGTATGGAAGAAGATGCTTATCAAGGAAAAAGCTTTGGTATTGTGGTCAGAAGAGCATGAGGCAGCCTCTGCCAAATACCTGACTAGCACAAGCTTTCTCAGCACCACACAGAGCAACATCTTGCAAGATGAGCTCAACATCTTAGAGATGATATTGGGTGTGCTTACGCCGATATGGAAGAAGACGCTCACCCATAGACCGAGAAAGTTGAGAAGGTTAATCACCTGGAAGAACTGAATCTGGGTCTTGGTATTATACAAGTGGATGTCAAGATGTACTGACATCCGAGCAAGGAACCAAAGGAGCCATGAGTGTCCGAACTAGTGTCGCAGTACCCCATGCCAACCATCAGGGTGGCACAAAGACTCAATTCGGAGCTTGTACCTTTGAGGAAGAGTTATGGAGCGAGTGACTCCGGAGGGAAATAGACCCAATGCAGGGAGCTTAAACCTTCTCCCTTGAATTGGGGAGCCGTTCGCTTGGTGCACTCTGCGACGAACATTTGAGAAAGCACGAGGACGATGGGCTCCGCGTAAATTGGGCGAAGATTAGAGGCTTCGAGGGTACGGACTTCACCATGCTTTGAGGGCCGCGAAGGCGGAAGAAGCCAAGCGGTTTGACAACACGGCCTCAACCTACCTAAGGGAGCACCAAAGATGTAGAGGCCGAATGAATGGAGGAGACCAAAAGGTTTGATAGCACGACCTCAGCTCATCCGGAGGAGAGCCTTCGGTCGTGAGAGGCTACTGTTGTGGAGATGGCCTCCACCTTAGGCCCATTCGACCTGATTATTTTAATAACGTTGTAATGTCTAAATGGGTCAGGCCCAAGAGGCCCACCTGAGTATGTAAAAGACAATAATGCCCTAAGACGGTACATGTTACCTAAGGGTAATATTGTAACAAGAAAATGATAGCAATATAAATAGTCTCCTTTGGGCGATCCCAAGGGCAAAACTATCTTTGATCAACATTTTCCCCCCAATTTCACTATTCTTTACTGTTTAGTCCTGTAACTACAACAGCCATCTTGTGTGAATAAAACTTCTGGTTCAAATGCATCTCACTGGTCAGATCATTGGTCATGCATATCTGCTCTAGCTTTAGTCATAATGCGGCGGTGGATGTCTTTTTCATAACCTCTTGTAAAATATTATTTAATAAATAAAGATGAATTTAAGATAAGGTCTTACGATCTTTACATTGCTTTTTATTGATAGATAATGTGGCTGGTATCTTGTTGATCCTAAAAGAGCACATCCAAATCAAACTATGATAAAACATCTTATATCTTGACTTGCCATAGAGAAAACCTCATGTCGCGATCCAACAGCGGGAGATCGTACTTCAGAATCGCCGTGCAGAAGAAACCAAAATTTCATAGTACTAATTTTGTGTGTATCTAGCAAAATTCTTACAAAAAAAAACTCCTAATACGAATATTAGATGTGTGTAGCAATTTTGATAAAAAAAAGTAATAATAAATAAAGAATCAAACTATAGCACCTGAGCTCTCTCTTTTGCTTTCCTTTTGCTTGTTGTTGAAATCACGTGCTAGCGACCGCTTTTGCTCAAACTTTTGTTTTCACTGCTAGAGACTCTGTGCGCTGCTTTCTTTTGCCAGTTTTTGCTACCTTGTGCAAGATTATTTTAACCGTTTTAGCGATGATTTTTGATTTTTAATTGAAATTTCACTGTAACTGATTTTTTTTACTGTAAGTGAGTTAGTGAATAGTATGGTAAATAGTGAAAAAAAATTAAAGCTAAAAACTAAAATTTTTAAAAACCCAAATATCATACCGCAGGAGACAAGAGCTGTTGCCGTGCGCTGGTCTGTTGCTCTCTCTCTTGCATGGCACTGCTGCTGTGGCTTCGTACGTGGACCGAGACAAGACGTTGCTTTGTTTCTTCGCTCGATGACGTGCGCTCCCTGCTACTTCTCTCCATTTGGCGTGCTTGGACCAAGGCTGTTTGCGCACGGACCGAGGAGCGAAGCTACTGCTTGCTTTTCAGACTCGGTCTGCTATCTCGTGACGCATGCACGAGACGCTCCACACTGCTTCTCCCTACTTGTTGCATGTGGATCGATGCTAGAGACCGGATGACACGCTCTGTTGCACGTCCAAGAAATTGAGGTGGCGCTCAGTTTTATTGCCTGTTCTTTTTTACTGCGGTTGATAATTTTTAATTATGACTGATAGTTTTTGGTTATTTGTAATAGAGATTACGGAAAGAGAGATACTTGCTTACGATTTTTGATGGTACAGATATTAGTTTTTTTAACGTATACTACAATTAACTTGTAGATTCTATCTTAAAAAATACTCTGTTTAAAAGTTAGTTACTGTAGCAAAAGCCAAAAGCGATTTTTAGAAGCCGTAAAGAACAGGCCTGGAATCGATGCCAATTCGGAGACCATACGCGATGTGTGCAACTCGAAGTTTATTTCTTGATTTCGATGACAGAGCTCGAGTCTTCACGGGAATTTTTTTCTTAAGCTTTAATATCCTGTGCTTTGATACCACTTGTTGTAAATAATGTACAGAAAAATAGAGTTGAGAGACTATAATTTTTTACGTGAAAAATCCTTACAAGAAAAAAACTACAAACGCTCAAAGGTAAATCACTATAATAAGTAGATATTACAATAGAGTGTTTGCTCTTCCTATAGATTATTAGGGTACATATATAGGGTGAGAGAACTGAGTCCCATACAAAAAGAAAACCGAATCAGAGTCGGTTGCTACAGATTGATATCACGTCTGATACAACCTGTGCATGCATCTATCATGCCATGTCTAGCATAAGGTGATGAAGTATCCTACACGGACACGATACGAATTCGGATCAACTTTTCAACAAGTACTTTACTTTTCAAATTATCTTTTCTATCTTCTTATTTCCCTCTTGCTTCAAAGACAAGGTAGAGGGTCACAGGTGCATGACATACCTCACTCCTCGAATCTTCATCTCGTACACGTATTTTTCTCACTTTCTCCACAACTGATCTTTTTTTAAAATAATTATTTTTTATTATTATTACTATTTATTTTCAACCAAAAACCATTCAACAATAACAGGTTCTCAATTCATTACACACTCACCTAGCTAGACCTAGCTAATTTTACATGCTCTGAAAGGCTGCATCTCATTGCATCATTGCGATAAGCTAGCCTAGTAGCATAGCGTTGGGTTAGTGACTGAAGAACGGGAGCACGTACGGCATGCAAGAACAGAGTGAGGTGAGGCGCATCAAAAACAGCGTGAGGAGAGAGAGAGACGAAGGACGCAACCATTGCAACTGTTGAGGAACTCTCGCTGGCGACCAGTCCGAGCGATTCCTCTGCTTAGAATAAGAACGAATCAATCACAGAAACACAGAATAATAGATTGAACACAGAGAGGTAGAGAGAACTCCTGGTCTTTCTTTATTGCTTCATATGCATTGTGTACAAAATCAGCCATATGGCTCTCTATTTATAGGGGGTGGGATGAGGTGCCCATTATGGATAAGGACTCGTTTAAACGGAGAGGATCCGTTTAAACGGGGATCCTTATATTTAGTTTCCCAATACTCCCCCTTGGGCACTCATCCGACATACTCATGCCTCATTAAAACTCCATAAAAACCCAGTGGGAAAAATTTGGAGAAAGAGTACATGATGCATGTTATGCTGCGATTGCACGAATTGCCTCATTAAAAACCTTGATCGAGAAACTTGAAAACTCGTCAAGGGAAAAGAGTACAATTCACCCAAATTCATTTAGTCTTCAGGACTTTTATTCTTTGGGTACTTGATCTTCGTGATCAAGATTTACTAACGGTCTTGAGAGAATTCTCCCGACTGCACTGACTCTAAGTCTCATCATACCGATCCTCGCACGCACCTTTCAAAGCTAGATGCGGGAGGGACTTTGTGAATAAATCTGCTAGATTTTCACAAGACTTAGTATGCTGAGACTTTAATCTCGTCCATCTTTTGCAATTCATGAGCATAGAAGAATTTGGGGTTGATATGCTTTGTGAGATGACTCTTCACATAGCCCGTTTGTATTTGTGCAACGCATAGCGGCATTATCTTCATAGATAATTGTGGGGTTTTGCACAATGTTCATTCCACATGATGCTGGATGTGGTGAACCATTCGGCGTAGCTGCGCATTCACGTGCGGCTTCATACGCGCTATTATTTACGAGTGGTTCGCCGAGGTAGCTACAAGGCTTTGCTTAGACGATTTCCGTGAAATTGCGGTTCCACCACACGTAAATACATAGCCTGCTTGTGACTTTGCGTATCGCGGGTCGACAGTACCCAAAGATCTGCATAGCCAATCAAGTTCAGATCTTGATTCTTTCTCAGAGAACAATCCAAGGTCCTTGCTTCCTTGGAGATATCGAAGATGTCCTTTATGCCCCGCCAATGCCTTTTGGTGGGCTCAGCACTATACCTTGCCAATAGGTTCACGGCAAAGGCAATATCCGGTCTAGTGCAGTTTGCTAAGTACATGAGTGCTCCAAGCGCACTCAAGTATGGGAATTCGGTCCCGTGACTTCTCCCCTCTTCCCTAGGTCGGAAAGGATCTTTTTCTTCTCGCAAAGATCTCCGATCATCGGTACTTTTGATGGGAATGCTTTCTCAAAGCCGAATCTTTCTAGCACCTTCCAGGTGTAGGTCGATCGATGTACTAAGACTCCTCCAGGACATGCTCAAGCCGCAGCCTAACGCGAACTTGGTCTTGCCCAAGTCTTTCATTTCAAACTCGACTCAAGTAGGAGCTTGCTTCTTTTATATCATCCATCGTCCCGATGATATTCGGATCATCTACATACACCGAGATTATACGTAATCCATTCTCGATCGCCAGATAAATACACAAGGACAGTCTTCATTGTTTGTGTAGCCTTTCTTGCGAGAAAGTCATTTAAGCGATTATACCACATTCTCGCGATTGCTTCATCCATACAGGACTTTCTAAGCTTCACACTGCATGCTGATTTCTATTTGCTCTGTCTTGGTTCTGGAGAGGAATTCCTTCAGGACTTTCATATAAATCTCGAATCCAAGTTACCATAAAGATATGCAATCACAACATCCATCGTTTCATTTCTAAATTCAAGTTCACCGCCATTGAGATCAAGTATCTAAAGGTAATTCCACTCATGACCGGGAGTAGGTTTCTTCATAATCAACTCCAGACGTTGAGTGAAACCTTGTGCTACCACCTTGCTTTGTATCTCACTACTTGTTTCTTTCATTTCTCTTTCGAACAAATACCCACTTGTGCCCCTACAGGTGCACATGGGGAGGAGTGCGCATACGGCCCAAACACTTCTCTTTGTTCAGAGATAGCAATTCGGTTGCTATTGCCTTCTTCCAATCTTCCCAATCTGATCTTTTCTTACATTCAAATGAGCGATGCAGCTCGGGATTAAGATCAATGATTGTGGCAATTTTCTTTGAAGTAGATATCGACATTGGCCGTTGTCCTGCTCAGGACTCTCCTGCAGTACATAATTTATAGCTATTTCTTCATGAGTTGCTTCTTCTGAGCTTCATCTTGCGCATCGCTTTAGTTTTTCGGCTCCGATGTGTGCGCACACATCCATGCCGACGGGGATATTCAGATCCGTATGCCTCTACCGAGGTGTCATACATGTGCCAGTCTCAACTGCCCTTCTCATTCTCGGGGACTTCGTGATCTACTGTGATAAGTCCTTTTTATCCTTTTTCACCAGGCGTCCCCTATTACTTAGGATTCGAGGAGCCGGAGTTCTCGTCCTCTTTTTTTTTTTCGAGGCCTCTGGACGAGATTGGGGATACCTTCTGCTTTCTTTGGTATTTCAACCCTTTCCGGTGCAGTGCGTGCAGGCACATGTGACTTAGTCACGCTCTTCAAATCACTAAAGTGATTAGGCAGCTGATTCGCTAATGCTTACAAATCATTTGTCTTCTGGACTTCTATTGTCTTCTGGACTTCTCTTGTCTTCTGGACTTTTATTGTCTTCTGGACTTCTCTATTTGATTTACTAGTGCGTGGGTCATGTGCAGGAATTCCCATGGCTTCCCACGTAATTTCCCGACATTTTTCATCAACGGGTTGATTTCCTCCCCCTAATGTCGGAAAATTATCCTCATCAAAAATGCAACAATGGCGGCAAAGATGCAAATCTCCGACAAGGGTTCCAAATACTGATAATGGATGCGATCTCATAACCAACGATATCCCATCTTACGGAGAGGCCCATTGCGCCATGGAGGGGGTATAGGTACATAAACCTTGCATCCAAACCTCCTGAGATGAGAAATTTTCGGTGGTGACCCTTGCGCTAGTTGCATAGGTGAATGGATGTTGTAGGCCGAAGGTCTAAAATTGATGAGATTGCGCATGTAGGATGCGTGTCCCCAACATGTAGCCGCAAATTACAATTCGCAAGAGGGTGGGCAATAAATTTAATTCTCTTGATCAATGCCTCTGCCAAACCATTCTGGGTATGGACATGTGGTACCGAATGCTCAACTGCAATTCCCATCGCCATGCAATAATCATCAAATGCTTTTGAAGTAAATTCTCCGCATTGTCCATTCGATGGACTTGATGCGATGATCGTGAACACATTTACGATGCGAATGATCTGCGAGATCAATTTGGTAAAGCATGGTTTCTTGTGGATAATAAACCACATATGACCACTTTGAGGAAGCATCAATGAGCACCATGGACTGAGATGGGCTAGATAGGACCACAAATGTCTCCCTGGATGCTCCAGAATGCGAGGACTTCATCCTTCACTTTCGAGTGGATGGTCTAGTGATTAATTTCCGGTGGCACATGCGTGGCACACAAAATCTTGAGATTCGGAAATTCTTCACATTAATATTATGCCCGTGAGAATTGTTAATTATATTTCTCATCATCCTAAGACACAGGTGGCCTAATCTGCCGTGCGAGAGACGTAATAGTTGAGCTTCGAATCGCCTTCAGATGATTGTGCGGCTGCAGCGCCTTAATGTTGGTATAATATAGCCACACGTGTTCATGCCATTATAAATGAATAAATGAATGAATTATTTCAAAATCATCCAACCATTACGAGAAGACAAAAATAAAGTACCATCCATGCAAGATCTAACTTGTCCATTTAATGCAAAATAAATGATAATTAACGTCTCATGCATTCTGCATCGACGGAATCAACTAGAAAGTCATTGACTTCTTCGCTATCTTTTAGAGTGATGTTCTCTCGAGAGAAATCATGGAGGTGGGCCTCTAAGTCGTAAGGGGGTGTCTGCACGGATGGACTCAACCTCCATCATTTCAGCAATGCTCATGATGCTCCCTCAACAGTACCGCAGTTAGCTTCAGCCGCCCTTTGCCATTGTTCTTCCGGGCTTGGTGGGCATCAATGACATATTGCGATGCTTACAGATCCGCGACCAATGCCCCCACTTGCCACACTTGTAGCAACCTTGGTTCTGCTGGTCATAGGTTTTGCCACTCTCCTTAGCCCTTTGTCATTTGGAGCATCCGACTTGCCTTTCGGGCAACGGTCTTACCCTTCTTCCCTTCTTTTCATCAAGGGCTTTGCGACCTTATAGCTCCAAAGATTGGCTTCACGGCGTGAGCTCCCCAATGGTCGAGTGACGTAATTCTTGCGGAGAAGTTCGCCCGAGCCTCCGCTACTGCATCATATCAATCAATTCGGCGTATTTCTTGTAGCCGCCTTGACGATAGTTGCGCGGATTGCACAAAGATTGGGGTGAAGGTGGACAAAGACTTCTCAATCTTCTCGCCATCCGTGATCCGCTTGCCACGAGTTGAAGATTGGTACAAATTCTGTGCAAGGCGAATTGTACTCCCGACCGCCTTGAAATCGGCAAACCTCATCCGATCCACTCCTACTCGCTCGAGGAAGAATGGTGTACTTTAGCCTCTCAAACCGCTTCTTGAGTGCGGTCGAGAGTGCTAGCGCTTTCTCCGCCATATACTCATTCTTGAGAGTAATGCGAGAGGTGGTGCCCGAGGAAATGAAGTGCCCGATCATTTTCCTCGGTGTGGGTTTGGCGTCATGCCGTCCGCCAATCCTAATAGCTGCGTGAGCTTCTCGGCTCCAAGTACTATCTCGACATCTGATGCCCACGCCGATAGTTCTTGCCATCGGGCAAGCTCCTCGAACTCCTGTTCGTGATGCCACCATCTACATGTGATGAATGGGACATATAAGTTTACTTCTGTAAACATGCATGGAATTATTTATTGCAGTAAATAAATGGTACAATAAATTCTCGTAATGTTCCATAATTTTCTATGTATTTTTCATAATTTCTTGCTAATTTTCAAAGTGATTAAAAGCAATTAAATAATTACAATTAATCAAAACAGTAAATAATTGCAGAAAATACATAAAATAATAGTGGCATAACGTGGGCGCGCCGCAGTGGTCGGGCGGCGCGGCAAAGAATGGAGCTGCCATGGAGGAGGAGACGACGGGCGCGGCAGGCGGGCTGCGCTGGGGCGCTATGCGGGCGGCGGCGTCGGCGGGGCCGGCCGCTGGGGCGGTGGCCCGAGGCCGATGCAGCTGCGGAGCGCGCCACCCGCGGCGTGAGCGGCGGCGGCGCCATTGCTCGGCGCGAGAAGCGCTGCGGCGGTGGTGCCGAGGCTGGCCGGCGCATGCGGGGGCACGTGCGCCGGCCGCGGCGGCGCCATGCGGGCGCGCGAGGAGGCCGGGCGCGGGAGGCCGGTGGCGGCGAGCGCAGCGGCAGCGCGACGCGGGAGCCGAGGCCGGCGGCGCGAAGCGCGCGTGGCAGCGAGGCCGGTGAGGGGCGCGCTGCTCGGGCGCGCGGGCGTGGCGACGATGGCGGCGCGGAAGATGCGCCGCGCGGGCACGCAACGGAGGGGCTGAGGTGTCATCGGCGCGCGCGCATGCAGCGCGCGGTGGAGGAGTCGACGCTTGGCGCTGCGGCGGCGCGCATGCAGCGCAAGCGAGGAGCCGAGGCGCCGATGGCGCAGCGCGCTCGGGCGCGGAACCGAGGCTACCCGTGGCGGGCGATGCGGCGCAGCGAGAAGCCGGGCGCGGCGGCAGGCTGGCCGGCGGGCGCGCGGCGCGAGGCCGGCGGTGGCGTGCCATGCGGGCGTTGCGCTGGCCGCCGACGGCGGTGGCACCGTGGGCGGAGGGCGCGCCGCGGGCGCGCGGCGGCCGGGTCGATGCGACGACTAAGACAACGGACGGATTCGCGTCGGGGCCGGTGTTGGTGCACATGCGGTGCGACGGCGACCGAGTGTTGCCTCATGCCGAGAGGCGTGCGCATACAGCGCGGTGGCTATGCGTGGTCGCCCTTGCGAATCTTTTCTTGTGCAATTATCGAACGTAAAAGATGTATAAAATTTTCGCTTCTAATTCACGATGCAATCAACATCTCGCCTTTTCACAATCTACCGATCGACATTGTGCCGCGACTTCAGGTCTCGCTCATGGTAGATTAGGGCGATTTGCATCGCTTTTCTACAATGCAATCAACATCTACCCCGCTTCGCAATCACCGACGACATTGTGCCGCGACTTGTGTCCGCCGCGGTAGATTAGGGGATTTGCACCGAGAAAAACAATCTAGAACGCGAAGAAAAGCAAATTCAAAGCGATCTAGAAAACCAATCTATTAAGTGCTTCGATGATTACCTTCGCTCACCGGAGCGATTCGGCCGATAACGTGTTGAGGAACTCGCCGCGACCATCCGAGCGATTCCTCCGCTTAGAATAAGAACGAATCAATCACAAAACACGTAATAATAGATTGAACACAGAGAGGTAGAGAGAACTCCTGGTCTTTCTTTATTGCTTCATATGCATTGTGTACAAAATCAGCCATATGGCTCTCTATTTATAGGGGGTGGGATGAGGTGCCCATTATGGATAAGGACTCGTTTAAACGGAGAGGATCCGTTTAAACGGGGATCCTTATCTTTAGTTTCCCAATAGCAACATTGCAACCACCAGAAGCAAATTTTGGTTGTTTGCTCGGTTGGGCTTTTTTTTGTATCTTTTGGTTTTTTTATTATAGTTAATTTATTTTACAGTATAACAGCTCTTAGATTTTTAGCATAATTAAATTTTAAAAAAAATAAAAATAAAAAAAATAGGTTATTCCATTATGGACTGTTGAAGTTGATCCGAATTCGTATCATATCCATGTATGATCTTTCATCGCCTCATGGCATATGTGATATGATAGGTGCATGAACATGTTGTATCAGATATGGTGTCAATCTGTAGCAACAGATTCTGATTTGATTTTCTTTCTGTGTAGAACTCTTTTTCCTCGTACTATATATTTACTCTAGTAGTTTATAGGAAGAGAGGTGCTCTATAAGAAGCGCTCTATTGTAATATCTTCTTATTACTAGTAAGGTGCCCGTGCGTTGCAACGAAAAACCAAATAAAAGTGATGCATACTATCAAATATGATCTCAAACTGAATAACAAATATCAACTTTTTCTTACATCATCATGTATCTTTATCTTTACTATTTAAAAAGAAAGAATTGGTGGTTGATGTCACGTCCGCCCTCACTTTTTTAAGTCATTCGATTCGATCTAATTAATCCGAACCGTCCGTCTCCTAAACCCTAGCTCTCCCCGCCGCGCCCCTAATCCCATCACTCCCCGCCCCTCTCTCGTTTCCCCCGACCCCGCCTACCCTCGCTCTCCCCACGCCGCCCACCTCCCTCGCTCTCCTCGCCGATCCCGCCTCCCCCTTGCTCTCCCGCCCCTCGCTCTCCCTCCGCGCCCCGCCTCCTCCTCCCACCGCGCGCCGCCTCCTCCCCACACCCCACGTCGCCGCCGCCTCCTCTCCCCCCCCGCGCCGCCTTTGCCCTCCTCCCCTCCCTCTCCCCGCCCCCCCCTCCCCACGCCGCCGCCTCCTCCCGGCCCGGCTTCCCCTCCTCCCCGCCGCCGCCTACTCCCCTCCGCCCGCCGCCCCCTCCTCCTCTCCCCCCGATCCCCGCCTCCTCATATGCACAAACCTATTTAATGAGAGAGACATAGAGAGATAGTATTGTAAAACAACCAAGATAATCCTAGCAAAACAAATGTCCAAGTGTTCTAAAAGAGCCCAAAAGGAAAGTAACATTCAAGACCTACCAAACTTCCTTTCAAGATCATAAACACTGGCAAGACCCTACTTTTGTTCATGCATTACAATCAACCGGATAATGCCCGCTTAGGATGGCACAACAAGAGAAAGAATCAACTTTATTTCTCGTCATAACTAATCAAGCATGATCCAAATAGTGAAGTTCCAAACAATGCATCGATCTAAAGCAAGCTCTACATTGGGGCTAATTCATCAGCAATCCCCATATTTTTCTGTGAACACAGAGAGCATGTTACTTTGCACTAATTCATGCATGGAATGAGGGAAAGAGAGCACAGTCCTCGAATTCATGTCATCATGTCGCTGAGAGGTAACCTATAAGCAGATTCTACATTGAACGACAAAGCTAAGTAACCACTTGCTTGATAAGACTAACTATTTGCTAAGATTCCTCAGCAAGATAAGCGCTGTAAACAACCAATTTTTTTATTAAATGCCCGCAAAAAAATTGAAGAATTAGCTCAATACCGATGGAATCCATACTCGCGGGAGAGTCGACACCGAGCCCGTAATGCAAGCATGGAGGCGGTCGTTGCTTCCATACAGCCTGGGGTACCTCTCGATGCACACGTCGAGTGCCCGCGCGAGCGCCACGGCGAAGGGGAAGCTGAGAGCGATGCCGCCGCCTCCGAACGACATGCTGTGGCTGAAGTAAGGTTTGCATTAGCATAGGTCATAGAATAGAAAATAATTTTGAATCACACCAAAGTACACAACAATTACACAACGCTTTACCTAAGTGATGTTTGATCTCTTTGCCTTTTCCCCCATGAATACATACATATTACCTCCAAGAGAAGTCATTTTAAATGTGCCACTTACTCAACTTAGAGACTTAAGACATAATCAGGGAGGTACTAAACCACTATGATTCCACCCCTAACAATAGGTATACAAGTTCCAAAGACAGTGATGCATAATATGAAAACAAATTGACAAGTACTTATCAAAGGTATACGTATCATCTCCAATTTGTATCAAAACAAAATGATCTACAACAAGCATAAGTTCACACGAGCAAAGAAAAGAATGAGACACATTTAACTCAAGAAACCGAATATACGCTCAAGATTGAAAAATATCCCATCTCAAAACCCGATTGGTACATCAGATATATCATGCCGTAGCAAAGTATAGAGCATTTCTCACCATAACAAAAGAGATTGCTTAATCAACCATCGAGAGAAAAAGGCCAAACTTTATTGCTTCGCCGCCGGATTGATGCATTGCTTCCACCCGCCGCCGCAAGCGCTAGAAAGGCATTACCTTGTAGGCGCCGGGGCATTGACGACGCTCGCGCACCACCCTGGGCCCTCCGCCATTGCCGGCGCCCCATCGCCACGATTAAACCCAAGGCCCAAGCTCGTGTCCTTTTCCTCTTCTCCTTCTCCTTCTTCTTGGCCCCGCCATGGTGATGGCGAGTGGCTCGAAGTGGTTGCCGAGATGTACTTGGCGGAGTAGCCATCCTCGTCGCCGAAGAGCATAACGTGGCCGTGCCACTCCCAGACGCGCGTACTCCCCGCCGGGCTCGTCGTGGAAGCCAACGCACACGCGTGGGGTCGCCGACGGCCACGATCGGCTCGAGTTGGCCTTGAGCGCCTCCTCCGCCTACCTGAAATGAGCCGCCGCGATGATCTCCTTCTCACCTTGGCCTCCTCCTCGCCAAAGATCCGCCGCCGCCTCGCCTCCCGAGACCTCCCCGTCGGAGGCCACGCCTCGTCCTCTTCATCGCCATCGAGGCTCCAGCCTCGCGAGAGCGCCGCGAACTCGTTGAGGAGGAAGTCGCCGAGGTCTGGGTGAGGAAGGAGTTGGTGTCGGCGCGAGGAGGGGAGGATGCGGCGATGGTTGGGGAGGAGGGAGCGCGGGAGATCTAGGGAGGAGGGAGGCGGGCCCGGCAGATCCGGCTTAGGAGGACGAAGGAGTAGGGGGCGGGAGGGAGGGGGACGAGGGGGGGCGGGCGGAGGGGAGGAGGCGCGCGCGGGGAGGGGGAGGAGGGGAAGCCGGGAGGGGGGGAGGGGAGGAGGGGGAGGAGGGGGAGGAGGCGGCGGAGGGGAGGGGGCGGCGGGGGAGAGGGAGGATGGCGGCGGGGGGAGAGCGAGGGCAGGCGGCGGCGCGGGGTGGGCGGTTAGATCGAGAGAGAGAGAGAGAGGGGGGAGGAGCGGTCTAGATTTTATTGTTCAGATCAAATGGCTGAGAAGAGATATGGGAGAGGACTCATCAACCACCAACTCCTTCTTTTAAAGTAGTAAAGATAGTGATTTGTCTTCAAGCGCCTGTGATTTTTCCTGTAAAAGTTTTTCACGTAAAAATTTGTGTCACTTATCTCTATTTTTCTTACATTATTTATAACAAATGATATCAGAATTAAGTTCAAAATCAAAACCGTTGCCCCGAAAAGATAGACTCCCAGACGGCCACCGCACGGTCCCAATACTGATCGCCTAGGCACGACATCAATTAGATCAGTAGCAGAGATTGAATGCTTTGGTTTCTCCAACTTCGAGCACCACACGGTTTCTCCAACATCAAACCCGAGCCAGTTAATTAGTCTCCATGTCATCGATGGATGTCTCCACGTCAACCATCACCACCACGGAGATCGCCACTAACTGCCACATGCTCAAGATTAGCTGCTACACGTGAATCAAGAATATGCATTGCAACGGTAGTTGCATCTGGTCACCCGAATTCAAGATGCATCCTAGCATATGTACTCAACACCGCCGTCGCCGTGTAAAGCTTTCGTCTACTCAACGTTCTTGCTGCCTTGTACACCGAGCCGTATCTGTCAAGTCAGCTACTCAACGTATTTGTCTACAGTGCCGAGTCCGAAGCTGAGAAAGTTGCACCTGCATCCACGACTCATCGTATTGAGGTTTTATTCTGAAGAAGCCAACACGGAATCAAATTCAAATCAGCAGTGCATCCGAAGCCAACAGATAAGATGACTAAGGTTCTGATCGTTTTGGTTTTTTTTGACTTCAGCTTCTAATTTCAGCTTTTTTTCATTATTCACTACACTATCCACTAACTCAGCTACAGTATTTTTTCATCCAACTACAGTATTTTTTCAGCCAAAAACTAAAAACTATCGCTATTCCGATCACCCCCTAAGACGTCTGTCCACACAATGCGAGAAGGCATCAGACTGTCATTGATAGCAATAAAAAATAAGCAAGGTACAGCACCAAATACCAGAGAGTGGAGCCTTTCTTGCTTCGTGATTTATCCGCATAAGCAAGCAAGCAAAATGTCTCTTGAGGATGAAGCAAACTACCCAAAGTGGGCAAATACTTGCATGCATGGTTGGATGCCGAAATTGTTGTGTGCTCCTATGTGCGTCACGAAAGATAGGAGAAGGAAGTGAGAGAAAAGACATCACAATGTCCATCGGTTCAAGCACTGACTCTGTTCTTCGTCCATCAGTCCAAGCGGTGTTTCCGATGTGAATTTAGTGGCTAGCGGAAGGTTTTGTTAATTCCTGCCGAAAATTGCTACTGCACTCAGGAAGGTTACTAGTAATTTTTTTGAAGGCCCTTCAATGCTACATATGCTTAGCAGTGTGCCAAGATTCAACTCTAATTCAGAAATTTTGATTCATCTCAACTCCGTTCCATGACTCAACTCTATATTGAGTATCAACTCACGTTTTATCTCGATGACTGTTCCAATGTCAGTTCCGTCAACATTAATTGGTGATTTCATCGATGATCCATCGCCTTCTATAGGTTATTACTTCAAGATCCACATATGAGGAGTCCAAGGTGGAGTTACAGGCTTTCAACACAACAAGTTAATTGGGCTATGCTTGATCAAGAAGATTAAAAAAATAATATCAGTTGTGAGAACAACTGAATTTGGTGTTTTATTCACCGTTTGATAACACCCTGATGGCAACTAGCATGATACTCTCCAGAGTTTCGCTATTTTGAAAGTGAAGGTTTTGCTCCAATTTCAGTTTGAGATAAAGGATTTTAAGTGCAAGAAGGAGTTTATTTTTGCATGAATACTACAACGTCTTCCAGTTGTCGTATCTCGATATGAGGGGTTTACTACAGTTTATACTCCATTGACGGCATAAGAGTTCCTTTCATCCGAACAGTTTTACATGAGCAGTTTCAACCATGTCATGGAATTCAATTATCTTTCAAATTGGCAGTTTTGGCGTACATGATGGTTACACGTGCAATAAGACTATTCCGGTTTTTCTTGTTTGCCGAGTTTTGTATTCTAGGTAGAGCATGTCAAATTCAATTATATGAGTTCTTCGCTATTTATTCAACGGCATAGGTGATGTTTTGATTTATGTCATTCGACGATTGAGCATTTGTTTCAGGAGACCTACTGGTGGTTTGCTCAGTTTTACTTCGCAAGAAGCATTTTGACAAGACTGTTCAAGTCTTTCTGCTTGAAGATTAGTCCGATAGACTTTTGGCGTATAAGGTATGCATGCTAATTTTATTAGAGGAGTTTATCATATATTTTGACTACTGGAGGGAATTCGGTTTAAGACGAAGATTGTTTAAGTTGATCCAAATTCGTACCGTGTCCATGTAGAACACTTCGTCGCCTTATGTTAGACGTGATATAACAGGTGCATGGCAGGTTGTATCAAACGTGGTGTCAATATGTAGCAACCAATTCTGATTTGGTTTCCTCTCCACGTGGAACTCTTTTCCCTCGCACTATATATATCTCAGTAGTCCATAGGAAGAGAGATACTCCATAAGAAACGTTCTATTATAATCTCTTTTTATTATAGTAATTTATCTTTAAACACTCGTGATTTTTTCTCACAAGATTTACCTCTTAAGCAACTCAAGAAACCACGTTTAAGGAGCCGTGTGGCAGCATAGGAGAGGCCCTCATGAGATACCCTCATGGCGTTTTTTTCCCGTAACCACCGCTCCAACAAGGCAAATCAGGGAAGGTGCATGCACGTGGCGTGGCGCGGTACGCCTGGCCGGCCGACGCGCGCGTGCAATGCAAAGCGCGCATGCCGCATAGCCCCCGCCTGCCGGGACCCTCGTCCTCTCGTCTCTCCCGCGCGTGCTGCGGCTACCACGCCTACCGTTGCCGGAAATGAAGAGGAAACAGCAAGGGAAAAAAGGGAGGAGGCGGGCTCGTGCACACGCCGGTGAACGTCCACGGCCTGCCGCTGCCGCATAACAGATCATCTTAGGTTAGTATTTTACGGGAACAGTTCAGCTCCTGGAAATCGTTAAGAAAAAAATCCCCACATTCTAAGTAGGAGTTAATTACTAGCTATCCGTTCTCTGCGAAGGAAAAACACTACAGTTGAGGACCTAATTTGCAACCATCCAAGCATCTTACTTTATAGAGAGAGAGAGAGAGAGAGAGAGAGAGAGAATCAGGTCAGTGCTATCGATCGCAGGGTGACATTCAGGAAAATGCCATCGCAACTCAGCATGTTCTCATCGTGGAGGGGCAGCGTTGCCCGGCCGCCGGGAAGGCGAACCACTCTTGCGAGGGCACAGCCAACTCCACCTCGCGCAGGCCTTGGCAGAGCCCACGAGCTCCAGGGCTTCTCACCGGCGACCCTCGCTGACGTGAGGGGCTGGCATGCCCTAAGGTTCAAGAATTCGAGCACCTGTGCAGTGCCACTGAATTTGTGTCCAGGTCCTACGCGACCTGCACGGCATGAACGGAGGACGTGCGCTTCTAACGCACGATCTGGGCATGGCGTGACCGCGTGAGTGTAGGATCTTCGTAACTAAGTTTAGCAAGTTAGTTTCAGTTTTTTTTTCAGTTTTAGCTTCTAGTTTTAACTTTTTTTACTATTCAGTAATTCATCTTTTTCTAAATTTTTTTAGATTTTTTAGGCTTTTCTGCATTTTTCTTTTTTTTCCCGCATTCCTTTGCCTTGTCCGTGATGGGCTAACATATTTTTTCTATTTTTATATTTTTTAAATTTAACTATACCTAAAAAGTCAAATCAACTACAGTAAAAAAAATAAGCTACAGTGAAATGCTGATTAAAAATCAGAAATCATTGTTAAAAAGAACATCTTATTCCCTTTGCTATAAATAAGAGAGAAAACAGAAGGCTGCGGCAGTGCGAGCAGCACCAAAACCATCTTTATGCTCTGTTCCAAAATCCATTTCGCGTTGTGTTCTTTATGTGTAATTGAGGTAGCGAGTGCATTCATTTCAGAGCTCGGATCTTCCGTCAGAGCACAGAGAGAGGGGGCAATCATGAGATCCGGCGGCAAAACGGGATCTTGCATTAACTGCACACGCAGAGATGGAAGAGAGAGAAAATATGTGCGTGATGTGTGACTTGGATCTCGACAGGACCAAGGGGGAGAGCCACGCTTCCCCGCGTGCAGCTTTGTGGGAAAAGCCGGCCTCGGCGACTGCTTCCCTCAAAAACACCAAAGGCGCGACACAAGAAGTGAAAAAGACCATCTACTATCGTAACTCTTCTTCTTAATTTTTAAAAACTGTTTTATTTTATAAAATATAATCTATAAATTAATTATAATATACACTATAATAACTTTATTTATATCGATTAAAATCATATGTGAATTTCTGTTATCTTGTACTATCTCACGAACAACCTATCATGTTAGACAACAAGTTATAAATTATATGTGATAGTTTCTTAAAGACGCTTCCAGTAAATAATTCTTAAAGATGCTTCCAGTAAATAGAAGCCTGGTGAGATAAACACAACACAATGATAAGAACATCCATTCTTATCTTGTTTTTTCCTTCTTAACATTGTATGGAACTGGAACTCTTTTTAGTTTTTACTGCAAACAAAACATAACCATTTTCTCCTCTTATAATATTGTAAGTTCTTTGAATTGAATATCACTAGCTGTAGGTGAACGATCCAAGAAACATATTTTGATTTTCTCATCAGGAACTACACGCTCAAGCATATCGCTAAAAATTAGACGATTGTCACTGTAAAGCAGACGATTGACATGGCAAAACAAATTGGCCTGCTCGGAGGACAGTAACATCGCACTAAGGACCAAGCCACAACTGCCATCTCAAAAACAGCAGGATATGAAAATATAGGGAAAGATCAACATCTATCATGAACACATGCTATGTTTATTGGTAATCTATACCAGATCAGGACATCGAGCTTCTTTGTCAAATAAATATTGAAGAGACTACACCAAATAGGCAATCACCGGTCAATATAAAAAGACACAACAAGAAATTATGTATTATGATGATAATACAAAAATTATTGCAATATGTCCCCACTGCCTATGACATGATAAAAGGAAATTAATTGGAATGAACATAGTGCTATCACCAAGCAAGCTAAAGACAAATCCTACACCTCGTTCAAGCAGAAAAGAGCAAACTAAATGTAGTTTATGAACCTTACAAATAAGTAGCATTTGGATGTTGGAGATGACCACATGATTACAAAATTAGATACCAGAAGAATTTTGTTAGTAGCAAAGGACTATGGAAACGCAAAATAAATTTGTTAACGTGAAGGTAAATACTTGCAAACTAATTTAGGAGGTGTTTAGAATGACGTTGGCTTATAGTATAGTTGGCTTATTTTTTATTGTAGCTAAGTTGGATTATTTGGTACAATTAAATTTAAAAATATTTAAAAATAGAAAAATATATTAACCCATCACAGACAATGCAAAGGAATATAGAAAAAAGAAAAGCAAAAGCCCAAAAATCAGAAATGATTTTGTTTTGTTCCAGGGCTATTTACTTTTGCTGCTCCATTCAAGTTAATTGTTATTGCATGTGACCGAGGTTCATGTTTTTTTTTTTGTGTGGGCTGGCTCTGATCATCATGAAGATTTGGGTGAGCTCTCGACCGAAGGAATGTGATTTTTAAAAAACGCTCTTTTTTTAGGCAAATGATCCTTCGAAAGTTGGAATCCGGACGCTGTGAGCAAAATTTGAAGCGCAAGAGGAAGACGCTCGCGAGAAAGGGGATGCTCGCAAGAGGGGGATAAAGCAGAAGGGAAACAATGTGGTCGTCGTTACGCATCGGACGGTTGGTTGTGGCAATCGAATGGCGGGAGGAGCATCCCACGTGAGTGCCTGGATTTTAGTCTGGGCGCTAATCACTTCCATATTTATTAATTATTTTGGATTTAATTATGAGAAACTAATTGTAAATAAAATAATCATTACTTCCTTTGTCTAAAAATATAGGACGTTTTTTATTTTGCACATGGCTAAGGATATATTGAAAATAATTAAACTATCCCTAATTATTATGTGTAAGTACTATATTCAATATATGTATACGGAGAATACGAAGTAAAGCTGTATATTTATTAAGAGTATATGGAGAACAACACACTTATTTTGTATTAAAATATAAAGCACATTTATATTTATAGATAGAATTATTTAAAAAACTTAGAAGGAGGAAGTAGGAGCCTGAGATAGTTCGATCCAATGAAAATCTACACGTAATACAATTTCAGCAACTGGGCTGGAATGCTAGGGAAAAAGGTTATGAGATCAGTTTGGGCCACAGTTTAACTGGGCCAGGTTTCCATCGGCCTAAGGCCACGTGTACATTTGTAGTACACGAGGAGATTCTGATCTCATCGCCCCCCGATCGAAACGGACGGCGGAGATTGTCCGAGGGGACAAGCGGATCTGGGATTCCGTCTCCTGTCCTCGCGTCAGTTCACCTCACCCGGTCGTCGTCGTCTCGACTCGAGGAGAGAGAGAGAGGGAGAGAGAGGGGAGAAAACCCAAAACCCTAGGCCACGTCGCCGGCGGCGAGATGTCAGCCCGGGCGCCAGTGGACGAGGAGACTTCCGTCTACGTAGGTGGCCTGCCCTATGAGGCCAACGAGGAGATGCTCCGCCGCTACTTCGGGCAATTCGGCACCATCGTCGCCGTCAAGGTCTCCCTCCCCAACTCTGCTTCCCGCCCCCCGCTTATCCTTGTTGCTCTCCCCTTTTGAAAGCTATGCGGTGATGGTTTAGTGCGATGAATCGTTCGGGGGTGTGCATTGTTCAGTGTTTTTTTTAAAAAAAAGGAAAAGTGGTTTGATTTTTAGGGTTTGTTTTGCTGCTGCCGCTTTGATGCAAAAGCACGCGGCTTTCTGTTTGGTGGTTGGGATAGTTCGGCTCAACAAAAGGGTTTTTTATTTAGGATTTTTTGGATGATTGCGTGCAAATGCGACCGCATGGAGTGGTCGGGTGATTGCGATTCTGGAGTGAGTACTTTGGACTGCTGCCCTACTGGATTAAGAGAACAACCGTTGCCTTATCAAAAAAAAACCGAAAGGGGGAAAAACGAAGGTGAAAGATGTGTCAGTGCTACTCGTTTTTGGTGCTTAATTCGATGCTAGGATGGATTGGGACACGAAATTGGTTTCGAGCGGTGCTCAGATTTCATTTTAGTGTTGGAGGTATTTTTACCCCAGAAAGGGGGTTCATTTAGAATTTGTTTTGGATGCTTACATTCTTCCTTTTTTTTTGGTACGTGATTTAATACCTAGAAGAATTGGGAAATGGAAGCAATTGCAAGCGAGTCTCAGATGTTAAGACATGAATTTGAGGGCATTATGGTCTAGTTCTTGAGTGTATCGTTCTGGTTCGAGTGCAAGAGGTGCGGAGGGAAAATCAAGAGTAGAGGGCATTATGGTCTAGTTCTTGAGTGTATCGTTCTGGTTTGAGTGCAAGAGGTGTGAAGGGAAAATCAAGAGTAGAGATGGGTTAAGACTTGAAAATGTGAATTGTGAACTTGCTGATGTAACATCATCGTAAATAGCTATGTTAACCAAAAAGAAAAAGAAAAATGCTAATGTTTTCCTGTAGCGATTCCTTGTGATCATTTGACCAAATGAGAAATTGCGATTGTGTGAGATTACATACCCATTTGTTCCTGATCAGTTTGTGCATTGCAGGTGATAAATGATCAGAGAGTCAGAGGCAAGTGTTATGGTTTCGTTACTTTCACTCACCCTAAAGCTGCTGAGCTTGCTATCTTGGAGATGGATGGCAAGGTATGCTTCCTATTTTGAACTTAACACCTTTTATTTTCTCTTGTATTAAATATTTTGTTATTTGCAACAGCGAATAGGTAATCGTGCTGTTAGAGTAAATGAAGTACGTACTAGAGGTGCCCGCGATTTTGGTCGTGATGGTTTCCGACGAGATCCTGGAAGGGATGGATATTGGGACAGAAGGGATAGGGAAAGGAGCTATGATCGTCATAGAGATCCATACCATGACAGGGATAGTGATAGATCTCGTGACCATGATAGAGAAAGATATTATGAACAAGGACGCTTTGATGAAGAAAATGACTATCCCATGGATCGAGATCATGAAGGAGATGAGAATCGTGCTAGAGATGATCGTGCAGTGGAAATGCATAATATGGATTCAGATAATGACAGGGAAAAGGAAAATTCTGAAGGCTATGATAGTGAAAAAGATAAAGACAAGGAGCAGCGACCGAGAAAAAAGTTCAGGTATCACTTTGATTTTTGTTTGTTTTTATATTTTAGTTGTATTGATATTGCAAACCATGAGAGCTCATTTGGGTGAAAATAAGATCACGTATCTCTTCTGCGAAAAATATTTCTACCATGATGAAGCTTAATTGAAGTTCCAAGGCATCCTAGTTGACTTTCTGCAACTTCTCCCCTGAGTGTTACATTTCATTATATTGGAATGTTTAGGATTGTTTGCCGTGTCATCTTGTTAGATAAATTAGAAGAAGATCCTGTTCACTTAGTAAAGTTTGAGCCGTGAAGGTCAGTGATAATATGATATCCATATGTTACCATGAATTACTCTTATTCTATATGTTTAATTCTCTCAATAATGTAAATTTACAATAGTTTGCCCTAATTTGCTAAAATTTGTGTGGCTAGACAACTCACTTGTAGAGTCTGACAACATGCTGTTACCCGCATTTGTGATCTGTCAGTCTTGATCTTGACTGTTGTTGGCTCATGGTAGATTGATAATGGGTTTGACACTTAAGAGCATGCGAGGTACACGATGCAAATAAAATTTTCACCACAGTGACCAAGACTTGCATGCATCTTGACCTAATGGGCTTAAATTTGCTGAGGATTTAAGAGTTAATTTATCATATGGGTATTGTAATAATTTAAAAACAAGTGGTCTACTTGACTTGAGATGTAATCATGTAAATAATAGATCTGGGCGCATGATAGTCTTTTTGAACACTAGAAAATACTATCTTGTGCCATACTTGAAAGTTGTCAGTCTAATATTGGTAAATGTGCTACATGCTTATATTATATATAACTTTTGTTGTCTAGTGAGATTCACAAAGGGCACAAATAAGTCTCAACCTGCAGTGTGACATCTGCTTCATTTGGTTTTTTTGCTTCTTCAAAACCAAATTTTCTTATATGCAAGATTTTGTTTAGTTATCAAGTCACAGAGAAGTTTTTCCAAGGATTAAGGCATTTACTTTCCTCACTTTTTCTATGCAGCCGCCCTAAAGGTCATGATAGCAGAGATATATCAAGCTCCAGTGATGATCTTCACAATGACGTAAATGCATCTGTCCTTGTTAATGTTACTTTGAATGATTGTTTGTCCACAAGCTTTCCTGACCAGGGGTTAAAAAAATTGGCGCTAACCAGCCGGTTACCAGTTGTGCCAGTGGGTACCGGTAGCACTATAGCTGCTCGTATTGATATGTTGTTTTAACCTTTGTTTATTGATTAGCTAGTACCCACTCATATATGTTGCTTAGTGTTAGAAATTTAAGAAAACTCAAAGAAAATTGAGAGAAAATTTTGAATTTGAATTGATGAATAGTAATTCTGGGCAGTAATCGGCCAGGAACCAGTCAAACTGGGTGGTAACCGGCCGAAAACTGGCCAAATTCAAATTTTGAGTTTACATTTGATAATTGAAACCATCTGGTAGAAAACTGGTTATCAGCACTGGCCAAGGTCCTTTCTTTCAGTAACCGGTATTTGAATCCTTGTTCCAGACCCTTGATGTCAATTGCTTCTTGTTTTGGTAAGTTTGTCATATCTCCTTTTTTTCGTGTGTATCAGGTAAAACATCAATTGGACAAAGCCATTCAGATGCATGAGGACCTTGAAAATGAGGTACTTCAATTTTTTTAAAGAGCTCTGTTCTATGTTAGTCTTGCTTTGGACGGTGAAACCTGTTTATACCTTCTGAGAGAGTCAGTATAAGCTAATGTGAATTTTTCCCTTTATGGAATCCGTTTGATTCAACATGTCTACATTGCTTAAATACCAACAGATGGCGAACTAGTGCCTAAATATTGAATATACTAGACCTTATATGCCCAGCAAAACTTCATGTATTCAGGTCCAGACACATGTTTAGTTGCTTACTCACGGTTGCATTTGCTATTGTTGTATAGTATTCTTTGTTCAGTGTAGAGCTATATCAGTGACACAGCATGCAGGACTCATGATAAACTGATAATATACTCAATTTTAATAGTTTTGGGAGCTTTCAGGTGCTCTTTAGCTGGTCAATGAAACTTCTATTATTTGCATTTCATATTGTGAAAGAGGAATTTGAACGATGTACTTTTGCAGGTTACTCAGATTAAAGATAAAGTTGCAGCCAAAGAACAGCACATTGCAGATTTGCAAAAGAGATCTCAGGTGATCTATATCCTGATATTCTTTCGTCATCATTTGTCCCATTCTTACTTAAGATAGTCACTGCTTGGCTCTCTCCAAGACTCCCAACTGGGATGAATTGTGATGATCAGTTCCAAAATGTTTTTCTTGAAAAAATGCAGAAATTAGAGGATGAATTGGCTGCTGCACGGAAAGTTTCTTCAGAACGACAATTGGTTGTTACAAAGGTATGTGCGCTCTTCATCTATTGTTAGCTGCTGCATTGTGAAGAGAAGCAACCGATAACCAATACAAATCATATAAACTTTGAAAACGTTTTATGCAGTTGTACAAATGTTTTCTTCAACTTCAAGACTACAATGACAGGGTCAAGATATCTGAAAAGGAGCTCCAGGTTATTCTCTCAACATATGCTTTCTTTTATTGCTCAAGAATACTACTGCATGTATTCGGTAGTGTCCTGTTGAGAAGGCTGGTCGAAATATGATACTTCCTAGTCCTTACAAGTTACAGGGACAATTTTCGTGCTATGGTACACGCTGTACTGACTTGCTCTCTGTTTCCGTATTACAGTCTCTCGTCGATGCTGCGATGGCTGAGGTTGACATGGCTGAAGATGCTACGACCAAAGATGGTTCAATGTATGAGAATGGCGTGGTTTGAAAATATTCACATTGCAAAATCGATGGTGCTTCTCATGGTGCTAATTTTCAAGAAGTACAATTTACTATGTAGAACTGTAACAAGTGGCGCATGCAATTGAAGGCCAGGAAACCATGTATTACTTTCGCACATTGGTTACTGTGGTCGAGACTTTTGTCAGGGTAAATTGTTAGCCTGAGGCTTTCTTTATCTGACTTCTCCAGCGGTAATGTAAGCTGCCCGTAGCATTTTCAACTAGCGCAATTATGTGAGTTTGACTTTGCAATTTGTTCAAATCGCTCTTCTTTGGCTGGTCATAACTTTTGTTGGAGTTTTGTTAATATGTTATTAGTGATGTTGGTGCCATGGAAAGGATTTAATTTTTTGCAATGTCTCGCCCGTTTATCATGGCACCCACAATAATCCGTCACTTAGGGCATCTATGGTGTGGGGTGCATCAACCGGTGCGAAGAATTGCCACGTTTCATAGGTGCTAGCTTAGCCCACTTTTTCCAATAATACTTCGTACCTTCTTCTCTTTTGAGGTGGGTCCCACCACAAATTAAAAAAATAAACGTCCTCTATTCTTCTCTTCACTCGGTTCCTCTCTCCTCTCCAGTACCCACCACTGTTGCCACCTCTGTGCCCGCCGCCCCCGTCTCCCCCCTTTGTGCCAGTCGCCTCTGCTCCTCCCTCTGCGTCGGCTTCCCCCGCCTCCCCCTTTTCATACTAGCCTTCCTCGCCTCCGGAGGGCGTTGGATCTGGCAGCGGCGGAGGGCATAATAACGATGTGGGTGATAGCGTGGCTTTCTCGTCCTCGATCTTGGTCCGGTGGCGATGGGCTTCCTCCACGAAGATCCGGCGGTGGCGGGCATACTTGTCCTCGACATCGGGCTGGTGGAGGTGGCTGGCTTCCTGGCCTCGGTCCGGATCTAGAGGCAACGCAGTAGCACAGTCTCGCTCTTCATCTGAGGCGGAGATGTCTTGCTACCTCATAGATTAGCTACATTGGGTGCCGAAAGATGCAAAAGGAGCTAGATTTGTAGCTCCTCCACGAATTATTTGAAAATTTCGTCACCAATTTAAAGAACACACTGGTGCACATCACTTGTTAGAGAAAATATCGACTGGCACTAATGAACACGCCGACGAGTGCAAACGGAGAAAGCCTCGTCCGTGGCCGGCTAGCCGCCTATGCGCCCGGTCACTGTCACACGGAACAGCTACATGCTAAAACAGTTAAAACTCCACTGCAAGGGCAAAGGACTACTGATATTTCTCTTACGTTCAAACAAAGACTCGATACTCTTGAAACAGAGTAGAGTACAATACAAGAGCAGATCATCTTTCACAAGACCTGAAACTTGAGAGAGAGAGAGAGAGAGAGAGAGAGAGAGAGAGAGGCTTCTGTACAAATCGTGCTTGCTGCCGCCTTAATTGTCTGGGCCGTCAAAGGCGCGAGCTCTTGCTGACCACTTCTGAATTTCTGATTCACTCATCACTGGGCAGGAGGCTCTTTGACTTTTTGATCAACCAGCAACTAACCGAAATCGTTATGGACATGGGCTCCCCGAATGTGATGGACAGCAATGGGAAAGCGAGAGCGTGGAATATTTGAGATAATAATGTAATGAATATAATGAAGAACCAAAAGTTACATATATAGATGATGTCAGGCAGGTGAGGGGGCAAATGTGAAACCATGCCAGGCAGCTGAGTGGGCAAGTGTGAAATCATGCCATGCCTTAAGTATGAGCTAGGAATTGAGATGTCTAATATGTAAATCGATGCGTCTAACACCCTTTGCAGTTGGAGTGTCAATGGAGTGGACGTTCAAACTGTTATGAATAGTGCTTGTATTCATCATGAGGCCATGGGGACAATATATATACACATACGGGTATGCACTTATGCAGAAAACCCCTTATACAATTGGGTAATTACACATATATATGGAATATATCTAACACCCCCCTCAAACTTATGGTGGAGCAACAACATTAAGTTTGGAGAGGAGGAAACTATGCTGAGCTCTGGTCTGTGCCTTGGTGAAGAATTCTGCTAACTGAAACTCGGAAGGCACGTACTGAAGAGCAATAACCTGATCCGCACTCAGGTCGCGCATATGAAGCATCAACACCAATATGCTTTGTAAGCTCATGCTTCACCGGATCTTTAGCAATGCTAATAGCACCTGTACTGTCAGATAAAAGAGGAGTTGGTGCAGAAACAGAAACACCAAAATCCTCAAGTAACCACCGTAGCCAAGTAACCTCCGCAGTCAACAATGCCATCGCTGCAACTCACCTCAAGACTTAACGAGAAGCTGGCATGCGCTTCTTAGTCTTCCAAGCAATGAGAGAACCACCAAGAAAAACACAGTAAGCAGAGAGATATCGGCGATCAGAGGGATCACCAGCCCATGTGGCATCAGAATATGCCTGGAGCTGTAAAGAGCTGGAGTGAGGGAAAAAGAGACGACGAGAGATAGTTCCACGAAGGTATCGTAGCACACGAAGGAGATGACTGTAGTGGAGCTGTGTGGGAGTAGAAACAAACTGACTCAAGATATGCACAGGATACGAAATGTCAGGACGAGTAACACCAAGATAAACAAGGCTCCCAACAAGGTGACGATAGCGAGTAGAATCAGGAAGAGGCTCACCATCAGTAAGACAAAGATGAACATTAAGTTCCATCAGAGTCTCAGCTGTGCGCTGATCAGTAAGAGACGTGCGCTCAAGAAGATCCTGAATATACTTTTCTTGGGATAAATAGAAACCCTCAGGAGTAGAGCTAACCTCAATCCCAAGAAAGTAGCGAAGTGGACCAAGATCAGACATGAGAAACTGCTCATGAAGACGCTACTTAATAAAAGTGATGTACTTAGAATTATCTCCAGTAATTATCATATCATCAACATATAAAAGGAAAAGCGTCCGACCACGAGGCGAAACGTGAACAAAAAGAGCAGGATCATGAGCACTGGCAGAGAAACCAGCTGCAGTGACAACAGAAGAGAAACGATCAAACCAAGCTCGAGGAGCTTGCTTGAGGCCATAGAGAGAGCGGCGAAGACGACAAACCATACCCTCAGGGACAGAATACCCAGGGGGCGGCCGCATGTAGACCTCCTCACGCAACTCACCATTGAGAAAGACATTCTTGACGTCCAACTGGGAGATAGACTACTGACAAACAGAGAGTACAGCAAGAAGAGTGCGAACAGTGGTCATGTGAGCAACCGGAGCAAAAGTCTCATCATAGTCACGACCATGTTCCTGCTAAAAACCGCATGCCACAAGACGAGCTTTATAACGCTCAAGAGAACCATCAGAGCGGGTCTTAACTTTATAGACCCACTTACAGGTGATAGGAGTAACACGTGCAGGAAGGGGAACAAGATCCCACGTGCCAGTACGCTCAAGAGCAGCAATCTCCTCTGCCATCGCATGCTGCCACTCTTGATGAATAACAGCATCACGATAGGAAGTCGGTTCAGTAAGAGCGGTGACAGCAAAACCAAACCGCGTAGGAGGCCGAATAGACTGACGATCGCGAAGAGCATAGCGAGGAGATGCCGAAGAGGAAGGCCCATCAGAAGAAGATGGCATATCAGAAGAGTCTGGAACCCGCGAACGACGGGTATAGTAGAGAGGATAAGAAGGAACAACATCAGGATTAACCGCAGGTGGAGAGGGTGCCAACGGTGAAGGAGGCACCGGAGAGAGCAAAGGTTGTGGTGATGGAGTGGAGGCCGAAGAGGATGGCTCATCAGAAGAAGAGAGCACATCAGAAGAGTTCTGAACCCGTGGACGACGAGTATAGTAGACAGGATAAGAATGAACAAGATTAGGCCTCACCTCAGGAGAGGATGCGGGTGGTGGAGAGGAGGGTGCCGAGTGGGAAGGAGGCACCGGAGGGATCAAAGGATGTGGTGAAGGAGCGGGAACTATGGGAGTGGAAGGAAAAGTCAGAAAAGAAAGTGGCTCGACAATAGAGACTGAAGTGGTGGAAGAAGAAGGACATGAATAGAAAGGACGAGACTCATCAAAAGTAACATCCCGAGAAATCCGCATCCGTCGACCAACAGGGTCCTAACAGCGATAACCCTTGTGCTCAGTACTGTAGCCCAGAAAAACACACTCGACAGACTAAGTAGTCAGCTTGGTGCGCTCACGAGGTGCAAGAAGAATATAGCACACACACCCAAAAAGACGAAGACTGGAATAATCAGGTAGGTGGCCACATAGGCGCTCGACTGGAATCCCACCTCGAAGAGCAGACGAGGGCTGAATGTTGATCAAAAAGGTGGCAGTAGAAACAGCCTCAACCCAGAAGTGTGGTGGAACATTAGAAGCAAGCATAAGAGCACGAGCTGTCTCAAGAAGATGACGATGCTTGCGTTCGGCCACACCATTCTGAGCATGAGCACCGGGACAAGAAAACTGTGGGAGAGTGCCCTGCTCAGCAAGAAAGGCACGAAGAGCGTCAGACAAGTACTCCCCAGCGGAATTAGCACGAAAAACGCGAATAGAAGAGTCAAACTGAGTACGGACCATGGTGGCAAAAGTCTTATAGATAGATAAAACATTACTACGAGATGACATAAAATATATCCAGGTATGCCGAGAAAAATCATCAATAAAAATAATATAATATCGATGACCTCTTTTTAAGACAAAAGGAGCTGATCCCTATACATCAGAATAAACAAGATCAAAAGGACGCTGAGATACTGACTCGCTAGAGGGATAGGGGAGCTGAAGCTGTTTGTCAAGCTTACAACCCTTACAATGAAGAGAGGCATCACCGGACACAGATCCTAAAAGGCCACGACGAAGTAGAGAAGACATACGGGAACCACAAAGATGTCCCAAACGATGATGCCACTGAGCGAAAGAGGCAGTGGAGACGGCAGCAGATGCGGAGGCAGTGGTGGAGGTGACCAGACTGGCAGGGGCAGCGGAAGGAAGTCGAAGCCAGTCAAGCTCCTAGAGTCGTTGGGAATCACGGCGGCGAGGGCCAGTACCAACCAGAGTCCCCGTGCGGCGGTCCTGAACACAACAAGAATCAGAATCGAGAATAACACGACAACCATGGTCAGTGAGCTGGCCGGCAGATATGAGCTACATGGTTAGTTTGGGAACATGGGAAACAGCAGGAACAAGAAAAGATGAATTGGAAAGAGTGCCTTATCCTGTGACAGAAAGAGATGTACCATCTGCTGTCCGAACAGTGATAGGAGCAACTAGAGGGCTAACGGAAGTAAGAGTTGTGGAATCAGATGTCATATGAAAAGAAGCTCCAGAATCAAGAATCCAAGGTGATGTACCTGAGAAAGGAGTAGAAGATGGTCTCTCACCCGAAGACTGAGTAGCAGAACCAGCAGACGGACGATGATGAAGCAACCATGCGACCTAACAATCAGTAAAATCGCGAGTGTCGAGGTACTGTGACTACGCAGAGAAAAAGAACCTCCAAGTGCCTTCGACGAACGAGCACCACGACGTAAAATCCTTCTTCTTCTTGTAGCAAACCGCTCCACATGTCCGTCCTTGTTGCAATAAGTGCGGTGGAGTCCCGACCAACAAAGAATCGCCACCGTGAAGGCTCAATCGGGAAGAAGGAACAAAGCGACAGCGGCGAGAGTAGAAGCCAAGAAGCCGCCAAAATCAAGGAGACGACGACGATGATAGGAGACCCGCACTCAAGACGGATCTCTCGAGACGAAAACCGTAAGGGCCTCCAACAGAGTCACATGAGGGTGACGAGCCAACAACTGAGCACGAGTCTGCTCAAACTCTGAACGAAGACGTGTCAAGAAGTCGTAGATGCGACGGCCCAAATGAGACTATCGACGCCGATAAAGATCGGATAAAGCGACAAACATCTCGCCCCAAAGAGTCAATCTGACGCCATATCGCGGACAGCTGAGCATAGAACTCATCCACAGTGGCATCTCCTGCAGAGCGATCGCTCCCGACGCTGTGAAAGAAGGTACAAGGAATCACCAGATGGCTAGTAGCGGGTGCGCAGATGGGCCCACATCGCTTGGGCAGAAGTCAAACCAATAATATCACCAGTGAGATGCACCTCCATGCTGGCAACCAGAATAGCAGCAGCACGAGCATCCTCATCAATCCATGTCTTGTGAGTAGCAAAATCAGACTGAAAAGTCTCCATGACAGCCTCAAAAACCTCAGTTGCCTTTGTACGAGTGTCTTCAGAAGCATCCTTCGGGAGTACAGGCTCAGCAGGTGGAGTAGGGCGAGACGGACAAGGTAACTCGCCGGTGAGAAACTCCCAAAGACGCTGACCACGCATGTGAAGACGCATATGCTGAAACCAATCCCGATAGTTGAGACCGTCAAAAATCACCGGACAACGAGGAATAGAGACTGAGTCTGTAGAAGAAGATATTTCTTTCTTTCTTTCTTTCTCTTCTCTTTTTTTTTCTCTCTTTTTTTCTCTCTTTTTTTTTCTCTTTTTTTTACGAGCCAAAAGCTCATGGGCGATCAAACAGACCAGATCTGGTCAAAAAGGGCCAGATCGGCTCCCCAGGCGGTCCACCCTCGGCGGGAGCGACTAGATCGCTCCCAGGTGGCGGCGCGTCCCCCTCGGCGGGAGCGGTTCCCAGGCGGCTCGGCGGGAGGCGCTCCCAGGCGGCAGCGTCCCCTGGCGGACTCCCAGCGGCGGCGCTCCACCCCAGGCGCTCCCAGGCGGCGGCGCGTCACCCTCGGCGGGAGCGGTTCCCAGGCGGCTCGGCGGGAGGCGCTCCCAGGAGGCGGTGCGTCCCCCTCGGCGGGAGCGGTTCCCCCAGGTGGTGGCGGCTCGGCGGGCCCTTGAAGCGGTTCGAGGCAGGTCCGGCGGTGCAGAGCCGGCGGGATCCCTCCAGGCGGAACAGAGAACCGACACCGGCGGGTGAGATCCGGGGAGATCAGGAGGCAGGCACACAAGAAGAGGTGGCCGGATCCAACTGCAGAAGAGGTCGGCTACAAAGCACGAAGAAGACAGCGGCGGCTGGCACGATGAGGCAGCGACGGCTGAGGAAACCCTAGGATGAAAAAAAACCCTAAGATCTGATACCATGTTATGAATAGTGCTTGTATTCATCATGAGGCCATGGGGTCAATATATATACATGTACGGGTATGCAGAAAACCCCTTATACAATTGGGTAATTACACATATATATGGAATATATCTAACACAAACTAAATCAGAACTTAGTGAAAACAGAAGTAGTCAACCCTTTGGTGAAGATATTAACATACTGAGATGACGTCGGGCAGCGAAGGATCTGATCAACGTTGATGAAGATGATGGCGTCAATGATGGCAATGGTGATTACGGCAGCGATACTACAGCCCAAAGGGCGATGCGGTGATAGCCCGTGCATGTCGATGGTATGACCACAAGTTTGGTTTTCTAGTGGTGCGATGGCTCGTGCTCACGGACGATAGGCCGGCGATGATGATCTGACATGATGACGACGGTAAACGGGCGGACGACAGTATTAGTGTGAAGACCCCAGTTCCTGGCGGGGTTGGGCCAATGACAATTGCATTTCTTTTGTCAAACACACTTGAGTCAGCTAAAAGGATCCACAAATTCAAATAACTGCCCAATCCAATACTCACAACTTGGAAGAGTGCTTTAACCTTTGGTGTAGGCTACCAGGCAAGGTTTTGCCAACTGTTTTATGTGCCTTATGTTTGGACCAGAAAAGGGCAACATGAGTCATAAATATAAATTACGACAATAATTCTGGCCGGCCTCTCCAAGGGGTATGGTACCCCTACAACTAGTGGTACTGGTATCTCTCCCTCTGTTGAAAGAAACAGAGTACAATACAAGAGCTGGTCGTTTTGAAAGGAACAGAATACAATACAAGACCATGTGATCTGTGGTGGAGTACAAATACAAATCGTTTTGATGAAATGTTGTTAAGGATATCGGTGCCATTGAAAGTTCTTCACGATGGTTCAACCTTTTTATTACGTTTTTAACCAATTGTTTGATCTATGCTACAATCTTACAAATTGGCGCATTGGGTGCTGATTGCCGAAAGATGTAAAAATGGAAAGGAGAGACACATCTCTAGCTGCCGGTTTGACCATGAAATTACCCTTAAGCTGTAGCTCAGACGGAGGTGATATACAATCATAACAATCTAAATCGGTCATTACCTGTGTGGCCGCTGATCACTTCTGATCCACAAGTGTTATGCTTCTCTGCTTTTTTTAGGCGGCTGCTTCTCTGCTGTGACGATATTTTCCCCCAGACTAGAAAAAAAATGACGACATCACGTACGCTTGCACCAGTGAAAATGGAGGGTGGTCTTTTACTCTTGTACAAATCAAATTTATACATAAATAAAAAAGAGAAGCAAAGCAAAAGAAATAAAGAGAGATGCAACGAGGCTATCTCACTGATGGAAATCACATTCTAAAAATATATGAATATATTTCTAGTGAGTAGAGATTTATCATCTGTGTAATTAGTACAATTAGTGATATCTAAATTCTAAATTTCTAATTGTAAATTATTTATGAAAACATAAGTTCATAAATACATCTAGTCATCATAAATCATAAATAGTACTTGGAAACAATAAGTATAAAACACATATAAAACATACCAATAAGGTAAGAGCTTTACTCCCTTGTGCTTCAGCTCAGCTCACTTCCTCTGCTCCTTAGCTCGGCCGGCGCCTCAGCTCCCCAAACCTAGCGCCGCCATTGGACAAACCGATAATGCTAACCTCGCCAAATGGCGTCGGTGGCCCGTTGATCCGCCGCCACGCCTCCTCCGCTCCTCATCGGCTCCCTAGCAACTGACTACTCGCGTGGCCAAGTGGCCCGCGTTAGATCTGCCTCTCGAGCGTAGCCCTGGGCTCAAGGCAGCTTCCCACACGGCAGTGGACGTTGAGCTTGGGGAGCCTTACCCACGACAACCTACTGGATGTAGGGCTTGTCCTGGGAGAGTGGGAGTTCATGGTTGATGCTGAAGCTGCCGCCGCCGACGATGCCAGGAGGGGGTAGCTAGTTCATGTCTCAACTAAAATCTACCCTATCATGTGCCTAATTCCGCCCCGGGTGAGGCTGCGGGGTAGATCTATGGACGTGACTCACGATTGCTAGTTGCTACTTGATTGTGGGTTGACTCCTTTTCTCAGCCTAAGCATGATTACCCATGGCCTGGGCGAGGGACTGGCTCAAGCGAAGGGTAGGTTTACCAAGGCTCTCGGTTGGATTCGCCCCTGACTTGCACATGGCTATCGGATTCGTGGGATTTCCACGTATTTTTTTTCGAATTTCCGTCCCAAATTAAAGGAACACGGTGGTGCACCTCACTTGCCCGAGAAAATGCCCGACCAAGAGCAATAAAAAACGCCGGCAGGTGCGAACGAAGAAGGCCTCGCCCGCCGCCGGCCGGCCGGCCGGCCGCCCGCCCATGTGCCCAGTTGCTGTCACGCGGGGCCCGCCAGTTGGGTCCCCATCCACAGCCCGCCTCGGCCACGTCAGCCACCCATCCCCGTAGGAGCACGACTCTCACAGCAGTAGAGAGCTGCCGGGTAGCATTTGGAGTTTCAGAATTCCGTTGTTTCAAAGAGCAGAATAATAAATGTACGATACAAGGGGTGGCCGTCTTTGACCAGACCTGGAAGACTTGGAGAAAGTGGAGAGGTGAGCTGGACCAAGACCCTGCGATGTGAGAAAGTACAACGTGGCTGCCGCCTTAATGGTCCGTGGCGTCAAAGGAGCAGGCCCTTGCTGACCACTTCTGATTCCTCGCCACTGGGACCTTTGACTCTTTGATCAACCAATTAATGAGTTCGTTATGGAACACGGGCGACTTACCCTAATCATGACGGCAATGGGAAAAGGGGATTGATTGTTCTTCCCAGCGATGGCGAGGTACCATGATGACGTGAGCTGGCCGTCTAGAGGACGAGCCACGGCCGTCCGATGGAGGATCTATTGCACACGGCCCTCGATCGCTTGCTGCCTAGATAAGTCATCTCAATGCTGTTCCATGAATGTGAATTCCAGGGACTAGCTCATAAAACATGCAGCCACTAATCGATGTTTACCTACTGAACCGTTCACATAAATAATACTAAAACCTTTTTAAAAATTTAATCTATGGATATCTATTTTCGTAAATCTAATCCTCTCTTTGTACTTACTGAGCTAATCCACAATAGCTCGGCAGGTTAGCGACCATAATTAGTGTGTATGTTTAATTAGAATTAATACTAATCACATTTTATTGACGCTAACCATGAAAATTTAAATCGTTGCCACAGTGGAGGGCTCAGCAGCAAGACCTGCTGCTTTGGGGAGGCTTGGCAGCACCTACCGAGCACTCATAGTGTGGCGGATGATACATGTAGCAAACTGAAGAGGAGATTAGATCTATAAAAATGTATAGACTAATTTTTAAAAAATAGTATAGTGTCATTTATATAAAAAGTTCTGCTGCTTGAGCTGAGCACAGCTTTCCGTACGGGAGCCTCCCATGGCCCACACGACAGTAATAATCTCCACACCACGAAACCCGGCCACACGTGGAAGATCCCATGCCGCAGATCCCCCAATCGACGGCCGCGATGAACCCGATGCGTGCCCGGCCTGCCCGGCAGTGCTCGGGTCAGACAAGGGCGACCGGAACGGGTCAAGCTGTTCGGGCGTGAAGCCTCCTTCAAGCGGTCAAACTATTTGCACTCGAGATCGAATAAATTAATCCCATAAAAATTTCCGCGAAAAAAGAAGAGCAGCAGTAACCTAATGACTCATGCGATCCCACGCCCGCCACCCCCCTAATCTAGATTACCACGCCCTAATCACCTCACTAAACACTAGCTAATCCATTGCTGGACCACACGGGTGGGCGCAGGTATTTATACCCCGATCGCCGTCTCCTCCTGCCTCAACAGAACTCCTCTTTCTCCACGAGAGCAGCAAAGCAAGAACAGGAGCAGTGGAGAGGGGAGGAGAAGGAATCGATCAAGAAGTGAAGTAGAAGACGAGGAGGAGGAGGGGGGGAAGGAACTAGAGGAGAGCTGAGCTGGGGGTGTACATACCGGGATGGACATCGTGAGGTTGGGGAGCGTGGCGGGCGGGAGCGTGCGGCGGACGGCGTCGTCGTGGCGGGGGACGTCGGGGAGGAGCGACGTGTTCGGGAGGTCGGTGCGGGAGGAGGACGACGAGGAGGCGCTGCGGTGGGCGGCGATCGAGAAACTCCCGACCTACGACCGCATGCGCAAGGGCATCCTCACCGGCGATGGGCAGGCGCAGGAGGTGGACATCCAGGGGCTCGGCATGCAGGAGAGGAAGAACCTCATCGAGAGGCTCATACGCACCGCCGAGGAGGACAACGAGAGGTTCCTCCTCAAGCTCCGCGACCGGATGGAGCGGTGAGCTTTCGCTTGATCACTTCAGTTCTTGATGTCAGAAAACACCTGAAGAAACGAACTGCACAAGCATCAGAGAACCGTTTGATTCTGCAGGAAAAAGCATTTCAAGCATATGACACCGATGTCTTCGTGATTCTATTTGTTTCTGAAAAGAAGTTTCTTGTTGATTTTCATGTTTTGCAGAGTTGGGATCGACCATCCGACGATAGAAGTGCGGTTCGAGCACCTGAATATCGATGCGGAGGCGTACGTCGGCAACCGGGGAATCCCGACGTTCACCAACTTCTTCTCCAACAAAGTCATGGTACGCACTTGCAGTGGCAGCAGCTTCATGCTTCATAGTCGCAGAAGAACTGAAAAGTTCGGTGCAGATGTTGATTGATTCCACTGCAGCTTCTGACTGTTGTGAAACTGTTGTCTCAATCCTCAGGACGCGTTGAGTGCTCTGCGCATTGTTCCAAGCGGGAAGAAGCCTATCTCCATCCTTCATGACATTAGTGGAATCATAAGACCTGGCAGGTGAGAAATCAATAACTGATTATGTACAAGATCACCTCATAGTTTGCTGTAGATTGGAGTTTAATTCATGTGGAATTTGTTCAGAATGAGTTTGTTGCTTGGGCCCCCTGGATCTGGAAAAACTAGTCTACTCCTAGCTTTGGCAGGGAAACTTGACTCAACTCTCAAGGTACCACATCTTCACATGTTTCCTGATTTCGACTAGTTTTGCATTTCATACAAATATTTATTCAGAGAAGATTAGTTGTAGGTTCTAACATGGGTGAATTTGAATTGAAAATGGTCAGGTGTCAGGGAGAGTGTCTTACAATGGGCATGACATGGATGAGTTTGTCCCTCAGAGGACATCGGCATACATCGGGCAGCACGATCTTCACATTGGTGAAATGACAGTGAGGGAAACACTGGCCTTCTCTGCAAGATGTCAAGGAGTCGGAACTCGATACGGTATGTAACATGGGCACTGCAAAAGGGAAAGGATAATTGTTCACATTTGGTAAAGTGATTCTTATGGTGGTTTCATATTACACAGACATGCTTACTGAACTCTCAAGAAGGGAGAAAGAAGCCAACATTAAGCCAGATCCTGATATTGATGTTTACATGAAGGTAAAATGTTATTTCATTTGAATCAAATACCCAATTTATTTACAAATAAACAAGAAGTACTGAGGTTATTATGCTCTTCTTTCAAACAGGCCATCTCTGTGGAAGGTCAGGAGAGTGTGGTCACAGATTACATCCTCAAAGTGAGTACAATTAATACAAAACAGGAAAAAAGAGGCTAAATAAATGTATATGTTGCCTCTAAAAATATGCTCCTAACCAAACTTGCAATTTCATTGCAGATTCTGGGTCTGGAAATCTGTGCAGACACAATGGTTGGAGATGCTATGATCAGAGGTATCTCAGGAGGGCAAAAGAAGCGTGTCACAACCGGTATGTGCAGTGTGCAGTGCGCATAACAATGCCCTTTGATCATGACAGGAAAAATCTGACCTCTCAAACCATCGAATTTACATAGGCGAGATGCTTGTCGGGCCAGCAAAGGCACTATTCATGGATGAGATCTCCACCGGTCTGGACAGCTCCACAACGTACCAGATCGTCAACTCCCTCAGGCAATCTGTTCACATCCTCGGAGGCACCGCACTGATCGCATTGCTTCAGCCTGCACCAGAAACATATGAGCTCTTTGATGACATTGTTCTGCTCTCTGAGGGACAAATCGTGTACCAGGGCCCTCGAGAAAATGTCCTTGAGTTCTTTGAGGCCATGGGATTCAAATGTCCCGAGAGGAAAGGTGTTGCAGACTTCTTGCAAGAAGTGAGTGATCCAGCAGAAATCTCTCTACTGCATGTTGGACTTGAAGCTCCAATTTGACAGTGTTCTATGTGAATTCACAGGTTACATCTAGGAAGGATCAGCACCAGTACTGGTGCCGAAGAGATGAGCCATATCGGTACATATCGGTCAATGACTTTGCGGAGGCATTCAAAGCATTCCATGTTGGGCGTAAGCTGGGCTCAGAACTCGGGGTGCCCTTTGATCGAAGCAGGAATCATCCTGCTGCTCTCACAACTTCGAAGTTTGGTATCAGCAAGATGGAGCTTCTCAAGGCATGCTTCTCTAGGGAGTGGCTGCTGATGAAGAGGAACTCGTTTGTTTACATCTTTAAAGTAGTCCAGGTATGCATCTTGCTTCTTGGAATCTTATTTACTTCTGAATTTGGGTAGCGAAGTCTGATGAATGTTAAATGTTTGTACCAGCTCATAATCCTTGGAACCATCGCAATGACGGTCTTCCTGCGTACGAAGATGCATCGAGGCACTGTTGAAGATGGAGTGCTCTTCCTGGGTGCAATGTTCCTTGGCCTAGTCACGCACTTGTTCAATGGATTCGCTGAGCTCGCCATGAGTATTGCAAAGCTGCCCATATTCTATAAGCAGAGGGACCTGCTCTTCTATCCATCATGGGCATATGCATTGCCTACATGGCTGCTCAAGATCCCGATATCATTCTTGGAATGCGCTGTATGGATCGGCATGACCTACTATGTCATTGGCTTTGATCCAAACATCGAAAGGTTCTTCCGCCATTACCTGCTGCTGGTACTGATCAGCCAGATGGCATCCGGTCTCTTCCGACTTCTTGCTGCATTAGGAAGAGAGATGGTGGTTGCAGACACATTTGGGTCATTTGCTCAGCTTGTTCTTCTGATTCTTGGTGGCTTCTTGATAGCTAGAGGTACGTCAAATCTTTATTCAGTGGTTGTTCAGACAGTGTCAAGAGCATTGTGCTGAGTTCTCTTTCTGCAGAGAACATCAAGAAATGGTGGATTTGGGGCTACTGGCTCTCCCCTCTGATGTACGCCCAGAATGCCATAGCAGTGAATGAGTTCCTTGGCCATAGCTGGCATATGGTAATGCAGCATCTCCAGGACCAACCCAGCCTTGATCGGTCAAAATTCAGATTACTCACAAACAATGTCTATCTTTGCACAGATTGTTGATCTAAAAAGCAACGAGACGCTTGGTGTCCAAATCCTGAAGGCGCGTGGCATCTTTGTAGATCCAAACTGGTACTGGATCGGTGTTGGTGCATTGCTTGGGTACATCATGCTTTTTAACGTACTCTTCGTTCTGTTCCTCGACTGGCTTGGCCGTGAGTACCTTCTCAGCTACAATGTACATTGATTCACACACGTTCAACATCTTATGTTTGGCATTGACATCCTTGTTGTAACTACAGCACTTGGAAAAGGCCAGGCTGTTGTTTCTGAAGAGGAACTGAGGGAGAAGCATGTAAACCGTACCGGAGAAAATGTCGAGTTGCTGCCTCTTGGAATGGATGCCCAGAATTCACCTTCTGATGGTCAGTCTTAAGCAGACTCTTGTGTAAAAATGTGTCAAAGAACACCTGCCGTTGTTGCATCCTTGTAACAAGTGTAACAAATGCAGGAAGAGGAGAAATCACTGGAGCTGACACCAGGAAGAGGGGAATGGTACTTCCATTTACTCCCTTGTCGATCACCTTCGACAGTATCAGATACTCCGTTGACATGCCTCAGGTACATAACTCAGAAGCTCTGTCCTGTGCTCAACACAGCAATTGCTAACGCCAAATACTAATTCTGATGCACAAATTTTTTGACAGGAAATGAAAGACAAAGGTATTACTGAAGACCGGCTACTATTGCTGAAGGGTGTTAGTGGAGCTTTCAGGCCGGGAGTTCTTACAGCATTGATGGGTGTCAGCGGAGCGGGTAAGACTACTCTGATGGATGTATTGGCGGGAAGGAAAACTGGCGGTTACATTGAAGGAGACATGTGCATCTCTGGATACCCAAAGAAGCAAGAGACCTTTGCTCGCATCGCCGGTTACTGTGAGCAAAATGACATCCACTCTCCACATGTTACCGTCTATGAATCCCTTCTCTACTCATCATGGCTCCGATTGCCCCTGAAGTAGACTTGGAAGCAAGAAAGGTTAGTTGAATGAACTTTATTCTGCTAGTTCATTCTTAGCTCATTATATATTTTGCATGGCAACTTACCACTGGAGTAATGGGATGATTCACTTCATGGATGCAGATGTTTGTGGAAGAAGTCATGGAACTTGTTGAGTTGACACCGCTGAGGGGAGCATTGGTGGGACTGCCAGGAGTGAATGGTTTATCCACCGAACAGCGGAAGAGGCTCACCATTGCTGTTGAGCTCGTTGCCAACCCATCCATCATATTCATGGATGAACCAACTTCCGGACTAGACGCAAGGGCGGCTGCAATTGTGATGAGGACGGTCAGAAACACGGTCGACACAGGAAGAACAGTTGTCTGCACAATCCACCAGCCCAGCATTGACATCTTTGAAGCTTTTGATGAGGTAAGTTGCAGCAAGGATGACACAACTGTATAAGTCTTGCATGTCTCTCATATGAGCGCTCACATGTTATTCTTGAACTTTGCAGCTGTTTCTGATGAAACGAGGAGGTGAAGAAATATATGTCGGCCCCTTGGGTCGCAACTCATGCCACCTGATCGATTACTTTGAGGTGAGCCTCAGTACTGACATATTGAACAGAACACGCAGTTTCCAACTTATAGTATGCATGATAATAACCTTGCTTGGTGCTCCAACTGTAGGGAGTACAAGGGGTGAAGAAAATCAAGGATGGTTACAACCCTGCAACATGGATGTTAGAAGTGACCACCCTAGCTCAAGAAGATATCCTGGGGGTCAACTTTGCCGAAGTATACAAGAAATCTGACCTATACCGGTAAGTTTAGTCCCAGAATGATGTTTCTGCTTATTTGTAGTCTCTCGCATTTCACTGATTGGGATGCATCATGGCAGGAGAAACAAAGCTTTGATCAGTGAACTTAGCACACCACCACCTGGATCGAAGGACCTGTACTTCCCAACCCAGTACTCACAGTCCTTCCTCACACAGTGCATGGCTTGCCTGTGGAAGCAGCACAAGTCATACTGGAGAAATCCATCATACACTGCAACTAGAATCTTCTTCACAACGGTCATCGCCCTCATCTTCGGCACCATCTTCCTGAACTTAGGCAAGAAAATGTAAGTACATTTGGTAACAACTCCAAGTGAGATTTGATCCATGTTGGTGTATTGTGAGAAAAAAAACTCACTTGTACACTGTATCCTTTCAGCAACCGGAGGCAGGATCTTTTCAATTCTCTGGGATCAATGTATGCAGCAGTTCTTTTCATTGGAATTCAGAATGGCCAAACCGTGCAACCGATAGTAGATGTTGAACGAACAGTCTTCTACCGGGAAAAGGCTGCTGGCATGTACTCTGCTTTACCTTATGCTTTTGCACAGGTAAATGATCATAGCAGAATATTTAAATAAAAAAGAAATATTTGCACTGTTCTTCCTTCAATCTACTGCTAAATTCTAACAATTTAACCGTTCAACAGGTTCTTATTGAGATCCCACACATCTTCCTCCAGACCCTTGTGTATGGGCTCATTGTCTACAGCCTGATTGGCTTTGACTGGGCAGTTGAGAAGTTTTTCTGGTACATGTTCTTCATGTTCTTCACCTTCATGTACTTCACATTCTACGGGATGATGGCAGTAGCCATGACACCGAACAGCGACATTGCCGCCATAGTCTCAACTGCATTCTATGCGATATGGAATATCTTTGCCGGCTTCCTAGTCCCCCGACCAGTAAGTATCCAAGACTAACTCCTTGTACATACCAACCTCTAAATTCTCTCTACACTGTTGATACTGAAGCATACATGGCTGGCTTGCAGAGGATACCTATATGGTGGAGATGGTATTCGTGGGCGTGCCCGGTGGCTTGGACATTGTACGGACTTGTTGCCTCACAATATGGAGATATCGGATACATCACGCTGGAGGATGAGGGGGAATTGGTGAAAGATTTCATCAACAGATTCTTTGGATTCAGGCATGACTACTTGGGTTATGTAGCTACCGCTGTTGTTGGATTCGCTGTTCTCTTCGCTTTCGTCTTTGCCTTCTCCATCAAAGTGTTCAACTTCCAAAGAAGATAAGAGAAGTGTCCGTCTTTCCCTTCTCCATCAGAGTGTTCAACTTCATCTGAGTATTGGCACACATCAATGTAAATGAGAGAATATATCCAGTATTTGTTTTATTCTTAGGTAATTAACATTTTTTTCAATCAGTTTGGCCAATATCAAAGGGCCTATGTGTAAATTACAAAAATATGCATAGTTCAATGGCATAACATTTTCCACAAGATTGTCTATATTTCGTTCAATTGACTTGTTGCCTTCAAAAAGAAGTTGATGACTGATTTACATGAGAAAAAAAGATGACACTGCTTATATAACGCTAAAGAACATTGCATGCAAACTTGGATTTTCTTTTTCCGTGGACTGGTATAATCAAGACTGGCGATGCACAGTGTGTGTTCAGCATAGGTTCATAAGTATTTTGATAGCATATTAGCAGTTGGAAGAAAGAACCTTAACAGGAAACTTTGAAGGAGAAGTGACCGCGCTTTACTGAGGTGGTCCAACAGGCTTGACGGACACAACCCATGGCCAGGACCCAACCCCCGCCTCAATAAAAAACTAAAAACCTATGCAAAAATAGTTGGAGGAATGGAGAAAAGCTCTTCTCCCGCAAGCCAAACCACTGCTCCTTATGGCCCAGGAGATAACTTTACACCTCGAGATAGCACAAGAAAACCGTATGCTCTCAGAGGGAGAGATTGAACTCCGAAGGTGTTTGAAGAGAAGGATCCTGGGTCTAGTGGTCGTGGAAAAATTCAGAAAGAAACAAGCATCACAGATCAATTGGCTCAGAGAGAGAGAGAGATGCAAACATGAAGTTCTTCCACATTTGGATAAACTCGCGTAGGCGCAAGAATTTTATCCAAAAATTTTCAGTGGACTAAGGTTGGGTTGTTACACATGAAGACAAGGCGGACGCGCTGTTCCACTACTTCCACCACATCCTAGGCCACAGGGAGACTAGAACATTCGATTGGGACACACTACACCTGCCGCAGCTGGACCTCAACACCCTGGTTACTCCGATCACTGAAGACGAGGTACACAACATCGTCCTACAACTACCGACGGATAAAGCACTAGGACCTGATGGATTCAACGGGAATTTCTACCGTTCATGCTGGGAAATCATACGAAGCGATCTCATGGCGGTGGTGCAAAGCATCTTTGATCTAAGAACGGGCAACCTCTCTCGTGCAAACATGGCAAATCTCGTGCTATTGCTCAAAAGAGTGGGAGCTCAGGTCGCAGCGGATTACAGACCTATTAGTCTTATACAAAGTTCCTCCAAAATTGTGGCAAAAATCTTGGCCTTGCGTCTTGCACCTTTTATGAACCGTCTCATATCCCCTAGCCAAAGCGCCTTTATAAAAGCTAGATGCATTCAGGACAAATTCCTTTACTTTCAGAACCTAGCGAAAAGATATCATCGAAATAGAACGCCTTCACTCCTCAAACTTGACATTGCAAAGGCTTTCGACTCAGTCCACTAGGACTACCTTCTCCAACTACTTGAAAAGCGAGGATTCCCACCCAGATAGAGAGACTGGATTTCTTGTCTGCTAACTACAGCAACCTCCACAATCCTCCTCAATGGGGTCCTAGGCTAAATGATCCAACACCACAGAGGCTTGCGACAGGGCGACCCGATATCTCTTTTTCTCTTCGTCATGCAATAGACCCCTTGCAAAGGATCCTCAATATTGCAATGCAGAACGGGCTTTTATGGACTCTACACGGCCACCTGACCACTCTCAGAACCTCCTTGTATGTGGATGATGCGGCCATCTTCCTAGCGCCATAGGAGGACATGCGCAATTTGGTCCACATCTTGAAGTACTTGGGTGACACAACGGAGCTCAAAACGAACCTACAAAAGAGTCAAGTTGCACCCATAAGATGTCAGCACATATACCTACAATCTATACTTCATGACCTACCAGTGATGCATGCATCCTTCCCTCTAAAGTACCTAAGTCTACCACTGGCTCTCCAAAGACTTCCTCGGACAGATTTTCAAGTCCTAGAAGACAAGTATGCAGGCCGCCTAGCTGGATGGCGGGGCAAACTTCTTACTCTTGCTAGTAGGAAAACCCTAGCCAAGTCAGTCTTAACTGCACAGGCTACCTACTTCCTTACGATCATCAAGCCACCAAAATGTGTGCTAAAATCCATCAACAGGCTGGTGCGGAGGTTCCTTTGGACATGATCAAAACATATATCAGGCGGCAAATATAAGGTCAGTTGGGATATAGTGTGCAAACCCACTCACTTTGGGGGGGGGGGGGAGGCTCAGACTTGGAGCGGTTCGCCCAGGCCCTGAGACTGAAATGGCTTTGGCACGAATGGACAACTGAATCTAAACTGTGGAAAGGGATGGAGACTCCCTGCGATGACCAACATCAGGCTCTCTTTGCTGCGGCGACCACTGTACAGATCGGTAATGGAAAGATTGCGTCCTTCTAGAACTCCACATGGGCACAAGGAAGACGGTTGAGAGACATTGCACCATTAACCTACAACGCATCCCTACAAAGAATCACACTCTGTACAATGGAAAGAATCACACTCTGTACAATGGGCTCATGGACAACAAATGGCTTCAGGACATCGACCTCTCTAACGGCATAACCGTAGACCACATTCAGAAGCTTGTCGCCATTTGGGCCATAACTTCCACGACAACCCTTCGGGAGGCTTCCGAGGACACCCTCACATGGAAACTGTCTATAGATGGTGTCTATAACACCGTAACCACATACAAAGCTCAATTCCTAGGTGTGACAGTAACAACAATGAGCTCTATTGTGGAAAACTTAGGCACCACAGCGGACTGCCTCTCTAGACAAGGATTGCCGAACCATCAGTTGTGTTCGCTTTGTGCACATGCGCCAAAGACTGCTATCCATCTCCTAGTCGAATACCGTTACTCCCGGAAAATTTGGACGTCCATCGCGCATTGGACGACTTGCGATTCCCTATACCCAACAAACTGGCGGAGTCAACTCTTTGTCCGTTACTGGTGGGAGTCCATTATACTTATGCCAGGAGTGTCATGCAAAGCCATGATGACACTCCTAATGCTTGTGGCTTTGGAACTTTGGAAGGAGCGAAATGCTCGAATCTTCCATTCAATGGTGTCCACCCCGGACTCACTCATAGTCCGCGTGAAAGTGGAGGCTGCCACCTGGGCACTCGCAGGAGGCAAGAACCTCATGGAGCTGCCGCTCTCTGTAATATCATTTTTTCCTGGGAGCCCGCTCAGGGCTACACTCTGTAACCAGACTCTGTTAGGCTCCTAAATCTGAGAGTGTTCTGCTTTGATTCGAGAGAGAGGAGGAGAGGGAGAGGGAAGTACCGACCGTCCGATGCATTGGAGGAGGAGCTGGCCATCGCTGCTTCGTTGGTGAAGTCTGCGCACGGGCAGCGACGGTCGGGGAAGAGGAGGGCGGTGACGACGGCGGAGATCCGGTGACGGGGACGGCGATAGAGCTTCCCGCCGCTGACTACGCGTCCCTCAAGATCGGTCTAGGGTTTGTGTGGGTGGGGTTTGCGACTCAGGCCAACCTCGTGTCACGAGCCGCCGGCCCCCACCCCTTTATTTATAGCACAGCGCGACGAGGGCCCACCAGCCAATAGATGGGCTAGGCGCCCCCGATCAGGGCGCAGATCAAGGCCCCGATTAGCCGTTGGGCTAATCGGGAGAGAGATCAATCCAACATTCTCCCCCTTGATCTCCTCTTATATCATACCTTTTCTTCTTTTCCTATTTCATCACAGATTAGTACATAGAGCATGTTTTATCGTCACGGTCAATCGATGATAGACTTAACAGCTACAATACACATCTCTGTTCTGAAACAGATTCTTTAATTTTGGGCCCTTTATAGTTTAGGAATCATAGGCTTTCCCTTAAACCCATACCGGCTACATGTTCTCTGAACACGTTGGGTGGTAAGCCTTTAGTAAGCGGATCCGTTAACATCTTTGCGGTACTTATATGCTCAAGACTTATAATTTTATCCCAAACTTTGTCTTTCACAACATAGTACTTTATGTCAATGTGTTTGGCAGCACCACTTGACTTATTGTTGTGGGCATACATTACTGCGGGTTCATTATCGCAGTACAACTTAAGTGGTCTATTGATGTCGTCAACCACTTTTAAACCGGGTATGAACTTCTTTAACCAGTTCACCTGCCCCGTAGCCTCATAACATGCTACAAACTCGGCATACATTGTGGACGATGTAATGACGGTTTGCTTTGAGCTTTTCCACGATATAGCTCCTCCAGCGAGAGTGAATACATATCCGGATGTCGACTTTCTATCATCTCCGCATAATCGAATCAGTATACCCCACTATATGGAGTGAATCTGATCTTCTGTATGTCATCATGAGGCCTTTTGTTCCTTGCAAATAACGCAAGACTTTCTTTACCAATTTCTAATGTTCTATTCCAGGATTGCTCTGGAATCTGCCAAGTAACCCGGTGACAAACGCTAAGTCAGGGCGCGTACACACTTGAGCATACTGCAAGCTTTCGACAGCTGAAGCATATGGAACCGATTTCATTTGATCGAGCTCAGATCGTTCCCGGGCATTGAAAATCCCCATATCTGTCGCCCTTGACTATAGGTGCAGGTGAAGGACTACATTTATGCATACCAAATTTCTTTAAGACTCTCTCTATGTATTGCCTTTTGTAACAGTTCCAATGTTCCTTTGTTTCTATCCCGGTGAATTTCGATCCTTAGAACGAACGAAGCTTCACCAAGATCTTTCATATCAAAGTTTGAGGACAAAAACTTCTTTGTCTCTAGTAGCAGACTGACATCACTACTAGCTAGTAGGATATCATCCACATACAGGATTAGGAAGATAAACTTCCCATTTTTAAACTTTACATAAACACAGTTGTCCTCTACATTCTCTTTAAACCCAAATTTTCTTATTGTACTGTCAAACTTCAAGTACCATTGTCTTGAAGCTTGCTTTAACCCATAGATTGATTTCTTTAGGCGGCATCCCATTCTTTCATTTCCTTCCACGACAAAACCTTTCGGTTGTGCCATGTAAACATTTTCCTCCAAATCCCCATTAAGAAATGCCGTCTTTACATCCATCGATAACTCTAAATCATAATGTGCTACTAATGCCATTATGATTCTGAAGGAGTCTTTACATGAGACTGGAGAAAAGGTCTCATTGTAATCAATCTCTTCTCTTTGCGTAAAGCCTTTTGCCACAAGTCGCGCTTTGTATCTTTCTACATTCCCTTGGGAGTCAAGTTTTGTCTTGTAGACCCATTTACAGCCTACTGTTTTGGCTCCTTTAGGAATAATTTCCAAGTCCCAGACTTTATTAGCCTTCATGGACTTCATTTCCTCTTTCATGGCTTCAAGCCATTTTGAAGAATTTTCACTTCTCATGGCTTCTTCAAATGTGGTGGGATCATCCTCCATTTGAAATTCCTCTGTATTGTAAATCTGATAATCATCAGAAATAGCTGATCTTCTTACTCTTTGAGACCTCCTCGGAGCCTTCTCATTTGGTACATCTTCTGTTTGAGGCTCTTTGTTCTTTGGCGGGGGCCGTGGGGGGCGTGATCTTGCGGCCGGGCGCAAGAATTTTTTTGTTTGTTTCTTTGCCAACGCTGGATTTGGGGATTTTCTTTGCCCGCTCTGATACCATTGTTAGGCTCCTAAATCTGAGAGTGTTCTGCTTTGATTCGAGAGAGAGGAGGAGAGGGAGAGGGAAGTACCGACTGTCCGATGCATTGGAGGAGGAGTTGGCCACCGCTGCTTCGTTGGTGAAGTCTGCGCACGGGCAGCGATGGTCGGGGAAGAGGAGGGCGGTGACGGCGGCGGAGATCCGGTGACGGGGACGGCGATGGAGCTTCCCACCGCTGACTGCGCGTCCCTCTAGATCGGTCTAGGGTTTGTGTGGGTGGGGTTTGCGACTCAGGCCAACCTCGTGTCACGAGCCGCCGGCCCCCACCCTTTATTTATAGCACAGCGCGATGGGGGCCCACCAGCCAATAGATGGGCTGGGCGCCCCCGATCAGGGCGCGGATCAAGGCCCCGATTAGCCGTTGGGCTAATCGGGAGAGAGATCAATCCAACAGACTCTGCTTTCTCCTATTAATCAATTAAGGGCAGTCCTTATGCCCTCGTTTCAAAAAAAAAAAGAAAAAGAAAAGAAAAGGAAGTGGCTCACATTTCTGGACAGCATGACAGTGAAAGAGTTTTCATCCGCTTTCCAGGTGCTGCTAATTGAAGATGCTTTCAGATCTGCAATTATTGATGTGTCTCAGTTGTGTTATTTAAATAACTATAAATAAACTAAGTCATAGTACCGTTTATTGGCCCAACCTTCATCTGTCAATTAGACTTACCCATCAGGTTACAAAGACCGTCAGGATCATGGATCAATGCTTCAGGGTTGGCCTTAAGTGATAGATCATCAGGTTCCTTCAGTCCATCCATCTGACAGTTCCGTTGATTGGGCAACATCGAGTTATCCGTTGAGCTGAAGATTAAAAAACAATCGCCACTCGAGACATCGTTTCATTTGTTCTCTCTGCCTCAATATGCATCCTAGCAATGCATGTAGCAATGCAGCCCCTCGACATATCAGTTTTCTTTCCCTGACAGCAAATTACAGTTTCAGTATACCAATTCCCAATCATTTGCTACAAGTAACATGTCAAACAAAAAGACAAACAAGTATGGCTAAAGAAGTAAAGATAAATGTTTCACACAAAAGTACAATGATAATCTTAAGTGAAAGTATTGTCGTCACAATCCTGAGGCCCCAAGTTCCAAGTATAATAATAATTATTTGTAGAAACATGTCATCCCAAAGAGACAGAAAACGAAAATCATTACAGACTTGACTGACAAACCAGAGGGTAACCACAGTCCACTCGGGTCAACAAGGATAAGAGGTTGGTATTCATCAAACTGGGGTAAGACAAAGAGATGATAGGAATGGTATAACCAAACGAATAGGTAAGCATATCTGTGCATTCAATAACACCGGAAAAGCTGATTAAAAAAATTAAAAAAAGTGATGCCCTGCTGCTCCAAAATTATTAGAGCATTAAGAGTTCATATATCCAACTCTAAAACGTTCTGCTAGACATTATCTCGAATTACGTCTGGCCATGCGATCATGTATTGCCTTTTGGACTTCAACTGAAAGGTCGAGAAGGAAATGGACAATTCTGAACTCACCTTCTTTTGGAAAAGATGTATATCATCTAGTGGATCCAAAGTACAATATGATTTTAAACCAGAGACATCCCTACAAAAGATATAGAGGAAGGGAGACCGTCATACATGAAAAGAAATTGTTTGTTAAATCCTATGCGATTCCAGTACTCCATGAACTTCAACACAAGTAACCTGCATGACATCCTGGGATAATGAAGAATTATGGAGACATACTCCAGTAGCAAAATGTTAAAATGGACTAGTTGAGTGCACATGCGTTGCTACGGAACATCTCATGCATATATTTCTCAAACAATGATGTAGAAATCATGTAATCTGATCAACTCAAATGTGACACCTAAGCACCCTGGTAACAGTAAGACATCGCACAACACATAGATGCTAAATCCTGATCAACACAAATGTGACACCTAAGCACCCTGGTAACAATAAGACATTGCACAACACATATAGATGCTAAATCCATAAGCACATGCCATATATAACATTACAGAAAAGATATCTTTTGGTCTAGGCTAAAAATTTAGAGAGAGACAAGTTTGTCAAGATCAAGATCATGAATCGAATCAGAGATGCTTTGACAGGATCACACTATAGGATCGAATCACAAAATCTAAGATCCTACCAGATTCTACTAAATAGCACAATTCTTCAATCTACCACATCTTTCAATAGTGATGTTAATGTTTATTTAGTCATTTGACACCTGTTTAGATTTATAATTGCCTATCCTATTGCCATACCTAGGATGGCTATATAACATTTAACATGTTGGCTATACAGTGCATATTTTTGAGCATATTCCTTTTGGCTTCGGCTTTTGATTTTTGGCTGCGGCTTATAGTTTTTGGGCTATTCATGAGAGAGAGTACGGAGTAATAGAAACTTATTTACGGTTTTAGCTGATATAAATGAAATCTCTACAGTGTATATTACAATCAATTTGTAGAGCCCACCTTGAAAAGATATTCTGTTTAAAAGCTAATTATTATAGAAAAGCTGAAAGCAACTTTTAGAAGCTCAAAAGAAGAGACCCCTTGTGTACATATTACAATGTTATGCTCAAAATTATAATTTTAATGCTTTTATTTATAAAAATATAGTGCAAATGAAATAATATTTGTTATTTACACAAATAGTAATTATATATGAGCGAATAAAATGTGAAACTTTATAATTAAAAAGACACACACTAATTAATTTTAATAATTAATTACTAGAATCAGTATAACCAGGTAGGATCATATGTATATTATAATTAAGATCCTACAAACTTTTTTGCTAGAATCATAACAATGTTAAAATTGTAACTAGGATAGAATTGTTCTACTCAATCTAGGATCGTAGAGTCAAAACTTTAAGACTCGAACTGAGATTCTGATAAACTTGCATAGATGAGCTATTTGTTGGAGAGTTTCATCTAATTTGCAAGTAAAAAACATGAAACTCATAAGAGCTTTCCAAGCAAAATGTCCAACAACTACTATCACCATCTCTGCTGCAATGCCCCCGTTTTTGGGAACAGGATCATTGTATATCCCACAATAGGCTAGGAGTTCAGTTGCAGGCAGAAGGAATATCATGTCTACTCACGAACATTTCAAAAGGTTTAATTTGATTAAAATAAGACCTAGTAGTCATTTTTAGCAACTTTTACGGGCATTCAAACCCAAAACTTAACTTACATATAGAAGAATCGAAGAAAACTCCACAGGAACGCTTGAGTACGGTCGTAACTCTACACGAAAACTTGTAACATTCTTTCTTCTTCTAGTATCTGTTATGGTGAAAAAATATAGCAAGACTGAGTATAACCAACTGTACTCAACAAGTTACATGGGGAAATGCTATATAACTACTTGCCAGAATTTCCAAGAGATGGGGATATAGTGTTTTATTATAGTATTTATGGATACAATTTTATTTCTAAACATTTTGAACATAAAATAATAAATCATATACTTCTTAAGGAATTTGGGGTTTCAACAACTTGATTACCAAACTTCCAACATTTCCAAATCATTACCAAATATACTTACGCCTTGCTGTTGGAATCATCCACTAAACACAATTTTATTTACCAGAAGCACGACGTATTTGAATACCATTATTTATGACTGCAGAATTGCCCTGCTTTACCCACAAGATTTCTTAAGCCTCATGATTGAGTTAAGATAATAAGGCTTTCCATTACTCAATTCTTTATATAGCCTCAACCCAGTAAGTTCTATTTCCCAACAAACTCGGGTGGCCCATGATCTCGTCATATTTAAAGCGGTCCTACTGTTGTTAAATATGGTTTTACTGTTTCTATACCACAGACCTTCATTCTCCCTCCACCCTCTGTAGATATTCAATCAAGTTGAGTAGCTACTAGACCAGGTTTGATGAATAACACTTGTGATTGAATGATCACTATGTTCTTTACTTGGCATAAGGTTCTAGTCCTTATATATTTACCAAGGCAACTTTCATCCATAAATCCTAGTTTTAGTGCACATCCACACTGTTTTAGTGCCCATCCTCATTACCACCCCTTTAGTCCAAGCCTTCACCTTAGGATAAGGTCATGGGACCCTTCCATCTTGTGGCTTCCCATGATGTCTCCTTTCTCTAGAACCACTTTTGAAATTCTACCGGCAAAGTACCAAGTCTCTTAGTAGTTTAAAACTATTGATTTTATAGTCTACCATTATTATTCAAATAGTATATTTAATATTACTAAGTCTTATCAAGGTGAATATGGCCATCAATTTGAACTAGGCATTATCAGGTGGTAGGACATAACTAATATCATGTCATTCTAAATATTTATTGTATATGAAATAATAGTGCATAAATAACATAATGAAAATATTGATAAATAAATAATTAAAAGAATGTAGGTTCAATATGATAAAAAAAACATGTGACTGGCCTTGCGGATCAATGTATGCTAGAAGTTTGTATTCTTCCGAGTCTTGTGTTTGTCCTTGAGACTCTCCCTCCTGGACTGGTTGCTCCGCGACGTCATGTGCTCACACAAAGCAAAAAAAAACAATTCAATTACATGCTCAAAGGATTGAGCTAGGAATAAAGAAATAAAATCTAGAAAAATCAAATAAAATGGGTTTAGGGTTTATAAGAGTTTGGTATGGTGAAATAGAGCTAAGGAATGAGTAGATGGGCTCAAAACGATCAAAATGAACATATATGTGTATTTTAGGGTTTGGTGAATAGTAACGGGTATTCTACTATTCATCACAGATGTTTACTGTTCACCGCGGGTTTGAGTACTGTCACACTGAATCCAATTGCTACAGTACTACCAGTCCCTTCTCCATGGGAGGAGGTAAGATCTAACCACTGGAGAGAGCTTGTGTGTAAATGAGTGGATATGGCCCTCTTATACCCCCTTTGGGGTTTATATACATGAATGGGGTAGAATGGGAAATTTCTATTCTACCCCTTGGTAATTACAAAAGGAGAGGGTATATTGGTACATTCATCTATATTATTAGGTCTATTGCATACTGGGCTCATTCTAAGACCTAGTTATGGGGGGTTGGATCACCCCCACAACAAAGAGTGTGTTATCAATCAATTTCATGTGCTAGAAGAAGTACCAATTGTGCGAGAATACCCGGATGTGTTTCCAGAGTATTTACCGAGAATGCCACTAGATAGAGAAATCAAGTTTGTGATTGACCTAGTCTCCGACACCGCTCCAATCTCTAAGAGACTGTATCGTATGCCAGCTAATAAATTAGCTGAATGGAAGAAGCAAATTCAAGAATTAGAGGATAAATGATATATCCGTCTAAGCTTATCACCTTAGGGAGCACCTATCATCTTTGTCAAGAAAAAGGATGGTAGTATGAGAATGTGTATGGATTACAGAGCACTCAATGATATTATCATCATCAAGAATAAGTATCCTTTACCCAGGATCGATGATTTGTTTGATCAGTTGAAAGGAGCTAGTGTCTTCTCCAAGATAGACCTGAGGTCATGATATCATCAGCTGAAAATCCATACCAAAGACATCCCCAAGACTACATTCTCTACTTGTTATGGACAATATGAGTTCACTGTCATGACTTTGGACTAACAAATGCACCTGCTTACTTCATAAACATGATGAATAGTGTATTCATGGAGTACCTGAATAAGTTTGTGGTAATCTTCATAGATGACATCCTCATATACTACAAGAATGAAGAAGAATATGAGAATCATATCAGGATAACCCTGGAAAAACTTAGAGAGTATCAGCTTTATGCCAAATTCAGTAAATATGAATTTTAGCTAAAGAAAGTTGATTTCCTTAGTCATATTGTGACAGCCAAAGGTATTGCAGTTGATCCTTCAAAAATAGAAACAGTAATGGAATGGAAGCAACCTAAGACAGTAACCGAAATCAGAAGTTTTCTTGGACTTGCAGAATATTGTCGTCGCTTCTTAGCAGGATTCTCACTGTTAGCCAAGTCAATGACTCACTTTTGAACAAAGAAAAGAAGTTTGAATGCACGAAAGCTTGCGAGCAGAGTTTCTAGACTCTCAAGAGCAGGCTAGTTTCTGCACCAGTGCTTGTTTTGCCAGATGTGCATAAGGATTTTGAAGTTTTTTGTGATAACTCCCGTTAGGGTCTAGGCCGTGTTTTGATGCAAGAAGGCAGAGTAGAAGCCTATGCATCACGTTAGTTAAGACCACATGAGTGCAATTATTATACTCATAACTTAGAATTGGCAGCCATAGTGCATTCTTTGATGCATTCTTTACTTGATGGCCTTTAACCCATGAAGCCATATTCCATGTCGCATCTTGACTTGATGATCTTCAACACATGAAGTCATCTCAAGTTGTCTTCATTTGTGGAACCTAACATATTTATCCAACTCATGAAAATATTAGTCCACAAACCAATTATCATAAATTACCAAAACTTCACCATTAACACATAATGGAAAGACTAGATTCTGCAATCTTTCCTTTTTGATAATTCATGACAATATCAACAAATAATGAGATAGATATTGATTTACGAGTATACAATATGTAAACAATAATTGTATCCTCTACAATAAGCCTTCTTAAGCAATTAACTTATTTGAATATGTGTGTTTACCTTCCGATTGACACAATACTTCAAATTCTTCTGAAGAAAATCCAAACCATTATCTGTTTGGAATTTCTTGGCATGCTTGTTGGTCTATTTCTCTATCATAATCTTTCACTCTTTAAATATCTTGAACATATCTGACTTGTGCTTGATGAAGTATGCCCAAACTCTTTTTGAGTAGTCATCAATGATGGTTAGTGTGTAGCTTGCACCTCTAAGGAATGGAACATAGGATTCTCCCAACAAGTCAGAGTGAACATAATCCAATATGCCTTTTGAAGAATTGGTAGCAGTGTTGAAACTTACCCTCTTCTTGTCGGATCCCTGATTAGCAATCTAAAACCCTTTGTGTTTCCACCACACTATTCCCCGGATCAATTGATAGTGCACATAGATACATTACTGGATCATACACAACATGACATGAACCATACCAAATATTTATATTACATGTCAGAGTTTAAATTACATCGCATGAACCATACCAAATATTTATATTACATATCAGAGTTTAAATATCTCATATGAGATAGAGTTTACATAATGAACCAATCAAGACAAATGTTACATTACAAGTAAACAAAAGTGAAAGCAAAAACGAAAAGTAAAAAAGTGAGGCCATACCTTGTCATAGGCAAGCGACTAGGTGCAAAAGATGCCTTACTACTTTCCAAAAGTTTATATCATAGATGTGCACACAATCACCGTCAAAGTCTGCCTAACTGAGGTAAGAACTATACTAATAGAGAACATCCTAATCTCCACCGTCTTCTCCTACAACTAGTCCTAGAGTGGCATAGTAGATGTAGTGCTCTTGATCCTTAGGCTCTGAGTTGATTTAGTGAGCGAGAGTAAGCAAAAATAACCGTGCTCCATGAACCAACATAGAGAATACAATATTATAGATGTAGAGTTTAACAAAGGAAGGCTCGGGTTCATTTATTTGTGAAATGCCATCATTGAATTATAGTAAATAAAAATCCTAAGATTTAGCATTTTTAACCAAACCATTTTTCTAAAGATCATTAAAGAGTGCAATAATAATTAAGGTGCAGCTTGGTTCCATCCAATATATACGGTTCTATCCACCCATTATAATCAATGGGTTCTATCCACCCAGGGGAAATCAACTCAGGGTTACATCCACCTATCGTGTTTTGCATCTCACCAACAAAGTCCTTAAGAGTTATCTAGGAGGTCTTAGCACTTACCACACTCTTGTATTCCATCTGCATCAGCCCGACTTACCCTTCTCCCAGATATTTTTAGCAAGTTTTAGAGTTTGGGATCCAAAATATCCTTTCAATTCAAATACCAGCCATCTCTATTCAATGACTACTCAAATATAAGTTTTTATATTTGAAATGATGTCATGACAATTTAATGCATCTGTGGGTATCTAAGCAATGCTAAGCTTGACGCTTAGATATAGACTTATCACTAGTATGTTTACCATTATTACTTAAACGACAAGGTTTATATCCAAAACCAAGGAGTAGGGTGTAATAGTACAATTACTAAGTGGGACTTAACTATGAATTTAACGAGAATATAATTTGCATAATAAATTAAAGCATGCAATTTAATAATTTAAATCAACATAACTTGCTTTCAAAATATAGGTGCAAAATGATCAAGTATTGACTCATCTTGCTCACAAGCTAGTTGTCTTGAGGTTCCTGGTTGGGCTCGAACTATTGCTCTTTTCTTGTCTTCACAGTATAATCAAGCAATTACAATGAGAATCAAATAAATACCAGAGAAAGCAAATAAATCTAAATAAAAATGCAAATAAACTCAAAAATTCATGATTTTACCCCCAATAGAAATATCTTTATTTTAGATAAATATAGAAATAAGTTTCATTTGATTTGGATTTCAAACGAGTGTGAATGGACCTTCCAAAGTTTAAGTTCAGGAAAATTCTAAAAATAAACAGAGGGAAAGACTTTGTCTCACTGATAGCTGGGCCACATAGTTTTAATTTATTTTTTGATTTATTCCCTTATTCAAAAATATTTCAGAGGCTGACATATGGGGCCAGCCAAAATTTTAATTTATTTTTGAATTATTTTTCCTAGGAAAACACCACAATGACTGATAGGTGGGGACGGTTAATAATTAATTTCTTTTTGGTTTATTTTCTTATAGAAATAGTTGGTGTGACTGACAGGTGGGATTGAAACACAGTAAGGGCCTACATGTTAGTGGCTCAGAATTCAAATATGATTTTAATTAATTTCTTAATCGGTTGGGCCCACATGTCAATGGCTACTTAACACTAATTAATGAGTGTCATTAACTTTAATTTATGATGGCCGTTAATTAACTATCGGCTATAGTACTCCTCCTCTGCTCACAGAGGAAGCTACTTTATTGTGTTCGTCGCTGATGACCCCCAAAATGGGTTACCGGGACTACGGTGATCCTATGGGTGGTGACGGCGCAGTCGACGGTGAACCACTGCTGTGGTGTGATGACACAGGGTGATGCAGAGCTCAACCTCTGAGGCAATCAAGCATTCGACGATGCAGCAAGCTAATCGTGGGGTTGGTGAGCATCTACAAGGCACGAGGAACTCACTAGAGAGGTTGGCGAGGCTTGAGACGGTCTGGCAACGAGGACCCAAGGCGGTGTGGCAGAGGACCATGGCACCAGCAAGATGGAGATGATGGCAACCCTAATTGATCATGGGGATGGTAAGAGGGAGGCATGAGGATGCTCTAGATATAAGGAATTGGAGCGGGGCTCACTGGAGAGGAAATGTCGGTGAAGGGGCAATTCCAGTCGATAGGGGAGAAGATGATGGCACCAGCGAGTTTTCACGGGTGAGAGCTCAATTGAGCGAAGGGAAATGAAGCTGGAGGTGTGGGGAGACACGAAGAAGCGATGACTTTTATAGTTGACAGAAGTGACCGGGCGGTGCATGGCGTGAGCAGAGACATGACGTAGAGGAGCAGTGGTGGCTAGTGTCACTACAATGTGGGCATAGGGGTTGCGAAGGGATAGGGGGCACACAATGACGTGGCAGGATAAGGCGGTATAGCGGATGCGGTGGAGGTTCTCTCAGGATGCAGTCATCAGAGCGGCGGTCAGGGCGATAAGATGGCAAGATAGGGCTGTGTCAGTGTGGCGCATGTGGCATGGCATGGCGTGGCCATTAATGGCTGCAGGTGAGCGAGAGGACGGTGTTGATGTGGCGAGGTGTGGCGCATGTGAAAGCTATGGTGATGCGGTCAGCTATTACAGCGGCGAGCTGGCGCGACATGGATGGCTCAAGCAAGAGACAGAGCAAGGGAGAAGAGGGAAAAGAGGGTAGGTAGGACGTGAGTTGGGCCAGCCGCTCGGCTAGGCCGAGCCAGAGAAAATAAAAAGGGGAGATGGAATAGGTCGGTTGGGCCAGATGGCCATGGGCCGAAGAAGGAGGAGAGAGGGTAAAAGAATTTGGCCGGGCCCAACACTGTTTTCCATATTTTCTAATTTTTCATTTCCATTTTGGATTTAAGTTTGAATTTTTAGTTCTTGTTTTGCAATTGAATTTGGATTCTAAATTTTGAATTGAACTCATATTTGATTTTAAATTTGGACTTGATTTGAAACTAGTTTATAATTTTGGATTTTGATTTTCAATTCAATTCCCAAAGATAAAAAATATTTGAAAAGAGCCAAAAGCCAAACTCATTCAAAAATTTTAAATTGTCCCAAATTTGGGTTGTTACACTTTTGGTTGCCAAAGACACAGTGTTCACAGAACTTTAACTAGTCAATGCCTTGGCCATCTAGTAAACTTCTTTTGCACAACTCATTCATGCTAGCTTCACTCATGTGTTCTAGACACATGTGCCATACATTGGTTCAATCAATATTGGATAATCTGGTCGAAGAAACAACAACTATTTTGACTAGACTAGTCCCTTGAAGATGATATAAATTTGCTGCCTTCATATCATCTTTCATCACAATAAGAGCACTTTTGGAGATCTTCAGGACTCCACCTCCATTTGAAAACGTGTACCCTCTAGCATCAAGAGTACTTAATAAGATAAGACTCCTTTTCAAACTTAGAATATGTCAAACTTCTGATAGAGTTCTAATGATAGCATCAAATATCTTGATCTAGATAGAACCAATGCATGCAATCTTATATAGAATATTATCCCCTATCAACACTTATCTACTTGGGATCGCTTGATAGTTAACGAACCAATTACGGTTCAGACTCATGTGAAAAGTGCAGGCAAAATCAAGAATCCACTCATCGCCGGTTTTAAAATCACCTTGGTTATACATATCTATTTCAACTTTAGCCATAACGCAGTAGCGGTGGTCTCCTTTGTAACCTCCTAGAGAATATTGTTAGATAGACGAAGATGAATATGAGAGAAAGCCTTATGATCTCTTCTTGCTTCTCCTCTGCAAACCATTTAGTGGGCATCTTGTTGATTCTCAATAACACATCATTAGTGCTAGAATAGCTCTCATCTTGATCTACCACAAGGGAAATCTTGTGTCTTGGTCAAATAGTGAAAGATCATACTTCATTGTCATCATATCAAAAGTGCCTTAGATTGATTTGGGTGAAGAACATGGCTCTGATACCAATTATTACAAAATCGACAAGGCAAATCACGAGACAATGAAGAATAATCAAGAACATGATATAGATATTTAATGTGGAAAACCCTTTCGGGTAAAAAAACACAAACACATAATCGATAAAATCACTATATAAAGAGAAGTTACGAGCATGGAAAACTTTAACGTATCTCAACTATGCGACTACAGGGGTACATATATAGGCTAGAGATTAGAGTTCCTAACGAAAAGAGGAATATAGTCCTAGTCGGCAACAAAATAAAGACCTATTAAAATCTGAAACATTAACTTTCTTGGAGAGAGGAATAATACCCCGCTCGAAGAGTCTCATAACATAACAGTGTAGAGTTGTAGTCGGAAGGCACCTCGAGTAGCTTCATCTGACTCTAGTCGGTGCACACATCTTAGAGCACCACATCTAATGCAAGTTGGTGCAGAGTCCATTATGGATACGAAGATGATCCCAATCATAATCTCCAATCAGTTCACATTACTTTCTGATTAAACTCTTCAAACGGTCAAAAAAGATCAGCAGTGGTTGGACCCGATTAGAAGTGGTCAGACCTGACTAGATTTGGATAACAATATACAATACCAAGGCTATTTATACCCTCTATAAGCCTCATGATAGAGCACGTAGCACTACAAGTTATTTACACATGTAATGTGCAAAAAAAAACATTCTGTAACTTTTCCTCTATATAGTGATATTGTTGATTGTATGTCTATAACTCTTTTTTACAAAGATTTTCTATGTTAAATCTTTATCTTGTGTCTCCTATTTTCAATTATCTTCTATTTTACCGTGCATTTCTTATAACACTTTGGTTTGATACCGTCCCTCCCGTGACACCTTTTCTTTCTTTTCTGCCAATTCGGTTGGGTGTAACATCTTTTTTCCCATTCCTTTTCCCCTTTGAAGCTTGACTCGGTTGCTTCATGCTTTGGCAATCCGGCTATATGCTTAAGATCGCTTCGATTGATGTCGGGTGTACTTGCAAGAACGGTGGGCACTACCCAGTTATGATAAGGAAAAACCATCTCATCAGAACAGTCTTTTCATTTTTCCCGTGCTTTTTTCCCCTGATGATGCAAAGCTGCATAAAATGAGAAATGGAAAGCAGCAAGAAGAAACAGGGACGGATTAATCTACGACAACTTACATCTTGCTACTGAATTCTGCATGTCTTGATGTCTAGTCTAGAAGATGCAGGAGTATCTATTAATTAGTAAGTGCATACAAGCATAAGGAAGAACATTAACAGAAGCCACCTATTATATTTACACAAGGACTGTACTGTGGCATACTAGTGCCATTACAAAGTTACAATCAAGCACAGCTGCTTCACTCACTCACTCACTGTCACAGGGGTAGTAGCTATCTCACCACAGTTAACGTATAGTTAACGCAGCAAAGCCAAGAATCACAGGACATCTTATTTTTCGATGAACAATTCCAGATTGATCACAGGACGTCACAACTGAAACGAATCCACGAATCGATCGAGTTGGTGGCGGATTTCGTCGGTCTCACTCGTCCTTCTTGCAGCAGCAGCAGAAGCACTCGAGGCAGTGCTCGCAGGCCTCGTAGCAGCAGCAGCAGCAGCACAGCATGAAGAAGCTGCAACAACCGAATCAACGTGATGCATCATACACATCTACGTATGTATGTATATATATGTTTTTTGCGCAAGGCTTGTGATGTTGTGGATGCTTGCAGCTGCAGGTAGGACACTTCACAACACTCACACTGAAGCTACTGCATGCACCAAAGAGCAAAGGGAGTAGTACTGTGCAGTGTTTTTACTGACCAGGCATAGAGGAATCCCTTCTCCTCATGGCGCCTCTTGACGTGATCCATGGCCGAGAGCTTCCGATCCTCGCTCTGCGAAGGTTCGTCCATCTTTGTCGCCTCTTCTTCGTGACAGAGGAGTCTTACAATCTACTGGTGAAAATAGGGAGAAGAGAGTAGAGTGGTGGCTTGTTCTTGTTCCTGTCCTAATGTGATATATAAGGAGGAGAAGGTTGGCTAGGCTAGAGCTCACCTAACCCCTTACTTCCTATCAGATTGTTTCAATAGCAATTGACAGTACATTGTTATTTCTTATTTTGATATTTCATTTGATTTGTACTAATAAGTTCACGCCGCAATCATCGTGCCCCCACCAATTTGAAGCTATAGATATAGATCATAGATAGCTAGCAGATACCTTGAATATGCCCTCAAACTCAAATGTCAATGTGAGAGTGATATGTTGGTGGTGTGGATAAACGACACCTAGCCTATCGATACTTCAGTTGCTGCAATAGCAGTTGGTGCTGGTTCTTGTAAGAAATGGAAAGGAGTACCCCTCAATGGGTCGTTTATATTAGTACATGATTGGTTTTAGACTGAGGTCTTTTAGACTGGAAAATAAGCGTCATTTGCAGACTGGAGCATCATGGAAGGGACTTGGCACCAAAACGACAAAGCTGTCTAGAATGAAAACAGGTGAAAGAATGCGACTGGGATTCAATGTGCGAAAATGATTTGAGCCATAGACTGGTGAAGGAATGCGATTAGCTTGCAGTGATAACTATGTCGCAGTTATTATGCAGGATGATGTGTGGTAATGCAATTTGATGTGTCAATCTAACTTCTAGTCCAGTTACAGGGCTAAGATACAGCTTATCTGAATATTACCATAATACTTGTGTGACAAGCTGTGCAAAGCAAACAATTTGTCAACAGTTGACAGCAAAATTTCTTGTGAAAAATAAATCGTATGCAAATTTCACATTCCTAGTGGGATTAAAATAATTTGTTTCAGGAAAGTAGAGAGGCCAGTTCATATATCTGCTGTGCAGCAAGTGCTTAAAAGTTAAAACCAGTATGTCATGATGGACAGGATTAACTTTACACCTCATCAGTAGCTCTTAGGGTGCTATCCTTCAATTCAAGGGCATATTTTAGACTAGGTAGGCTTCTGTTTAAATTATTCATCAAGCAAAATCCGTGGGTAAGATTTATTAAGGTGACATATCACGAAAAAGCGACATATCACGAAATGAGTGGTAGGTCCTTGATATCATCCAACCAAAACGAGCCATGACTCAATTATTATCCCTTTGTATCAGATGAGCCATGATTCAAAGTTCAAAATAGCACCGCTCATGTTCCATGAACATTTTAAATTGAATTTTCTCATGCACACTTGTAATGTTGTTTTCAGAAGATGTTATTTTCAGCGACTCAGCTATGCCCCCGTCTCCACCAGCTGTAAACATCAATCTCAATGGACCATCAAGCACCATGGGACGATGTGGCCCAGTATTACAGCATGAGGTGTCCACTCACGCAACCAAGTCAGATATGTCGATCGAATCGGATTAGTTGCCGTGTGTAGAAATATAACATGTCGGATTTGCTGAGATAAAGCGATCAGGGTTCAGAGAATACATCTTTTGCATCAGCACATACCATTCATCAAGAAGGAATGTTGGTTACAGATCATCTGTATAAATTTTTTGTCCGAGCTGAACTAGCACTACTTCCTGACTCCTTCCCAGCAACCTGGCTACAGCAAAACTTGAAGTTATCAATCATTTCCTGCTACTCAGAATTGTCTAATCACAAGCTTGATTTTGTTCGCAATCGTATCAGCAATTCTTAGTAGGAAAGACCTGGTTGGACAAATTCCAAAAATAAAAAAACGGAGAATGTACTTATGTACATGCCCAAATGGCTATCTCCTGAGGCAATGTCGATTTTTATTCAAAGGTTTTTTAAGGTTACTATCCTTGATTTTGATTTCTTGTGCTGGCACACTGAATCGCTGTCAGTGCTGAATATTTGCACGAAATCTGCTCCAAGACTGCCACCTGTTGATGTGGACATGCAAGTTTTGTCTACAAAATCATGTGTTGACTAAAAACGATTATATGAAATAGTATCAGATTAGCTTTCCACCAGGTTGCATACGCCAAAGTTGAAGCAAACAAACTGATTTCCCAAAAGTAACAGATAGAACATCATATCATTGAGTCCGATGACATGCTTCTCTAATGTCTACGACATATAAGTTTGAACAATTTGTTGCAAAACTCCTAGGTTTTGAAAGTTTAAGTTGTTGCGAAAGTTATTTTTAAGTGGTTGCATTCATAAACATTCAAAATCATGAATGAGAAAAACTATTATAATTTGAATATTTATAAGGTAAATTACATGTTACTGAGACACTTACCTGTATTTTCTAGTCTTATATTTGCACTTACAACTCAGAAATTGTCTATGCATCATGTTCTTGTAGGATCGACACATACTAAGATAGGCAATCAAAGGAGTGAATGATTGCAGAAGCTAAAAATAAATTTGACTCACCCCTAAAAACAAAACCTATTTAAGCCGTGTTTAAAAAAACCGGACAGAACATTGAGACCTCACTAAAACTGATCTCGATAAAAAACCGTAACTCCGATTGACCTCAAAATTTGCTAAAATAAACTAGACAAAGTTAATGAACTAACTCAACTGGAATTACGTCAAACGGATGTCTAGAACTCGAGATATAAAATAAACAAGCTCGCTGAGCAGATAGTGACGAAAATTGATTAAACCCTAATTAAGCAAATAAGTAAAAACCGTAAGAAGTTAATCAACCAACTTTCCAGATCACAAATATGAATCCCTAGCTATATTAGATAGATTAAATCAAACATAAACTTGCAAACAAGAATTTAATCAACCGTAATTAGCACTCACTACTTAATCTTGTCACCTCTAATCACATCTGTCTAGCATATCCAAAACCTCTTGCATGCAGCCCCTTCTAGCACCTCACGGTAATACACATGCATACAGAATGAAGCAAAGAGAAAGACATGCATGCAAATCAATGCAAAGAACAAAAGCATCACGTGGAGTATAGTACTAGTACATGCTTTTTTCAACACTAGCATGTAACAGCTGCTTTCAAAAGAGACTAGAGATTAACAAAGCAAGCAAGATAAAAAATTACCAAGTGCATGCATCCTTCTACGAATCAGTTCGCTGCACTTCTTCGTTCTGAAAATCACGCCGCGCAGCCTCCTTCTTCGTGAACGTCCGCCGAGCCTGCTTCTTCTTCGTGAACGTCCGCCGCGCCTGCTCCTTCTTCGTTCTCTGTCAAAAGGTCACGGCAGCCCCAAAACCAGAGCCTTCTCCTCGCCCTGACGCTGCTCGCCGTTTCCTTTTTCTAGCCGCGCCGCCTGCTTCTTTTCAAAAGATGCACAGCCGCAGGCCAAGCAGCCGCCTGCAAGATTATCTAGTCGCTCGCAAGTTACGGCCGCAACAAGCACTCACGATCTTTCCTCCGCACATACGAAATGCGTAACACCCCGCAGACGGAGCCGCGGCGAATGCATTCTTGACATCTAGTTGGTGAATGGGCCAGTGCGAGGAGAGTGCTAGGTCGAGGGCGGTAGCAGAGCTTGACCGCTGGATGAATGTCTCGAAAAATCAATGCCGGGCGTTGAGTGAAGCCCCAAGAACCCACCGCCTTTTTGTATCGCTCAAGGGTCCCGTCGGCATGAAATTTGTGCTTGTAGATCCACTTGCCGATGCGAGGTTGGTGTTTGGCGGACGGGGACAAGCTCCCACGTATTGTTGGAGCGAAGGGCGAGTACTCCTCCTCCATGGCCGCCTCCAATGAGGATCACCAGAGGCACACGGTAAGTGCGCGTGGCATGGAGAGAGCACCTCGGTATGGAGGTCGAAGTGCTGCTTGGGCTGCCGAAAACCGAGCTTGCCACGAGTAGTCATCTTTGTGAGTGTTGACAATCGGAGTGGCGGTACAGTGAGGTGAAGCTCCTTGGTAGAGGAGTCGCGCTGGTGGAATGTACCAGGCGCGGCTCGGCGGAGTCGGGAGGACCCTCGTCGAGGGCCAAGCTGAGGCGTGTAATGGAGGAGGCCCGACCGGGGTGGAAGACGGCCCGCAGAAGCGCCGCGGATCGGTCCATCAAGCGCCTCAAGACGCACTGCCGACCAAGGAGATGCATGGGCTGGACTGCCGGGCGTGTTGGTCGTGTCGGCGGGCGCTGGCGCCACCGCCGAAGGGGGCCGAAGAGTGCTGATGAGGGGAGGCAAGTCTGCACAATCAATCTCCAAAAAATCAAGATTAGTAGCCTTAGTGTTAGCCGTTGGTAAAAGGGCAAAAGGAAACGTGTGTTCCTCAAAGACGACGTGCCGGGAAACAATGAGTCGGTTGGTGGAGATGTCTAGGCAGCGATAACCCTTGTGCTCAGAAGAGTAGCCCAAGAAGACACATAAAGTGGAGCGCGGGGCCAATTTGTGAGAGGCAGTGGCAGAGAGGTTGGGGTAACAAGTGCAACCAAAAACTTGGAGGTGATCGTAGGATGGGTGTGTGCCATAGAGGGCAAAGTGGGGTGTCTGAAAGTTCAAGGTTTTGGTTGGGTGTCGATTTAGGAGGTAGGTGGCAGTGTGTAAGGCTTCTACCCAATAGGCGGCGGGAAGGCTGGCTTGAAAAAGTAGGGAGCGTATGATGTTGTTGGTAGTGCGGATGATGCGTTCAGCGCGGCCATTTTGGGAAGAAGTGTAGGGACACGACATGCGAAGGTGGACACCATTGGAGAGGAAGAAGGAGCGGGAGGCGGAGTTATTGAACTCGCAGCCGTTGTCGCACTGAACAGCCTTGATGGTGGTGGCAAACTGGGTGCGAACATAAGAGAAAAAATGAGAAAGGGTAGTAAAAGTGTCAGACTTAAGACGTAAAGGAAAGGTCCACAGGAAGTGAGAGCAATCATCAAGAATGACTAAATAGTATTTGTAGCCCGATACACTGACAATGGGGGAGGTCCAAAGATCACAATGAATAAGATCAAAATTTGCAATGGCTCGAGAGCTAGAAGAAGAAAAAGGCAATCTAACATGGCGGCCGAGTTGACAAGCATGACAAATGAACTCGGTCTCGCTTTTGTTTAAAGGTAGATTGTAATAGCTAGAGAGATGTGAAAGGGCCTCTCGACCGGGATGACCGAGGCAGCGGTGCCACAGGGTGTTCTTGGAGGTGTGGGCGACAAGGGCTTCGGGCGCGCGCGGGCGAAGGCAAAAGGGGTAGAGAAGTCCGGAGCTATTGCACCTGGCGATCTCGTTCTTGGTTTGAAGATCCTTCACAGAGAAGCCAAATGGGTCAAACTCGACAGAACAAGAGTTGTCAATAGTAAATTGTCGAACTGAGATAAGGTTTTTAATAAGCTGGGGAGTAACTAGGACATTGTGAAGTTGAAGGTTAGAGGTAGGAGTAGCAAAGCTGGCTGCACCAGTGTGTGTAACAGGGAGTAAATGGCCATTGCCGACAACAATAGAGGAGGGAGTATGGTGGTTAGGAGGGTGGGCATCGGAGAGAATACCGGCATCCGAAGTCATATGAGAAGTGGCACCCGTATCCATATACCATTCACCCGACGGTGGTGGATGTAGCGTCGCCGTGTTGAATGCGTTGACCAAAGCCTGCTGGTCCCAGTGCGTTGTGCCGCCAAGGGGTGTCCAAGTCGGTGTAGCATGTGTGTTGGCAGCAGGAGGTGCTGGCGGAAGGTGGCTCGTTGCACCAGCGAAGGGAGCCCCTGGACGGGGGCCTAGCAGACCAGGAGCAGGCGCGCCGGCACGTGGGCCGGGCCACATCTGAATCGTCCCGGCCCAGGGATTGTTGGGGGAAGGCCACGGTGCCAGGTGGCGGCTGGTGTTGGAGAAGCCTTGGCCGCCGGTGCCGCTGGAGAAATTGTTGTTGCCTCTGGCGTTCTGGCCACTGCGATGCCGACCGCGACGATAGTTATTATTGTTGGAAGAGTTGCCTCCACTTGTCGAGCCGCCGAAGCCACCACCGTGGCCAACCGAGGGGCGGCTGGCGGAGACAAACGCAGTCGGCAACTGTTGCTGTTGCTCGGTAGGGCGCTTGGAGCGGTTGATTTCTTCGAGCAAAAGTTGGGATCGTGCTTCGACGAAGGTGGGAAAGGGGCGCTGCATGGGGAGGAAGGTGGCCATATGAGAGTCTGTTCGTTGAGGCCACGAAGGGTGGTGAGAACCAACGTCTGTCGCCGATGGTCTCGCCGAGATCGGCAAGAGCATCGACCATCCCTTTGGCGCGCGATGTCGAATCGAGATGGAGAGGGCGCTTGGTGAATCATGCAAATTCGGCTTCCAAGTGTAGCGCGCGGCTCTCCATGTTGCCGAGGAATTGGTGCTCGAGCCCTCGCCATACAATGCGCGCGGTGGCCGTAGCACCCATGACGAGTTCGAGAAGCTCTGTGGAAATAGTGCCGTAGAGCCAGGAGAGGACAACGCAGTCCATGCGTGCCCAGTCTGGACGGCCAGGCGCTGGAGTGTCGACGAGGACATGATCAGTGAGGACATATTTGCCGAGTACCACGAGCATCAAACCGCGCCACTTGGAGTAGTTGGAGGCCGCCAGGTCGAGGGTAACGGGGACGAGCGCCTTGACGTTGAGGACGGCCACCGCCTGAGCATGTATGGCGGCGATCGCGTCGGGAGTCGAGGAAGACGGTCCAAGCTGGGCAGCAATGGCAGGAGTGGTTGGAGGCACAACAGGCGTCGTTGAAGCAGCATCGGTCGAGGTCGAAGAAGAAGCGCCGGAGAGGGCCAGACGCACGGCAGCGGCTGCGGCCGAGGCGAGGCGGCAGCGTCGAGTGGCGGCGTCAAGAGTAGGGGCTGTGGCGTCGGTGCCGTCAGGCGTGGGCGCAAGGGAGGCGCGGACCGCGACGGCCGCAGCCTCGGCAGCGACGTCGACGGGGGAGGCCATTGAAGAGAAGAACGGCGACTAGGTTCGCCGGGGATGGAAAAGCGGCGCGCGGGAGATCTGCGTCGATACCATGAAATCGTATGCAATTGATTCTATATTACTTGATATCTCGAGTTACTGACATGTAGTCCTATATATAGGACTGTACAAGACCAGTGCAAATACTATACGTAATCGTTTCTCAGAAAAATCACCGTCCGCAGATCCTCCGTTTTTCCTTGCAAAAAGGCACGGCACAGCACCTTCTTTATTAGATCAAAAACCCATCAATTTTTTTTTTGCGTGGCTCTCCTGGTTACAAAATCACGGCACTAATACCAACAGCCGCCGCTCCCTCTCTATTTATCTAGTCATCCTTCAATTCTTAACCTATTTCAATACATCATTAACCTTAATATAACTCATCTTGAGCCTTCTTGTCTCAACCAGGCTTTTTAGGCTACTACTTTTCAAGCGACCGAAAAACCCTTCATAACATAGGTTTTTTAATTCCTTTTATGCTTTCAATTTCTCTAGCCTTCCACGTGTCGAAACCTCCAAGACCGCACCTCTTGTATCTTCTCCACACATCATCTCTATATGTATTGTTTTCTAGTCTGAACATCCCGCATAACATTCTTGACTGATAGGATCTCAGTTCCTCTCTGAACTTAGTCCCGAAACCTCAGTTCCACTCGAACCTAGTTTCAGTCCTGTCATCGTCTATGTTCCGCCTCAAGCAACACCTGCACATGAATAACCACACAACCACGTACGAACACAAGTCCACGACTTGACTCAAGTCAATCCGCACAATACCTCACACGAGCGTATCATGCAACATACGACAATCCATACACGCAACACATCATAAGTAATATCATAATCAATGTTGTTAATTATTCATCACCTAAAATATTCTAGATATGGTCACATGGTCTAACACTTCCATATTATGGTAAATTACATCACGGAGACACCTATATTTTCTAGTCTTAGGGATGTTCGGAATAACAATGGTTTATAGCTTTTTTTTATGGCTTATTTTTTACTGTATCTGAGTTAGCTTATTTGACATAATTAAATTTAAAAAAATTAAAAATATAAAAAACATGTTAACCAATCACAGACAATACAAAGGAATACAAGAAAAAAAGAAAAGGCAAAAAAGCCTAAAAAATCTAAAAAAATCAGAAAAAAAATGAAATTACTGAATAGTGAAAAAAAAGCAGAAGCAGAAACTGGCTTTAAGCCAAAATGAGCGAAAATTGTCATTGCATCATGTCTTCCATATTATGGTAAATTGTCAGTTCTGGTAGCAAAAAAGCTATTCGCAGGCACATGTGGCCTTGCATGTCCTTACGGCAGGACCCAGACAACCAACACTCCGTTTGAACCATTCCACAGATTCAGGCCCCAAACCATGCAATGATAGCGACATCAAGAATCGAAGAGAAACCGCTCTTTTTCAATCTGAGACATGCCCAGGTTAAGAAAGCACAATGGATCAGCTCTCTACATACACAGATGACATGCCAAGGTTTAGTCTAAACAATCTGTTTGTCTGACATTGCAAATGGGTCAATCTGAGACAACAAAATATCTGTCACAAGTCACAACTCCTTACAAGGCACGTTAGGCTGTCCATTTCAGTTCAGAAAAGTCATAAGCTTCACTAGACTTCCAGAGTGGCGAGCTCGCCGGCCACCCACATTTGAACAGGCGATGGCAGTCAGAAGAAGAAACTTGGAACACCTCGACTGAAGTATACGAATAGATACTCATACAATGTACAATTTTAGGAATATGTTAATCTGATCGGACCGCAATTGCTGCACACCGGGCCATAGTATATAGACAAAGCCCTCCAGTCAAACATGTATTGAGGAAGAGTTCAACATCATACTGCAGGAGCTAGCCAGCTACAGCTCAATATTTACATACACCAGCCAACCCTTGGCGAAAGTGAAGAACTGCGGCCGCCAGCCAAAGTTTTCTAGCAGAAAAAAGGAAAGGAAAAATAACACATTTGCAATAGAGAAACCCGCCATGTCGTTTCACCTTCTTTTCTCTCTGCCTTTCCCCATGCTTTCTTCCTATATAACTTGGGTTTTGCATCAGAATAGATTGATGTACTATCCAGTCTGCTCCCAGTAGAGAACACACACAGTTGTTCTCCAGTAATCAAGTTAAGGCAACTGAAACTCACCAACTCAAGTCTGAAGCATCTTATGCACTTGCCACTGAGAGCGGAGTCACTGTTTCCTCGGCCTTGGCTCTCTTTGGCCTCCACATAGTCCGTGCCTTCACAATGGTAGGTCCTGACTCGAGGCACAGCAGATGCTCACACTGCAAGATAGTTTCTCCTGAATCATCAGTGCAGTCAGTGAACACCGTCATGTGCGACTGCAGCACACTATCTCGGCCACACTCCCTTTTGTAATCTAGGACCATGCTAGCCAGCTCATGATTCTCAAAGATGGAGATTGGAGCACTCTAGGAGGAAAAAAAAGTAAATAAAATTAGAGTATGGTGAAAATATAGCAAAGAAGCACTGTCTCTCTGTCACAAATTCCAGCGCCAAGTTTTTTATCAAGATAAGTAAATAAAATTAGAGTATGGTGAAAATATAGCAAAGAAGCACTATGTCTTTCTGTCACAAATTCCAGCGCCAAGCTTTTTATCAAGAGCACATACAAAACAAGAAGCATGGTTGGGTACCAGGTGACCAATTTAACATGGTTAAATATCAGGAAATAACATTCTGTGTGCAAGAACATTATCCGAAGAATGATAGATATGGACAGAAAGCACAACTATCAAACAGTATGTAACAATCTGGAGTGGGTAGGTGCTGAGGACACCTTAATAGCAACAACAAACATGTGCATTTGGGGCCTGGGCCATGTGTAATCTTATCCTTTCCCACAGTGATGTCTAATAACAGTTTCAAGGACATAATTTGGAACTGTAATCAGGAATGCCTCTTAAACTATGCAAACATTATGATTCCAAAATTTTAGTAACAAAACAGAAACAAGATTGTTTTACATGAGCACACCAAGAGAAAATGGAACTCGCTTGGATTGCACATAACACACCAAGTCATCAACAGTAAGTACATCCCAAACACCAACACACCAGAAAGACCTCATTCGCCAAGTCGCTTCATTGTCACATACACACTCACACCCATAGTAATGTTCTATTAAACATGAAAGAGAATGCCTTACAGCAGACAGCTTTACAGAATCACTAAATAAGTAAATAATAAAGTATTGTCTGATAATAATAAATACTTGTCAAGTTATAAGTAATAATATTATTTTGAAAACTCAAAGTAATAATATTATCGGTTGTCACTAAAATTAACTGACACCACTGCACTGCAAGCAAATCCAAAGAATTATCAAATACATACAAAAGTACAAAAAAAACTAAGCCAAAAATATTAATATGGCAAGCCATGTATTATGTACTATTTCAAAGACCAATTTGTTTATTTCACCGATCCAGTCATCAAAGAAAGAAACCTAAACACAAACAAAATATTACAGAGATGCATAGTCAAAGTTATTTTTTTACCTCAAGAATCCACCCGATGTATTTAACATTGTTGACATGCTGGTTGATATCAAGGTCGGCCCATCGAGGCTGCATTACATGCCAACAAGCATAAATTTTAAGAAATGCTACCATAACAAACTTAGGTCATCTTATGGCGTGTGAAGAACTTACAGTCAAACCTATTCGAACATATTTCATAGCAGTAACACCACCATGCTCTGGCAGTTTTGGAAGTTTTCGGTTGTCTTCATCAACAAAAGCAGTGTGCTCAAAAAAGTACGGCCCTATTTCAGTCCGCACTTCATCTGGAATTCTTGAAAGCTTTCTAGTAAGCTTGTGCATCATAACCCATTTACTGTACATTTAGCCAAAGAAATAGGAGATTAGTAGGTGAAATGGTTAAATGGTTCTATGGCAGGGTTCCAGCAGGTTGTGACACCATGCAGTAAAAACTAGCAGGTGTACATATATGAATGACAACATGGCAGGGAAAAACAGTCAAATAAGAAATGTTAACGACATTATGTGTTTGATTTGAGTGAGGATAAGATCAAGATGGGAAACCTTGTAGCCCTCAATATAGTCTGGCCTGTCTTACAATCCCGTAAATGCCAATCTCGACGCATTCCATTTTTGCCATGACCACTAACCCATGTATCTACTCCAATAGTATCACCCCTGCGTAAAAATGAACAAAAAAAATCAGTTAGAACTTCGAAGCACATAACCAAACAGCAAAGAATTCATTTCAGTTAATGAAGCTGAAGTAAACATTCTTGTCTCAGATACGCAATTCAACCAAACAGAAACAAATACCTTCACCAACTATCTAAAAGTGGCAAAATTCAGAGGCTCAGTCACAAAAATGATGATAAATTAAGGCACAAGTTAATTAGGAAATCTTTCCAAGTTGATTTTCCAATGAAAAATGGACATTCCAGTATTCCACCTACGTTAAAGTATCACTTTCATATTTATCATCAACAACCTCCAGATCACATTGAATTAGATAGAAACTCCATACAATAAATTTCTTGAGTGCAATGAATTACTCAAACAGGTTCATGTCAAAATCATGCCAGGTACAATTTCTGCATTGCAAAGTGCAAAGTGAGCAGAATCAAAAGGGAAACACCCAAATAAGCAAATGAATCTTTGTCAAGTTAACCATTGTGATCTTGGATCCTCTAGGACAGGGAAGCAAGAACGTGTGTGATATGCCATTTAACCCCTTAAGACCATTTGATTAGAACTGAACGCTTTGGGATTGAAGCATGCAAGACATTCATATTTTCTCGCAAGGCGACTATGCTATGCACCTTAATTTCTTACCCATTTTCAACTTGACCATCCAATCGAACAGTCTAAAGAGGCTGAATGGGCGTCATAAAATCATTTCTCCATTGCAAAAGATCATCTTTCAGTCTTTCTGCCTATTGATCTATGATAGTATCACAGCATGAATAAAAAGGCAGAGGAATTAACCCCAATCACACCTAGCTGGCTATCTTAACGCCACCGTATTACTATTTAGAAGCATGTCTCGAAGAGAGTTATCACTTAAACCCAGAAACTACAGCAAATTCAGCCTAAAACAACACAAAAGAACCAGGAACAGGTTAGTTTGCAAACTGTACCAGCATGGATACTGCTCGACCAGGACCTGCATTTGACTGACAACCCAGAACAAGTTCCGTTTACTCATCTCCGGCGTGGAACCAAAGCCATCACCTAGCAGCCCGGCACTCTTAACATGATTGAGCGCCGTCTCCTGAACCAAGAAACAAATGAAAATTTCTCAATATCCACGATGAGCACCAACAATAACAGTTAGACGCTTCAGAATTCCTCACCTGCAAATGGTTCATAAGCGTCTCTATCGACGCCGTCCTGTCGGCCCCAATCTCATACGACCGGATGGAGAAGTCCTGCCGGAACACGAGCCCGTCCTGTATGATCCGGCCGAACCCGAACGTGTCGGTGAGCATGTCGGGCCGTTTGGGCTTCCAGTCGAGCAGCGTCCACTGCCGCTCGGCGGCCAAGAAGATGGTCGTGATGGCCGCGAGGAGCATGCTCCAGTCGGGGAGCTGGTTGTAGAACGTCCTCGGCGCCACCGAGGAGCGGACCACCTCGTCCTCCCCGTCGGCCACCGCCGCCTTGCTGCCGTTCACCTTGGGGGCCGCGTGCACGCGCGTCCTCCCGGTCCTCAAGGCAGCCGCTGGCGCGCCCGTCTTGGCGGCGACCCCACGGACGTCCAGGCTGTCCGGGGGCTCGCCCAGGGCGTTCTTGGACGCTGACCACGGCGCCGGCGACGCCAGGAAGAACGCCGGGGAGGTGATTGAGGCCGCCATGGAAGGTACAGACAGGCACAAGTACACAACTGCCGCGCCGAATCAAACCGCTGTCTTGGTCAGAAATCTCGAGCTGAACCGAGAGGAGAAGAGCATTAAATTTCCAATAAGGCAGCACCTTTATGATTAATCTTTTTTGAGAGGACCTTTATGATTAATCGACTACAGAGGACAAGAATTCTTGCACAGAAACATCCCCGAATTCTTGGCGGCGGAAGAGAGAAGAGGAGGGAAATACTAGTACTACTAGCTGGCACCAATTTGTCAAAGCGAAATACTAGCACTACCAGCTAGTACCCATTTTGTGAAAGCGAACTCTTTGAATAACTCAAGTGGAAAATTTCTACCATGGTTGGCAAAAACACCCCAAAAAAGCAGCAAACTTCCAAGCCTACTGATTCAAAAACTCGTCTGTGCAAAGCTGGAGATATGGAATAGCACGAAAAATCCAACCTTTTTCAGCCGCGCCGTTATTTTTCTTATTTTCTCAGAAAACGAAAAAGAATCGCCGGGTCTTCTCCTTGCCACCCAAGAATCCACCCAGAAATAAACAAGGAACGCGCGTGGCAGCGTCCATGCACGCCAAAGAATCCCAAGAGAAAACACAGCGAGAAGAAGAAGACAGCAACGCCCGAGTGACGCCAGAAGGAGCCGCCGAGTTGACGAACCTTACGAGGCCGAGACCTCCCTTCTCCGTTGCGCCCGCGCCGCCGTCGTTGGCCTGGGTGATCGTGCTGCGTGGGGCTCTGCCTCTGGCGCGAGAGAGACACCGTTGTGTCGGATCGGAGAGGAGGCAGCGGAGACCGGAGGAAATTTGGCTGCCGCTTGGGGCTCAGGCTCACGCTGGCGTACACGTGGCCCGCGTTTTTTCGGTACGCTACAATTAGCATTTAGATTAAGGTTCTAGCTGTGACTTTTAATTTTTATCTCAGACTGTTAGTTTTTGTGATAATGTTTAGAAACTAAGGAAAAAGAAATAATAAAAAGTCTAAATTTTTTTTAAAAAAATAAAGTTAGAAATGATATATTTTAAATAACTTTTAATTTATATAAATCAAAAATTAAAAACTTGGGGCGTTTGTTTTAGCGATGACTTCTGACTTTTGGCTGAAATTTCACTGTAGTTGATCTTTTTTTACTATAGCTGATTTGGCTTTTTAGCATAATTAAATTTAAAAAATGTAAAAATAGAAAAAATATGTTAGTCTATCACGGACAATGCAAATGAACACGGGAACAAAAGAAAAATGTAAAAAAAGCCCTAAAAATCTAAAAAAATTTAGAAAAAAATGAATTATTGAATAGTGAAAAAATTTAAGCTGAAAAAAAGCTGAAACAAGCGGGGCTGGGTTTGAAGCAAAACTAATTGACTTTGGAGTCCATTGACGCTTCTGCCCCTTGGGCGGATTGTGGTGGTGCACGACTTGGAATCAGGAGGCAACTTGGAGGGAGAAGAGAATCTGGATTCTGGTGTCGCGAGAAAGCTTCTGGAAGGGGAAGGATTACATTGAGCGAACGCAGATCAAGGTGTGAATCAGGTTGTGTGACATTCTTCAGGATTTTATATTCAATGGATAGAACTAGGTATAGACTTATTTATAACGCATGAATTTTTCTAGAATCGAAAAATTCCTGTATTCTCTACATTTCGATATAGATAACAATAAAACGATGAATTTGTAAACAGCGCCAACTAAACAGTATATGCGTAGCTTTTCTAAGTAACAGTATAGGTCATGTACATCAATCAGCTATAGCAAGCATAGCAATCAGTCATGGCCAAATGGACGGCACTACACGGCCCAACACGGGCCTGTTAGGCATACCCTATTTAGTCAGTCAGCCTGAATAGGCCGTGCCAATTGTAGGTGGGGGCTAGCCCCACAATATCTATTTTTCATAGTCTTTTTAAAGTTTTTTTTAATAAAATTCACTATTTGAATTTTTCTGTAATTAATTAAAGTTTAACTTGAATTTTTAGAAAAGTAACATGTTTAATGTGACTAAGCTACACTTCAATTATTCTTGAAATTGTATTATTTGGGTTCCTTATGATACAAGGAATTTTTCTGATTTTTCTAGGATTTTTTAAGATTTATTTGCTATTTTTATAGAGCTCAATTGAATTTAAACCAATTTCTAAAACTAGAAAAAAATTCCAGAAATCTTTAATGGTCTTTGGGCCAAAAATCTCAGCCAGCCCAACCTTTTCTGCATCTCGACCTGGCCCAATCACTCCGCACGTTAGCCCGCTCACATTATTAGGCCATGTGTCGGACATCAGCCGCCTCGCTCATGCGCATCTCCGCCGACACCTGTCAGCCATTTGAGCTGCCATCTACCACGCATCGTAATCTCAGCCGTCCTTTGTCCTCTCTCTCGTTGATAGGCGGGGCCCACCTATCAGGCCGTTGTCTCCGAGCCATGCCCGAGTTGGACCTTGCCTCGGCATTTGTGTCGTCTCCGAGCTAGACTCCCGACATCCGTGTCATCGTTGCCTTGGTCTCGTCGTCTATGTCGCCCTTGGACTCCTCAATGTTTGTGCCATCAAAGGCCGAGCCACCCTCGTTTTCCCATCCCCGAGCCGTCCCGGAGTCGTGCCATCCTTGCCGAGTTGTGCTGTCGTCACCGCCATCTTCACCCGTGCGTCGCCATCGTCTTGGCCCGTGCGGGGCAAGCCTCGCTGCTTGTCAGCCCATCCTCTCCGTTGCTCATTGCCTCGGTTCACCGCTCCGCCCCGTCGTGTTTTCCTCGCCGTCAACCAGCATCGCCTCGCGTCAGTCGTCGCCCACCGCTCAGTTCTCATGCCATCCATTCGCCCTTTGAAGCATTCACCCGAGCTGCGTGCTGAGCTGATGTCATTGCGCACTGGCCATCTCTTCATCTCCTTTGTAGATCCACTGTAAGTCGTGCCACTGACGTGTGGGTCCCACTGATCAAAAACACTGTGTCATAGACCCGTGAACCGAGCCACGCAATTATCGATGCCAGCAACCATGTCGGACAATACATCAACCCTAGATGCATGTGTTTGCCACATCAACACAACCATGCCACCGTACAGCACCACGTCAGTGCCACATTAGCCCTAATGCCTAGTCAGCAAGCCACATCAGCATATCCATTGTTCCATGCACCGGTTCACAGTAGACCATACTATTCTGTAGACTAGGTTCACAACATAGTAATTTTTCTCAAATTTTTAGGAATTTATTTTCTAAAAAAATTTCAAAAGCTCGTTCTTCTCCATCCTAGTTCCGATTGAACCGATTCTTCTCCCTAAATTTATCTAAAATTAAGCTCTATCTTTTAATTTGAGTTTTGTAGTCTTTAAAGTTTGTTTAAATTTTATTTAAATTTATTTATATTTCATTCATTTTCAAGAGCTCTATCTTCAAGAAGCCGAAGCAGGATCAAAAGATCAAGAGTTGATACCTAAGCAATATCAAGGTAAATTATGACCTTTGATCATGTTGAACCTAGTTTTTAAATTTATTATTTATTATTTTTTTTGAAATTATTATGCATTACTATTTTAATATAAACCTTTGTACCAGGTAGTTATTGTCCAACTTGATTAATACCATCTTGATAATTTGAATGTCATGATTTCATTATCAACATAGGATGGGTATTTATCTAATGATGCAATACTAGCTATCACATAGGTTGTACATTTAATATGCTTAGTCATGTCTGTAGTACGTTGGGTTCATCATCACATGTGGATTAATTAATTAATTTTGACTTAACGAAATACTAAATCATGGTGGTCAACCACAGTTATAGAATTTGAGTACCATGACATGGGTACATCATTGATGTTGATTATACAAAATGGTTTTCACTTGGACGAGTGATCGTATAATAAAGAGGGAAGTGTGGCTCGCATTTTTAGGATGTGGATGTTTTGTCTGAATAATATCTAAGGACTTAACTTTGTGTATTATTTATCTGAGTCTTACCATACAACCACATGTCCATTATGGGATGGATCTGGCTGATTGATTTGTAAAGTTTCAATCTTGATTTTGTCATTGAGATGTTATATTGACGCAAGAGGGGGTTTTTCGACTAGGTGGTTAGCCTACTTGGTAGCGAACCCTAGTAGGTAAGATCAGTTTAAGATTGAGTATTGTAAAGGTTTTGTTGTGATCTTCTTAGTCAACATGCCCAAGGAAGTATATTGCTCTAGTGCTACAAGATGATCATATCATGTGGGTAAAGTTATGCAATCTCTGCAGAGTTTAAAATTATTTAAATAGTCGTGTCCCCAGTTATGGATAATGCATAGTGATTTCACATGAGAGGTAGAGATTTTATGAAATTTTGGATAGGTTAAAATTGGGAAAGTGAATGGTTAGTTCACCGGTGGTATATGTTAATTCTTTTTGAACATCTATTTATTATTTGTTGTACGTTTGCTTTTAATCTAATTATTGTATTTACTTTAAACTGTTGTGCTCTACAAAATAACCATTCAGCTATTATTTGGTAAGCTTTATATAATTATATTGCAACTTGTTACAAATAACTTGTTAAGTACTCTATATACTCACGGCTATTTTCGCACTTGTTCAGTTGAAGAAAAAGAACCACATCAACCGGAGATACTTGAAGGAGGATATTTCGATGACTTCTCAGATTAGGATTTTGCTTCCCAGTCAATTGGTTGTGGGCATGTTGAATGGTCACTTCATTTTTCATTGTTTTCCACTACTAGTTTCTTGAGCCCTTTAGGTTATTAATTGTAAGTTTGGCCATAAGGTCACAACTCTGATAATTAACAAGATCCCGGTGTTTTTCTTAGTTAATCATGATGTGATTGATATTTCATCTATGTTTTAACTGTGTGCACTAACGTAATCCTGGACTGGTGCAGAATATACAGAGAGACCGGATTTGTATATTCGGATATCGACACTAGGCGCATAGCTAATGTAGCAAGAAGGATTCAACTTATGCACCAAATAAGGGAGTGATAATATCCATTGCCCTGGAGTTTGCTGCAGCATTGCTTAGGGTAATTGCAAAAAATTTCTTTGTAAGACCAAAATCTTCTACAACTTTGATAGTACATTAGGCTATATTCTTACCCATATGTGCTACGTTAATTAGTTTAAAGCCTATGATTCTCTTTTTCACTACCCAGTCATCATTTATATAATGAGCGACTGTACTAAGATAATCCTCGCTAGATCAACTACTCCATACGCCCGAGGTCAAGGCCATCGAAAATGTACAGGTTCTAAAGAGTTCTTTAATTTTATCATGATAATTGTAGCATTTAACTAAATCTCTAGTCATTGTCTGTCTAGAAATATGAGTAAATCTAAGATTATGAGTGTTCTAATGCGCTTTTGGAATGCATATGATATACCAAAGTTTAAAGAAAGATCTTGTGAGGCAATGAAACAGGCTAAAGATTCTCGAGCTATATTGGGATTATAATCCCAGTTACGTACCATACCATCGGGGTTGTACTGCGGCCGCATCTGCCTCAAGGCTATGCCTTGCTTTTTTACTTTTTTAAGCATGTCTGTGCAAGTGATCAATTCCACCTAAAGACTTTATAGACAATTTATGATTATATATTTTGCAAATAGCAACTCTTACCAGATCTCCAGAGGCGTCTCGCTTCATTATCTTATCGAAATCTACCCACACAACCGACGGGTTGTGCCTGGACCTCTTTGCTCTTGGTGCTTACTGACGCAAAGATACTAGTAGAGCCTAACAATGGTACAGTCAAGGTTTGCTCTACCATTTGAGGCGGAGCGGAGGCGAAGGCGAAGGCGAAGATATTTCATTCCCGAAGGTTGAAAGTTCTGTCAGATCAATTTCGTATTCACTCATGGGAAAATTGTCAAAAATTTTCATGGAGAAATGTGGAACACTACAAAATGCAAATAGAAAATTACACTATTACCTATTATATATCATAATAAAGAAAAAGAATAATATAAGGATATAAAATTAGTATTGTTACCTCTTTTCCTAACTGTAGGCCGAATTTTGAATTTTGGATTTTTGGTAAAAATTATTTTGAATTTTGCCAAATTATCACAAAGTGTATCAAAATTTTTGTAGGAGAATTGAGGAAGAGATTGATGGTGAAGGTGTGGCTGAATGAAGGGGTATGCTGCCTATTTATAGAAAAAATTTGAGTTTTTTGTATTTTTTTAAACTCATAAACTACCACAAAACGGCTATAATTTTCAAAAAAAATCGACCGTTAGCCGCGCTAGACAAGTTAAATAGTACAAATAGGCCATGCCCACCATGTAATACCAAGGCTAAACGTGCCTAACGACCATTTTTTCATGCCAAATGGGCCATGCTGGGGGAGCGGCCCAAGAACTACTCGCCCTACCGTGTCGTGCCAGCTTGGCCCGATGCCACTTGTGCCGTGGGCCGTGCCTATAGTAATGCACTACGGCTAGCCCAGTAGGCACGGCCCATTTAGCCACCACTAGTAGCAATAAACCCTCACCCTTGCAAAAAAAAACCTAGTAATCAACTAAGCATGTGTGGCGATACTAGTTTGTGGCTACAATCTGTTACTATAGTTGATGTGAAAGGTTGGTCTATTTTATTATAGCATTTGGCCATTAGGTTGTGAGTCCTCGAACTGTAGTTATTTTTTAAAAACTTGACCTTCGAATATTTGTTTTTACAAATCTAGCCCTCTCAAGCTAGAGGAACTCGGTAGGACGACGTGCCGAGCAAACCAACCTCGACAGGTGATTAATTAGTGTTAATCATGCTTAATTAGTGTTAGTCATGCAATATGATGATTAATTAGTGCTAATCATGTTTAAGTAAATCACTCTACATCCTTCTACCGAGCTGTGGTTGCTCGGCAAGTCATGTCGAGCTGCGGCAGCACGGCAAGAAATATGTGTCACTTACCGCAGTTGTTGAGCTTAGGGAGGGGCTAGATTTGAAATAACGAACATCCAGTGACCAAATTTGGAAAAAAATTGTTACAGTGCCAAATATGTAAAGGATTCTTATGTTATTTCAATCCAATGTGTTGAGTTTTTTTATAAAGAAGATAGCAGGAGCTCTGCTTAAGCTTTATAAATTAGAGTGAAACTAAAGCCGCAAAAAGCTGCTGAAAAAAGTAGAAGAAAGAAAAAGGAACAACAAAAACAAGAGAAGGAGAAAGACTGCCCCAGCAAAAGAAGCTACCTCTCCGAATAACATCCTCTCTCGCCCAAACCAACATCTAGAGGTCCTGTTAGATGAAAATCTTGATTTGCCGCTGAAGGATCAAGGATGACCGACTAGAGGGGGGTGACTAGGAGGTTATAAAATTCTCGCCTAATTAAACAAATATTGATAATTGAAAGCTATACAAGTACTCTAAACAAATCAAGCCTATTTAATTCTAGTCACTTTAAGTAATTGATATAATAATTCAATCACAAGTACAAATAAATGATGCAAATATCAAATTGCTCAACTAGTAATATAAAAACTAAAGGAAAGTAAAGAAATGATCACAATGAGACTCGTGATGTTTTTCCGTGGTATCGAAGACTTGTCGTTCTTCACTAGTCCACGTTGAGAATAGTCCAAGCACACTTGGACCGGCTCCACAAATTAAGCCTTCGCTCCTCGATCACTAGTGGTTGCTCTTCCTCCGTTCCAGAGATAGCGAGCACCGAACCACTCACAAATTGTTCGGGCCTCTTCACACGCGTCTTGAAGAGGTCACCTTGCGATCAACCTTCTTGCTATCTAGGTGCTAACAAGCACCAAGAGAATAGACCAATGCTTCACTTTGACGGCGCTCAAGTGCAAATAGATCAAACTAGGAATGAATGCACTTGAAAATCTCACCACACCTCAAAATAAATGCTCAAGTGAGAAAAGAGTGTTAAATGAATGCTCTAGGCTCAAGAGTGTTCAATGTAAGTTCAGCACCCTGCCTTTGGGCAGGTGGAGGGGTATTTATACCCTCACCAACTAAAAGTAGCCGTTGTAAAAATTTATTCTGAAAAATCAGGGAAATCAGAACTACCACCATTGTAAGTGCAGAACTACCGCACTTTACTGTAGCATACAGTAATGGCTATATCAGAACGTCAGAACTAGCCGATTTAAATTCAGAGCGGAACTACCGTCGTTGAATCTGCGGTACTACCGCACTGCGGTAGTTCTGCATGTGTGTGCAGTACTACCGCACTGCGGTTGTTCCGCTATGCTAAGTCCGGTACTTTCGATTTCTGGCCAGTTAAGTTTTTCGGGGGTACCTTCTGGAAAAAAAACGTACCACTTCAAAAGTCAGTACTGCCAAAAATCGGTAGTTCCGCAGTACCGTGCGGTACTACCGCCTTGCGGTAGTTCCGCCGTTAAATTTTCGGTATTACCGATTTCTGTGAGTCGAAGTCCCCTCCGAGGGTGCTCTCTGGAAAAACGTACCGCTGAAAATCTAGTAGTACTGAAGGCCGGTAGTTCCGATGTTGACATGTCGAAACTACCGCACTCCGGTAGTTCTGCTGTTATACCAGCGGTACTACCGATTTTACTGAGAGAGCACAAGTGTTTTTGAAACATAATTTCATGTGCATGCATGATCCCAAATTTATCCAAATGACACATAAGAATGCTATCAAGTTACTTTCAGTGATCTCTCTTAATAGTATGGCATCTAACCTATAATCTGGTCTTTCACCTTTTCACCTAAGACCGATAAAATTAAATAGATCATATATTTCATGTATCTTGATTTTGATCCTTCTCGATGTCTTTTTTCCATGCAACTTGATCTTGTCCACTCCTCACATATGAGACTTTGTCTATAAAATTCTTAAACAAACACATTTGTTCCATATTCATAAATCATCATTAATTACTAAAACCCGATTTTAGAGGCCTAAATGCTTTCAGCCGCTCGTCCATCGATTTTTGGTCAAAAATGTGATGGTTGTGTTCTTTCCATATGTTCCAACCGGTGTAAATGACGACTGCAAGCCTGTGATTCTTGTCCTCATCCAGCAAAGCCTTAGCTATTAGGGTCCACCGCTCCTGAATATCTTGTCTCAAATACGGTGGTGTAATTTGTAGGTTTTGCATATTGGACCAGGTCGCGATATGTCTCCACATTGTCGAGACCCAAATACGTAAATCCGGACTTTCTGTGTATACCGCACTAGTTTAGAATCACGCTAGTGCACACAGTGTAACAAAGATAAACTATCAACCATATACATGACAAAATAGAGAAAAAGACTCAACTATTAGTAATTATTATAGTACGATCTTATGGCCAAGCTGACAATTAATAGCCTGAAGGGCTTAAGAAACTAACAGCAAAAAATAGCAAAAAACGTAGAAGTCATTCGACATACCCACAGGCAATCGACTGGAAAACGAAATTCTCATTCGCGAAGTTGTCAAAGTATCCTCCTTCAGATACCACCTGCTGATATGGCTCTTCTTTTTCAACTAAGCAACAATGGGCACAAAACTGTAAATACATGGTACTCAACAAGTCAATTCTAACAAATTATAACATAAAAGGCTTACCAATGGATAGCTGAAAGATTAGTTTGCAAAAAGTAAGGATTTAAAGTAAATACAATAAATATATTGAAAGCAAACTTTAAAGGAAATGATAGTACATAAATAATCAAAGTAATTGAATAAACCATAAGTGAATTACCCATTCACTTAGTAAACCAACAGTAAACTAACCATTCACTTTCTATAGCTTTTCCAGCCAAACTTTTAAGAAAATATCTACCCCTTGTGTGAAATCACCGAACATTATCCCTAATCGAGGATATGGCTATTTGAATAATTTTACACTCTACAGAGGTTGCATAACTGTACCCACACGATGTGATCATCCTCATGTTAAAGAAAACCACAACAAAGCCTTTACAATATTCAATCTCGATCTCAATTCTGCCCGCTAAGATTTCACCGTCGAGTAGGCTCCAACCTAGTCGATAATTGCCCCCTCTTATACCTCATGGAAATCAGTAACCACGTTCAACTCAATGGTGGAATTGAAATTAAAATACCATAAATTAATCAGTCAGGTCTATCCCATACTAGACATGTGGTTTGCACGGTATGGTTCAGATCAATAGCGCACAAACTTAAGTCTTTAAACATTACTCTAGTAAGACTACCACATCTCTTGAAGTAAATCCACACATCCCCTTTTACTGTATGATCACTCGCCCAAGTGAAAACCAATTTTGTATAACTAATACCAGTAACACACCAATATCACGGCACACACATTTTATAACTGTGGCATCAACAACGATTTAATATCTCTTTAAGTCAAATTAATTAATTAACCATATGTGATGATGAATCCATCGAACTATAAGCATGGCTAAACAAATTAACCATATAACTCATATTACAACTAGTATGCTATCACTAAATAATTTTTCATCATACGGTGACAATGGAGTCATGGTATTCAAATTATCAAAGGAGGGATTAATCAATTTAGATGACATCTATGTTTATGGTTGTGATGACATCTATATTTGACTGTGTGCACTAGCATGATCTTGGGACTAGTGCAAAATACACAGGGAGTCCAAATTTGTATATTCGGATCTCGATAGAGACGCGTGGTTGCATCCGGGCCGCTCTCTCAGATCTGGATCAGCGGCTCGGATTGGGCGGTGCGGAGGCGGGGCGGCGGCCGATGGGCGACGCGTGGCTCGAGGCACACCGCGCGAAGCATCGCGTGGGCGCGCATGCGCGGCGCGGGTCCGGCGCGGCGATCGAGGCGAGGGGAGCGGGCGTGAGCGCGCGCGGGGACCGACGAGCGCGGGCGACGACCGGGGCGACGCGGATGGCGACCGGGGTCGGGGACGAAGGAAGACGACGAGGATGGGCGGCTCACCGGCGAGGACAGCGGCGACGGCTCCGGCGGCGACAGAAGAGGTAGGGGAGGCACGAGCGGCGGCGACGCGACTCGAGGATGGCGGCGTGGGTGCGCGAGGATGGAGGAGACGGCGGCGGAGACGGGTGAGCACGCGAACCGAAGAGCGCACGGCGTTTAAAACACGTGAACCGAGGCCACCGATCCGGACACGGCGCGAACGTGGGCGGGACGCGGTCGGCACGCACAGACGGTTGAGATCGTGACACGCGGAGCGGGGTGGCTCCGACGGCACGGGGAGAGCGGCGCTAGGGTTAGGGTTGCGTGAGCGGCGCGGGCGCGGGCATGGACGGCTGGGATAGAGCCACGGCACGGGGCGCCGATCAAACGGGCGAGCGGGGGCGGGGCGCGGGCAAGTTGGTGCTGCCGCGTGGCAGTGGGGAGGGATCGGACGGCGGGGACGCGAGGGAGGCGGGAGCGCGCGAGCGATGGGTGCGGGGCGGCGCGCGCACGGGCAGGGAGATAGCGCCACGTGCCCGGGCGAGCGATCGAACGGCGGGCGGCTTGGGCGCGGGGCGATGCGGGCGGAGGAGGCGGATGCGCGCCAAGTGGCCGGTGAGGGAGATCGGGCGGCGGGGAGTGAGGCGAGGCGGGAGCATGCGGGTGAAGGCCGGATGGCCGACGTGTGGGAGGTGGGAGGATCGAACGGCTGAGGGGATTTCCCCGATTAAATTTTTTCAGAAAATTCAAATAAATTTCCAAGAGCTCTCGAAAATAGCAAATAAATCATAAAAATTCACCAAAAATACCAGAAAATACCTTGAGACACCAGGAACTCAAATAAAATATTTTCAGCTAATGTTGAGGTTTAATTTAATCATATTAAATTCTTTAAAATTTTGAAAATTCAATTTAAGCTTGATTAAAATTCAGAAAAATTCCAAAAATTAATTTTTAAATTCAAGGTTTTAAATAGCTCTGAAAATCAGGATGTTACACATGCTGACATAATACTTGGGTTAGCTCGGGAGCTGACGTGTGCTAACGTGGCAGACACGTGACGACCATGTAGGATTAAGGCACGCGTGGCTGATGAGGTGGTGGCTAACTTGGCTAGCTTGGTGCGCAGGTCTACGGAATAGTAGCACTGACAGGTAGGGTCGCACTATCAGTCTCTCGACTCGCGAAGACTTGGTCTATGGAGAATCCAAAGTGACGCACAGTGTGGGCGCGGGGTGACGCAGCGGCGCGTGAACCAAGGAGGCCTTTCGGGTGGTCGAACGGTTGCATGGCGAGGCGGTAGATTCGACCATCGACCAGGTGGCGGTTGGACTTACCAGCGACGACAGCGGCTGGACGAGTGGTGGCAGACATTGGTGGCAGACGGCGGCGGCGTCCTCAACTACAAAGGCAACGGTAGTTGAAGTGGAAAACGACAGGGTCAATGGTGAGAACAATGGCGAACTTGATGGCAGTGCACGCAGGAGCTAAACAAGGGCGACGGTGAGGATGAGGGCACGGAGGTGCTCGGTGGCAGGATGCGGAGCACGAGTGCGGTGGTTGCTTAGAAAGGCGCTAACATCAAGGTATCCGGGACGGACACGGCGTCGGTGGCAGTGTGGCGAGCACGGACTCCGAGACCGAGTGACACACATCGGAGAGTTCGCGAGGACGATGATGAAGAGTAGTAGACCTCGTTGATGGGTGACATGTGGCAGAGCTTCACGATCGGACGGTCGACCGAGAAAGCACGGATAAATAGTGTTTGGTCCTTCCGATGGTTGACGCGTGTCCTAAGCAGGATTTCACGTTCGGCTTTGTGGGACGGTCGGATGGCTGACACGTGGCCTAGGGGAATGGGCGGCTGGGGTTCACTAGGCCGATGAACAGTAATGGGCTAGGCCTGTTACTGTTCCAAGATTTTTAGGGTTTTTTTTTTTTTCAAAAATTCAAATAAAATAAAGTGAGCTCTAGAAAATAGCAAACAAATCCAGAAAAAATCTAGAAAATTTCTTGAGACACAAGTAACCTAAATAAAATATTTTTAGTACATGTTGATGTTTATTTTAGTCATATTAATTTCTTTTAATTTATAAAAAATTTATTTTTAAAATTTAAATAAATCTAAAAAAATTTAAATAGTGAATTTTATTTTGAAAGACTTCAAAAAGCTTTGAAAATCATGATGTTACACACATGTCCTAGGAGAAAGGGCAAGTAACGATAAGATGAGTTGCATATTCCTCCACCTGGCCACAAAACCGACGAGTGTCATGTGGCCACCCCTCGCCCTCAATTTGTCAGCGGTTAGAATTCGCTTTTGGATCATCAGCCAGATAAAGAATATGCACTTGTTTTTCACCTTTGCTTTCCAGATCTTGTTGAAATTGATCGTCACATAGACATCTACAAACTGGCGGTTGTATGCTGATTCCGCCGAGTAGTTACCATCCGGCATCAAGTTCTAGCTGATGTGATCCTCCTCCTCTTCAAAGTGATATGCTGCAAGGCATTCCATAAGGATAGGAACTCTCGTGCTTATGCTTCGGTATTTATCCATTGTAGCCCCTTCATCCATGCACCCTGGTGCAGGCTATCTCTCACTGACAAATTCTTTCGCCATGCCAACTTGTAACGCTGGGGAGCAATATCTTTCGGGGCCATTGTTGCCCATCCTTATGCTATAATAGTAATTTATCAATTTATCGGCAAGCACATGTAATCCTAGTATCAATAGTGCTGTTGTATTTTATGATTTGAAATTGATCAGGTCTGATCACTTAAGAATCCAATCAGTTTTTGCTTAAAATATATTTTGATCAATATGACTGATCGGTAATATGAACTAGTTGGAGATTATGATTAGGATCATTTTCATGTCCATGATGGATTTTGTACCGACTTGCACCATCATAGTGTCTAAAGGTGTTTGCACCGACTAAAATTAGACGTGGCTACTTGAGACACTTTCGACTACAACTCTTTATCATTATCTTTTGAGACTCTGTTTCGTTTCTGAGGGGGTTACTGTTCCAGTTTCACACAACACTAGGCACACTTTAGTAGAATAGTGTGGCCGAACATATGAACAGAACCATTATTAAAAAAAGGTATGTTGCATGCTGTCTGCATCTAATCTGTCAAAAAGATTTTGTCCTGAAGCTGCTTCTACTTCTTGTTATATGATCTATAGATCACGGAACACCGTCATTGACAAGAAAACTCCGATCAATATGTGGTTAGGTTCTCCTGCAGACCACTCGAGCATAAGGATTTTTTGTTGCCCTGCATATGATCATTTTGATAAAGGCAAACTGGAGCTAAGAGTCATTAATTGCATCTTCCTTAGCCAAAATTCTAGTGTTAAATGTTATAAGTTATGGAATCTTGTGACCCAAAAGATGGTTGTGAGCAAAAGTGTTACTTTCGATGAGTCTGCTTTGTTGAAAGGAGTTATGATCAATGTTGCTCCCATTGAGAAGCAGCAGAAGACTAGCATGCAGATGAAGCATATTATTAATTTAGAATTCTCATTAGAGGCCGACAAGAAAAATACACATGATATCCATGTTCAAGCTTCGACCAGTAATTTTCTAACGGGAACTAATCGTAACCAACAATTCGTTGTAGCTGGTCGGGAAAGGAGGAAAATCCAACCTCCGAAGAGGTTAATTGAAAAGGCCAACATTGTGGCTTATTGTTTCAACATAATAGAAAAAATTGAAGGCATTGTTGAACCTTCAATTTATTCAGAGGCCATTTACACTGATGAGTTAGAGAAGTGAATGACTGTCATGCATGAAGAAATGAAATCTCTCCAGAAGAGTTCTACTTGGGAGTCAGAAAAGTGGATAGCTGTCATGTATGAAGAAGTGGAATCTCTTGACAAGAACTCTTCTTGGGAGTTGGTCGAGCTCTCGATTAAAAAGGAACACATACCTGCAAATGGATTTACAAGAAGAATGAAGGCACATCTCTGACCGATCAGATTAGGTACAAGGCAAGACTCATTGCTAAAGGATCCTACCAAGTTTTCGATATTTACTTTATAGATGTTTTCTCTCCGGTCGTAAGCATAGTTATTATCGAGACCCGAACCTGCAAATTCGAACTTTTTGTGTATACCACACTAGGTCAGGATCACGCTAGTACACACAGCGTAAACATAGATAAAATATCGACTATATACATGCTTTAATAAAGAAACAAACTAAAATATTAATAATTATCAGAGTACAACCTTATGGCTAAACTTACAAATATTAGCCTGAAGGGTTTAAGAAACTAGTAACAGAAAATAGAAATAAGCATAGTCATTCGACATAACCACAGGCAATCGACTAAGTAGTGAAGTCCTAATCCATGAAGTCATCGAAGAATCCTCCTTCTAATACCTCCACTGATATGGTCCCTCTTCTTCAGTTGAGCAACAGTAGGCATAAACTATGAGTACATTAGTACTCAACAAGTTGTTTATAACAAAGATGTAATATAATATATAAGGCTTACCAATAAATGGCTAAAAGGTTATTTTGTAGAAAGAAATATTTAAAGTAAATACAATGAATAGATTGAAAGCGGTCTTTAAAGAAAATGATAATAAATAAATAACTAAAAGAATTAAATGAACCATAAGTAAACTAATCATCTATCCAATGAACCACTCGTGAACTAACCATTCACGAATTAAACCACCCGTGAACTAACCATTCACTTTCCAAAGTTATTCCAACCAAGTTTTCAATGAAACATCCACCCTTTATGTGAAATCACCAATCATTGTTCATAATCAGAGACATAACTATTTAAATAGTTTTATGCTATACTAGTCGACTTAACAGTTAAGCGACATATACTAGTCGCCAAACATTGGGCCAATTAAGGGTAATGTCGCCTAACAGTTGGACAACATGTACTAGTCATTCATCAGTTAGGCGACTGGCCCAAGTCATACAACGTTGAGTGACATATGGCTCAGTACCGTGGATTGGTTGTAGTCCTAGGCTCCTAGCGGTATTGTTTTTGGTGTTAATCCGAAACCTAAGAATTTGGTCATCTATTTTTGGTCCCTTTGGGATCAATCATCACAAATGGAATATGCACACTTCCTTTTGTAGTAATTGCAATGCTCCAATGCAACCATTTGTCTGGTTCATGTGAGGTGCCATGATTTACAAACGGAGTGCTTTTATATGGATGTCCTAGTTAGTACGCTGAATTTTCACACTTGAAGTAGTATTAGCACAAAAAGTTTCTTCTGATAGTATTTAATCTTTATCGTTTTATGTTCCAAGCTTCATCCGCTAATTATTCTCATTTTCAGATATCTGTGTTGAAGTTGCATGAAGTAACAACGACTTGTGCCAAGAATCTTGAGAGTTTTGAAAAGAGGTTGCATAATGGAGTTATCAAAGCAAGGCGAGGCACCCATGTCAACTAGCATGGGATCTCAACCGCTGCCCTGTTCAAATATCCAATCTACTCAGGCTGAGTATCCCACTGTGTTCTATCCGTCCCTTCCTGCTGACTGGGGTCACAGCCCATGTTCTCTATTGGAGCTTCAGTGCCAATTAGTTCATATTATATCGTTCCTATGAGTCAACAAGCTGTCCAAGTTGGTGCTTCCAGGCCAGAGACTTCACATCCTTTGGGGGTGCAATCTCTAAGTAGAGTATCATTAAGGCCACCCAGCAGGTGCTAAACATTCAAACATCTTTGCCAGCAATGATTGGATCGCAGCCCTCGCCATCTACTGCAGGCAAGAAGCTGCAACAGACTGTAGCTTATCGAAAGGTTCAAATGCTGAAATCTACATCAGCACAATCATCTAGTAAACGCCCTGCACCGAAGGAGCCACCATCAAAGGTCCAGACTCAGCAATTTGAATCTGTGAGATCAAAGTTCAGGGAGTCACTTGCTGCCACATTGAGAATGGATTCTGACCAGCAGAATAAGAAACAACCTGCTGAGAACTTGCAGCCTGATGGGTCCACAGACCAAAAGAAACAGGTCGAGGGAGATGCAGTGCAGGATCCACTGACAACCACATCCAAAGATGCGAGCACAACCAATTCAGAGGCGGTCACAGCTGATGATGATGCTAAGAAATGCGAGGTGGATGAGAAGTTAGGCAGTGATTTAGTATCAAACACGATCACAAGCAATCAAGCATGAATGATGACATGCAGCAACAGTCAAAGCATCTTTCTTCAGAAGATGAAGTGTTAGATCAATGTGTGATTGTCGCAGACGAACTCCTGCAAGGTCATGGACTTTGTTGGGTTTCTGATTTCGATGCGGGGATTTCTGAACCTATGACACAACCTAATTTAAAAAGGGCCAGAACTTCTGATATGGACCCTGGATTTACAGAGTCTCTGACAAAATCTGAGTCAAAAAGAATGAAGTCTGTAGATGAGGCAGCAGTAGATAAGGATAGCATTATTGAAAAGGCTGAAGGTTTGGCATTTAGAATTGAAGAGGAGCTGTTCAAACTGTTTGGTGGAGTTACTAAGAAGTATAAGGAGAAAGGTAGATCTCTTCTGTTTAATCTAAAAGATAAAAACAATCCTGAGTTAAGGGAGAGGGTCTTATCTGGAGATATTGCTCCTGAACGCCTCTGTTCAATGACTGCGGAGGAACTTGCTTCCAAGGAGTTCTCACAGTGGCGGTTGGCTAAAGCTGAAGAGTTTGCACAAATGGTTGTCCTTCCTAGTACCGAAGTTGATGTTAGACGTTTGGTGAGGAAAACACACAAAGGAGAATTTCAAGTTGAAGTAGAAGAAACAGATGGTATTTCAGTGGAGGTTGAGCTTGGGGGTAATCTTCTATCTCATGTTCCATCGAAAGCTATTGAAGATCAGACTAAATCTAACGATAAAACTATTATGGATGATAAAGCTGGTGTAGAAAGCAAAGAGAAGGCATCTGATGGCACATCACAAGATGAGGATGGTGGGACAGGCGACAGCAATTTGTCAGGTGATCTAGAATATATTGATACTGAGAAAACTGATCTTATGCAAGAACTTATGGTGGATGACTTGAAAGATACAGAGAATCTTCCACCAATTCCTTCATTGGATGAATTCATGCTGGGCTTAGATTCTGAGCCACCTTTTGAAAATCTCTCAGTTGGGACACCGCAAGATCCCAGTGATTGTGATGAACCTGGTGCAATTCAACTGACTCTATCTTCACTCACGAATGTTGTTGTCATCTTCAAAAGGTTTGTTTCATCTACATCCTTCCCTTTGAATGATAACATATATATTTTTTTGTTGTCAGCATGTCCTGTTGATCTAGACACATTTCTTCTTCATTTTCATCACCTTCTTTTTGAGCCTTCTCGTGCCAAATTAACAATTTACAGAACAAATACCTCCGCTTCACGCAAATAATAGTGGGTCACATGTAACTTTCTCGACCTTATTTAAGGCCATTTTGTTAGGTTATATACTTTTTTGAGTAAAATGCACCATAGGTACCACAATTTGTAAGGTTTTGCAAGTAGGTCACACAATTGTAAATTTGCTCATTTACATCACTGATTCTGTTTAAGTGATGCAGTGAGGTACAAAATGAGATGTGGTGGCACATTTGGCGCTGACATGGTGCTAATTGTGCTTTCAGCGTGGCTCAAGATTGTGTATATTAGGCTTGGTGTGGGAAAAAATTTCAAATAGCCCCCTAGGTTTTATCCTTTCCATTAGTTAGGTCCAAGCCATCCCCTATTCTCACGAAGAAAGTGATGGGCACTTTGAGATCGTTGCCTAGAAGAGGGTCTGATGATCTAGCCGGCGTGCATGGATGGCATTCTACTGGAAGTTGTAGTGAGAAGAACTTCCAGTGGAGTTATCGATCCCTTCATTGATTATAATGGAGTTTCGATGGCGTTCTACTGACCCTCGACATTCCGACCTAGCTGTTCAGCGAAGACGAGTGCTACAAGCCGGCTAAAAGTAGCCCCAGCATTCTTCAGTCCGAAAGGCATTCGGGTGAAACAGTATGTGCCCCCAGGGATGACGAAACTGGTCTTGACCTCGTCTTCAACTGCCATGAAAATCGGATGATAGCCGAAGTATGCGTCAAGAAAACTCATCAGTTCACAGCCAGTGGTGGCATCGACCAGCTGGTCAATGCGAGGAAGTGTATAACTGTCCTTCGGGCATGCTTTGTTTAAATAGGTGAAGTCAACACACATCCGCCAAGTGTCGTTGGCCTTCTTAACCAACACCGGGTTGGCTAGCCATTCTGGATGGCGAACCTCCCGAATTATCGCCGACTTCAACAGCTTCTTAGCCTCTGCCTTCACGGCTTGTTGGTGATCAGCCGACATGCGCCAGAGTTTTTGCTTGATGGGCTTGGCGCCAGGTCGGACAACAAGATGATGTTCGATGATTGCACGGTCAACTCCCTGAATGTCGCTTGGCTCCCAAGCGAAGACATCGACATTGGCACGGAGAATTAGGAGAAGCCTCTGTTCCTCCTCCAGACTCAAGCCTTCCCCCACAGATACCTGCTGGGGATCGCCCAGGCTGTCCAGGTAAATCTTTTTGATGGCTCTGTCTGGTTTGGGCTTGGGGGTCCACCCCGGAGCCGACGGGGTGGCCAGGGTGGACGCCACAGGATTTTCACTAACTAGGTGCACTTGGCGAGATGGTCTCGAACCCCCACCTCTATCTGTCGGGCGAGGTCTTGGTCCCCGCGAACTGTAATGACACCTTGGGGTCCCGGCAGCTTCACGCATAGAAAAAGGTGATGAACTACCGCTCCAAAGGCATTGAGGGTTGGCCGACCCAAGATGGCATTGTAGGGGTAGGAGAGATCGATGACATCAAAGGTAACATCTTTGCTCTTCTCATGGGCCTCCAGCCCAAAGGACACTTGAAGCTGTATCCTCCCCACCGCGCGGAAGGGCTGGCCCCCGAACGCCTGAAGAGGAGCCCCGGGAGGCTGTAGTCGACTTCGTGGAAGGCCCACCTAGTCAAAAGATTCAACGAACAAAATATCTACGGAGCTTCCGCCATCGACGAGGACCCGCCTGACATCGCACCCGCAATGCAGGCTTGTATGACGAGGGGATCCTGGTGTGGAAAGTCGACGCCCTGAGCATCAGCAGCCGTGAATACAATATCAGCGCCGATGCCCTCCGGAGGCGCTTGTACCGGAGAGACGGCGACATGATGGAGACGGTGTGCATACGCCTTTCTCTGCCTTTCGGACGAGAACTCCGAAGACGACCCGCCAGTGATTACGTTGATAACTCAACGCGACACTCCCTCGGACGTCCCTATGCGGAGAACTGTTGGAGCGGGGGGAAGCGGCTGACCTCCTGAGGGTTGTCCCGCGACCCAACGTGTGCTTGTGCGTCAAGGGCTTTCTCCCGAAGGTGGCTTTCCCGAAGAGCCGCCACCGAGGGATAGCTCCGAGTGAGATGATCTCTCCGTCCATGTACCTCGCACCAGAGCCCTTGTCCTTGCGACTCCGGCTGGTAGTAACCGTGGGATCGGCGGCCGGGATGCCTACGACTACCGTCCCGGCCTGATCCTCTCCCCCGGCCCCGGCCTCGCCGTTCCCTTCCTCGGCCCGCCGGAGGGTTGTCGCCGCCTCCACCTTCTTCACCGCCGATACCGAAGACATATCGATGGCGCTGATTCTTACGCCTCGCCGCAGAACTTTTCGCGGCATCCTTGGCTCTTGTGAGAGGAAGCGTGTCACTGTGGCGGAGCTGAGTATCTTCCTCGGCTCGGGCATACTCCTCCATCTTGTCGAAAAGCTTGACCACCATTTTGATGGGTTTCCGGGCGTTATACGCGGCTAACGGCCCCGGACGGAGACCTCGTATCGCCGCATTGATAATGGTAGTCTCGTTAACATCTTTGACTTAACAGCGTATCTTGGCAAGCCGCTTGAAATACTCGCGGAGCCTCTCGATCGGCTTTTGTCAGACAACGAAGATCTGGCTCGCGTCGACCCACTCCGCGTAGCTCCCCTGGAAGTTATTGTAAAGGCAACTGCGGACCTGCCCCCAGGAACTTATAGAACTTGGCTCCATGGCAAAGAACCAAGAGAGAGCTACGCCCTGGAGAGCGAGGGGCAACCCCTTCGCCTTAGTGGAGTCGTCGCCTCCCGCCGCTTCGATCGCTGTCTCATACACTCGCACGAAGTCACGAGGATCGGCGTCTCCCTTGTAGGGCTCAATGACGGGCATCTTGAAAACCTCTGGCCAAGCGGATTGTTGGAGTTCAGCGGAGAGGGGAGACTCCGAATCAGTTTGCCAGGATGCTCCTCGTTTGATGGGCGGAACCTCATGACTCTCCGCTCTTTCAGTGGGAATTTGTCCTGTCACAACCGGGGCATAGGATGACTCCGAGTTTGCAGCTCGCCCACCACACCCCGGAGATCCTTCAGTTCCCGCTGCAGCGCGTTGAGGACCTGGAGGAGGGCGCCCTTCGGCTCTCGCCGGTGACGCCCTCCACCCTAGGGGTGTCTACAGCGGGAAGACCCTGAATGTCGGCCTGACGATCCATCGGAGCGTCATGACCGGCGACGAGGTTCGACGGGACACGAGGGTTCCCTTCTCCTCCGGCACCTGGGTCTGACACTCCTGTGGCCGCAACCGAGGTAGCGGCGCGCCCATTTCCTGGACCAGCTTGATCGGGAGTAGTACCTGCGCGTAGCTCATGCAGTTCTCCGTCCGGCGCTATCGGGCTGCCGGTTCTCGCGCGAGCCCGCGTGGTTGCTTCTCTTGTGCTCCGCTTCTTCTTCACCACCTTGGGCGGCATCGTAGGGTCGTAGCTTCTTCTACGTTCGCTGCCCACGGACGACGCCAAATTGTTGTAGTTACAGACCAAACAGTCCAATTTTCCAATACCCCTTCTCATATCATTTCCAGAGCTATATATATACAGACGCGCAATATACACTTATGGGAGGGTACATGTTCCATTCCTAGGGTACACACACCCCTCTATTTCTAAGTCTAGAACACTTCTCTTAATTACCATGCCACGTAAGGTTAGGACAAGACACCCACTTCTCTAGGCTATTGGACCAAACGGACCAAATGAGACTAGGTGGAGATCAGCCCATCAACACAAACTAACACTCACGACATGCACATGCATATGCAGCACTAAATCTTGATCATTCCTAACTTGATTGTACGAAGAAAACTTTAACGAGGTTGATCTCCACATGGGACTGCGTGCGCCCACAGGAGATTTTTCATGCTTGTGATTTGCATGCAACATCCAACAATCTATGCATCTTTTGCAATTTGGTCCAAAAAAGTCTTCAAATTTTTATCCGAGGAGCCGCCTTCCGCGGTAGCTTCCCTCAGCTTTGCCTTCAACGCCTCCGAGCTCCTCCGCATGGCGACGCCCCCCTCCGTGTCCCCGATGGCTACCTCCAAGCACCTTTTGAGCTCCTCTCCATCCAGAACCCCGTCGGGGGCAACTGTGGCGCGGACGCCGATGCCCCACTCCGTCACGAGGCGCGCGTTCGTGCCCTGGTCAGACCACTGTGGCACAGCCACCATTGGTACACCGCACGCGGCGCTTTCCAGCGTTGAGTTCCACCCACAGTGTGTCACGAAGCACCCGATCGCGAGATGCGAAAGCACTCGCACCTGGTCGCACCACTCCACCACCATGCCCTGCTTGGCGAGCTCGCCATCATGCACCGGCACCCCATCGTCCCTGTTGTTCTTGCGGACCACCCACAGGTACGGCCGACCGCTCGCGGCGAGGCCTCGCTTCATTTCCTCTTTCTGCCGCTTGCTCACCGTCGACATGCTCCCGAATGACACGTACACCACCGACCGCCGCGGCTTCGTGTCGAGCCACTCCATGTAAGCTTGTTCGTCATCATGTCTGTGAAGATCTTGCACCATGGCAGTGCCATTACTCGTGCCGCCGTCGCCGACGAGTGACGCGACTGCCGGACCGATGGGGAGCATGTCCAGTTCAGGGACGGACGCGAGAACACCGGTCTCCAATGCCTCGACGGTGTTCACGAGCACCATGGGCTTCCTCCCACTACAGCTGCTCCTCGTTTCGATGTCCAGCTGCTGCATCGTTTTCCGCATGCCGTCGAGCACCGCGGTCGTTGTGATGTCCGTCAAGTTGGTGAAGAAGCTCGGGAGGTCGCGGATAGCCATCGGCTGGAGGCTCGGCATGGCCACCGTGAACCCCGGGTCGGCGGCGTGCTCCGTGACGAGCTCCTCGTACCCGTGGAAGTAGTGGTAGTACACGGCCAGCATCGTGGCCGGCTGGATCCAGAAGAGCACGCCGGGGATGCCGCGCTCCCGCGCGACCTCGCCCGCCCACCACATCATGGGTGTGTACAGGACGCACGTCACAGGCTTACCCCGTGCGGCGAGGCGGTCCAGGACGGCTGAGAGAGTCCCGCGGCCGTCGCGGCAGAACCTGTCCATGTACTCCCACGCGTCGTCGGACCCGGAGAGCCACTTGGAGCCGTTGTCGTAGCCGTCGGAGTACGGGACGTAGGAGATGACGCCGTCGTTGACCTCCTCGTCGGGGGCCGCGAGGGAGGGGAACATGAGCCGGTGCGTGGACACGGCGGTGGACAGCGTGACCGGCGCGCCGGTGGCCCGGGCGAGGCGCACCGCTAGGGCGCGCGATGGGTTGATGTGGCCCTGGACGGTGAACGCGACGACCAACAAGTGCTGCGGCGCCATGACCGGGTTACGTACGTTCCTGGCTTCCTGCCTACGTCTAAGCGTTGCTGATTGCTGGCTTGCTGCTGGTCTAAGCGTTGAGTGATCTGAAGTGTCGAAACAGAGTATGGGTATGTTCTTTTCAGTTTTTAAAACGGTTTTTAGTTTTTACTATAGTATCTAACTTTTAAACAGAGTATTTTTTAATATGGAGCCTATAAATTAATTATACTACACGTTAAAAGCTCAACATCTGTACCATCCAAAATCTCAAACGAGTATATCTCTCTCCGTAATATCTATCGCAAACAGTTAAAATTTAAAAATTTCAACCAAAAACCAAAAGCCACATCCAAAAAAGAATAAGCCCTATATACACACGAGCTAGCTAGCTAAGTCTAATAGTTTCTTTCTTTTGGACTTTTAGCTCCTTCCTCGAAACAAATGGAATGATTTTTTAAAATAGATTCTCAAAATAGCTTCACGAGCTCAAAATCATATACGTTATTCATGTAGTACAAACAAAAGCTATCAATCATAGTCTAAAAAAATATGACTAATATATGGAACTGGAACGGAACTTAGGGTCCCTGCACTTACACATACACGTGTACCTATTTTTGTGTTTTGTCGTCAGAGCATGTCTGTATTTTCTAAGATGATCTATCTATGCTTTTCTTTTTCTTTTTTATTTTTTTTAAGAGGCAACGGAGGGGTTAAGCCCTTCCGAAAATTATTCATTAACCAACAAGACTGTTTACATTATGAATTACAATGGAGGCGGCATCCTACAAGTAGTGTCTCCAATTAACAAAGAAACAGAGAAGGGTAGGGAGAATCAATTTGAAGAACCTATCTATGCTTTATTAAGTATATGTCACATCTTTGAACCGTTGGATCGCGTAATCACACAAGAGCCATGAAAATCTATTACACATTAAAAGCCGAGACATACCTTTTAGAGCTACTAAGAAAAAAGATACATGTACTAAAAATTCTCGCAAAAAATAGAAACATCTAACCTTTAGTTTGGTAGACCCTAATTATAAGCATAAATCACAACCATTGGATGCTATTAAAAAGAGATAAATAGGCTATACATTCTAGAAAGAAAAAAAGAAAACATCCGACTCTCAATTTGGCAGATCTTATCTTAGTTAATAAACCATAACCGTTAGGTAAAATAGAGAATCATACCGGACCAAGATAATGTAGAATCCTAATGGTGGTGAAAAGGAAATCCCTGATAGCCCACTAGAGACCAAACACCAGAAGAAAAAAAGCACGGTCGTGTGTGCCAACGAAAAAAAAAAGAAACGGGAAAAAGAAAGACACGGACGTGCACGCCACCACAAAAATAAACAAAAAAAAAACAGAAAGGCATGGACAAGGAAAAAAGATAAATACCAGGAAAAAAGAGACGCACAAAAAAGAGAGCAGCTACCTATTCTACTTGTGCCTGAACTGAACTCTTAACCAAATTGCACGCATCCTCTCCTCTAGGCCGCCGGCCATTATGTTTTGCACTTCCCAACCAACTCAAACTGGCCTTTTGTCATTGATTCATATGTTTCAAAGTGCCGTGGGTTTTAACTTTTAGCTATGGCTTTTAGCTAAAATAGATTATAATGGTTGTTAGTTTTTTATGATACATTTAATTAAAGAAAAATAAAAATAAAAAACATCCATAGATAATACAAAGGAAAAAGGAGGAAAGCCATGTTAAGAAACCTATGCATCCTAAACGGCTTTTGACTTATAAAAATTATAAGTTAGAAACTATTTAGAACGAGACCTAAGGTAAAATGGTGGGGGTTACAATTGTAGATTAGTTGGATGTAGTTAATAAGACTAGATTAGATTACATTATGTGTATATTAAATGGTACTGGCTTTATTTACATCATACAAATACAAGTCTAAAACATGTAAAAAAATATTATAACATAAACACATACAATATATGCATGTCATAAATTGCATGTATATGCAAACCAAAAGTTTGTGACATGGAATGTTTTGAATTATTGCTTCTGCCTATCATGCGACCACTATCAAATTGGGTTTGGCTTCAAACATTCTTTTATTGCAAGCATATTTGTGAGGGAAAATTTCAGGTTTTGAAGTGCCCATCTTAAAAATAGTGCACATTGTTTCAAAAGAAAGTAGATGAATATGGATATGATTTTAAGGGCCCAACAGTGTACTATTAGCTATTTTTAAGCCTTGTTACATAGGATTTTTGACGACATAGAGGAAAGAGAACGCAATAGATAATCCAAACTGGCACAAGAAACAACGTAACACAGAGAGTGTAAGTATGACACATGTGGGCCAGTGTTTAATGATTTACAAAAATCAACTATTGGCCCTACTGTTAGAGTGGTTGGTGGTGGTGGATACGACTATTATCTGTGATATTGACCCCAATGTTGATATCATGCATGATACATTTCGATCGACGTGATAACTACTGAAAGCGAGTAATTCAAAGACTCTTATGTCTGCCAATTGTAGGTCGCCTTCGATCTCTTAAGACTGAAAGGAGTGTAGAAATGACATCATGGCAACCATCAAGTGAAGTGATTACAACTAGATCAATTATTGGCTCGGCCAAGGCTTCCATATAACTAGACATTGATGCATAGGATCCTAGTCTCGTAGTATTATTTTCCACCTTGGTCTAACAGTACGATGATATTGTTGGTGGCAACATGAGTAGCTCTTGAGCATGCATATCCAATAAACATACCAATAATCATAACATCTTGTAGCTAAATTTGGTATAGAAGGATACTAGAATTACTTTTGTTAGATGAGAAGCCACAGAGCCAGTAATAAACATTTTGCAACTATAGCATCTTCTTGTACAGTGACATGGTCCAAATCAACGTCACATTACATTCAGTGGCTTGAGCGCCCCACAAATAGATTTATTTCATTGTTGCTGCATAACAACAATAGTGATGTGCAAACCAATGCCGCAGAAGTGAGCCAAATGGAAGACGAATCTTATTTTGGCATCATAAGTGACCATTGGAGCGAGCCACCATCGTGGGCCAACCTATTTCACTGTTAAGACCTCGCCTCATGTGAGCTTGTTGTCCTTTGTTTCTCGCACCAAAATCCTTTAGCGCCACCTCACATCTAGGTTTTCGTTGCGCATCATGCTCACCTTCGCCGAGTCTAAGGGGTGATCAGAATAGCGATGGCTTTTAGCTTTTGGTTGAAAAAACATTGTAGCTGGCTGAAAAAACACTTTAGCTGAGTTAGTGGATAGTGTAGTGAATAGTGAAAAAAAACTGAAACTAAAAGCTGAAACCAAAAAAAACCGAAACGATCAGGACCTAATACTACCAGTTTCCCTGTCGCCAAGGTAGCCCCACCACTTCACCATTGCCAACCACTGCATCGGGTACACTTGGTTAATCCGAGGTGTATATTGAGTTCGCCATGCCGCCGAAAGGAAAAGCTAAGAAGGCTTGAAAAAACTAGAAAGCACATTAATATGCAGTGAAAAGGTTTTGCGAAAAAAAAAACTATGCAAAATTTTGGGACGTCACACTAATTCGCCAAAAAAAAAGTTTTGTTTTGTCATCAGTGCCAGCATACCTGGCAATACCCTTTTGCAATTTGCAGATGGTTGTATTCTTTCACAGTCCATTGGGATTTTTATATGCATTTTAACTTATTTTTACTCAAATGCATAATATATTTTACTTATTTGAAAACAGCCCACAGGCAAGTGGGAAACACACTCATGATCGGATCCTTGACAGAGGTAGCGCGATTGTCTAAGGTCCCGCTGGTTTTGATAATGATTTTTGATTTCTGTTTTTATTTTACTATTACTTAATTTTGTTTTTTAGTTTTTTTTTTTAGAGTTTTTTCTTTTTATTCATTTGCATTATCTGTGATGAATTAATCTGTTTTTCTATTTTTTATTTTTATTTAAATTTAATTACATTAAATAAGTCATCTTATCTAGAGTGAAAAATAAATTAATTATAACAAAAAAATTATAAATCATCGTTATTCTGAGTATTTCTGGAATAAAAGAAAGAAAGGAAGAAAGAGGTAGCGCGACCGTGAAAAGCACGGGGTGTCAAAACTTGTGCGCTCTGTTTGGACGGAGCAAGATTTGTATTGCAACGCTGAAAATTCGAGTACTCTTTAACAAAATAATACTCGGTATTTTCTACGCAATACTATGGTAAATATCCATGTTCTTCCATGTCTTTATCATCCTTGCCTTCACGGGTTATAATTAGTTAATCACCAGTACTACATGCTTCAAGGAGCCCATTATTTTCCGGTCTGTGCCCTCATGGTTTGTGTAGGTTGAATTTGGTGCGATTTAAACGTGTGGTTGCGGTCTCATCGATCAACTTAAACCGTGTTTATCTAACTTAACCGAATCGTACCATAATTTTTACCTTTTTCCCCCAATTAAATTTCCGATCAGCTTCGATAACGCAGTTGAGCATTTTATTATGGTTCAAAAAAAACTGAAAGCGACTATAGTAGATCCTCTTCCTAAAGACAAAGCTCAAATGGATTATAGCTTATTAGTCTAATAAATAATAATTGTTAAAAAAATTAAAATTAAAAAAAGCTAAAAAATCAAAAAGAACATGCTATTATACGCCAACAATGCAGTTGACCATTTTATTATTCCTGGCTTTTCTAATGTTGTGGAGAACGGTGGAGTCGGCCGAATAAAGGCATCTCCAATGGTGCTGAATCAGCTGGTTATTTGCATGTACACATCATCATATATCCTATGTGGAGAAAAGAGAGTATGCAAAAACACAAACAGCTAGCTACTATTTCGTCTCTAGTCTATAACGCAAAATGAGGTATGTTCTATAAATGACTGTGTGTGCATGTAAACATCAAATAGCTATCCTTATAGATAGTACTTAGTTAGGACCATTGGAGATGCCCTAATCGCCCGTATAGTCAGAGTTGGCGCTGATTCCGTCACGTATTGATGATTCGGAGGCATGTTAAGGCTGCTGGGTGATTCGTCAGCCATTTAGAGCGACTAAACGGGCGTTTTTCGATTAACCAGATGCTAAAACCGTTTTAATTTACCAATTCGGCCCATTAGCCTGTTAGCCAAAGGCCCAATAGTCGAACTTGTCAATCTAGACCAGCAAAGCGAGCTCATGCGCTCCAAAATTTTCATTATTTTATTACTATTATAAAAATAGGAGTTGGTGATTGTCGTCTATTCTCTCCGTAGAAAAGTGCCCACTTAAAATTAGAGGTAATTACCTATAATACCATCTAGAAGGAGTTGCACGCTCCCTTCCTCTTCTCTCCCACGTCCTTCCTCTCGTCTGCCCTTCGTATCCACAACCACCGCATCTCCTCCGTTTTGACATCCGTCTTCTCTTCTCTCCCCACCTTCCCGATCCCCTTCACCTTCTCTCCTACATCGGATTCATGGTCCACAACGTCGCCAACACCGGATCTGCATTCCTTGATGTTGCTGCCCATAGAGCAGTCATCCTCAAGGTCACCGACATTAGATCCACCGTCCCCTACGTCACCGACGTCGGATCTGCCATCCCCACTGACGATGATTCCTCTCTTCTCTCCATTGTTTCAAGTCTCCCTCACTTTCACCACCCGCGGCTGGGAGCACCTTGCCATCGCGCTTTGCTAGGCCACGACATCTGCCCTAGCCCCCAACATCCCCATCCTCATCGCCGACTCCTCGGACAAGCTTCCCATGACAAGCAGTTGGTATGTTTGTACTTGAATAGTTTGTGCTCTTAATGGTACACTTGAAGTATTTGTTATGTATTAGTTTTCATTATGTGTATAGCCCATGACTAATGGTCTTCCCATTATTATCTGTCCAATTTCAATTTCTTTCTGTGAAATTATTTTTTCAATTTCTTAATATATATTTTTTCTTGATATTAGCCACTTCTTTGTCCTAGGCCTCTGTAGAAATCTTTATTCGATGAGGATGTGAACTACGTAGAGTTCAAACTATCATTTAGATTAGTGGTATTATCAATATATGTATATGTTAATGCAAAACTTTAAATTACCCATATAATTTCGAATAATCACTTGGCAGTACCCAACCCATTCGATAACCGGTTTCGTTTTTCACAGCACTAAACTAAACAACCCCAGTGGCGGAGGGAGAGTATATGCGTAGGGTTATAGTTGCACCTCAAAATTTTTTACCAAATAATCCTGTATATACCTCCTAATATACAAAATATATACTACATATACTCCTAGGAGCCCATTACTCTATTAGGCCCAACAAGCAACAGACATCGGTATGACCTATGTTTATTATCAAATGTAACTCTGTGTAGTGTAACTCTGTTCTCGAATAAGTCAAACCTGAAATACAAGGGACAAGACTATTAGTGACACAATGACTCAGTGTACCAGTATAGCTCTATTCTCAGTTCTCAAATCTAAAGACTAAAATGAAATCTTAGCTAGGATTATTGTGTTCGTGAAGCTTAGAAGTTAGTCTTTGCTTTATCTAATTATCTTGTATTTGGTTCAATGCTGCTCATAGCTAGGGAGGCATAGGAGTGAAAGTGATTCATCAGATGCTAACTCTTTTTTGAAGGACATGAGTTGTCTTTACTTTTTATTGTACAAATCATATATAGGTGTGTGATTATTAGAATACCAGTATATCTGTAGGACATTGGTACCTAATTGCTATTCTTGATAGAGAACAGAGTAATTTGTCATTTGAGATTGCTGAAGGCTAACCACAAGGGAATCTAATAATACTGTAGTTGTTTCTTATTTTAGTTCAGTACTTTAGTGTTATGTAGGTAGCTTTCACTTTTGATTGAGTCTTTTTAGAACTAGTAGTAGTTTTGTATTACTTTTAAGTTTATGTTTCATTAGGCTAAAAACGTTTTGTTATACATATAATTACTTTTATTTATTTATAATCACTGATGTGTCTTAACTTTGTATCTCATCGTCAAAATCCTGAATCCGCAACAGAACAACCCTTTTCAGCAGAAAAAAGAAAAACACAATCGTGTCCATACATGGCACCAACTCAGCTGCATCGCTCCACAACCCAGCGAGTAATTTAAAAGGAAAAAATACATTTATCTCAATAAGCACCCTCCTGTCGGTGATTAACACTTAACAAGAATCATTAGCCAGCAAATCCACCCCAAAATTCCGGTAAGAGAAACAACAACCCACGTCCAGCTCACCGCGCACCCAAAACCGACCCGCGCCAACCCCAACCGTCCCTGCTATGTGGGACCAGGGAACCCGGTCCCACCATCCACTAGAAACCGCCTCCCTCGTACTGCCCCGCGACCGGCTGCGGCCTGTTTCCCCCCGCGGTTGACCGGCGGCCTTCGCGCTGCCTCCTTCTCCCCTTCCGGTCAGGCGGTCACCTCCCCGCCCCACAAGCCCCACGAGGTGGGAGGAAAAGAAATGCTCTCTCTGTTTTTTTAATTTTTCTTAGCACGCGCAGCGAAGCGGCAGCGACGAAAGAGGCGAGCCTTTTCGTCGCAGCAGCAGCACCACCTCGTCGCCTCGGCTCATTCGCACGCGCGCGCGTGCGAGATCTCGCGCTCGCGCCGAGGAGGGGCCTTCTCCGTAGGTGAGGGTTCGTCGATTCGTTCGTGGTTTCGTGGGAATCGTGGGCGGATCTGGCGGGTTTTCGCCGAATCTCGGGCCATTTTCGGGGGTTTTTTTGGTGATTTTTTCGGTGGTGGCTTCTAGGGTTTGCGGCGGTCGGGGATCCGGCGATGGCGAGCCGGGTGAAGGAGGACGAGAGGAACGAGCGGATCATACGCGGGCTGCTCAAGCTGCCCGCCAATAAGAGGTGCATCAACTGCAACAATTTGGTGAGTTCTCGGCTAGCTTTGTTGACTTCTCTTGCTGAATGTGGTCGGATTTGGAGATCTTGGTGGGGATGGCGGGGAGCTAGGGAAGTGGAGGAGGAGTGGGTAAGTGGTTTAGAGCTTGCTTGGGTCCATCCGCCATGGTTGCTAGAAATGCTGCAAGTTTTAGAGTTAATCCATTATGTTACGAATGCACGCAGCGTACCGAGGGGTTGCATTGGCTGGATTTGTAGGTGCCTGATTGGAGAGCGGCGTCTTATTGGGTGGGTTAAGTGGTGAGCTGTAATTCGGGAGATGGAAAAGTGGAACAAAATGTAGCCCCAGTTCTGGAGATTATGCCTTGCTCCAACATTATGGTAGTCACACGGCATGGTGTTAGGACTTAGGATTGTAACAATGACCAACAGGAGCCTAAACTGCCAATAAGGAAAGTGACAATGGATTATGGATGTCTCAGGGTTGATTGCTGGCTACCAATGCAGTTAAATGTGGAAGTCGCAATTGAGGTGTTAGCTGTTAGGTGCGTACATTGTGTGAGGTGTGAAGAGCAAAGCAAAGCTAATACTAGGGAAGCATCACGAATGAAAACAAAAAAAAAAAACTTATAAACCCCATACATATTTAGCAAAATCTTTAGAATGAAGTTTGTGTAAGATATTCCTTGCTATTATAGATGCTCAATAATAAACCAAATAAATTAGATAGCATTGCAGGTCATCTTTCGGGACAAAATTTGCAATTTCATAATGTATGTAACATGTGCTAGGTAGTTAAAGGACAAGCTAATACTTCACTAGAAGATCCCAAAGCACCTGCTGTTTGTGAAGTCCAAGTGACCACGAAAAATTCACTAAATCTCGAGAGTTAAGGAATACCCTAGTGTATTGTTCAACCTTGCTTTGGGTCATGGATCTTTTGGCTTTTTTTCTTTATTTTTTCTACTGTAAACTCTGTTATGCTGAGGGGTGCAAGGCGCATGCCTCACTTTAGGCGCTGCACCTTGCAAAACTTGAGGCACTTGACTGCTCCATATGCGCCTTTGACTGAACTGCTACCTAGTATGAAGTATGAGCATTTAGCATTTATTATGGACCACAGCTATCAAAGGGAACTAGATTGCCACAGCCTATTTGGATGACTATTGTTTTGGGAGTCGTCCTTTACCCCTTTTTCTAGAGTTACGAATTCACTTGGTGCTTACTTTGTTATGATGCAAAACAGTGAAGTTCTTTTTTAACTTACATTGTTATTGCGATACTTGGATTGGGATGTTATAGTAATTTGGTGCCATCTGTTGGTGTGAATAGTTCTTTTACTGTTCTCGAAAGGGGAGACATATGCCATCTGCCATCTACATTATATCTTCGATTATATGAGACACTTTTAGTAGTTCTCTACAGAATCTGCAACAGGATGAGCTTATTCGGAAGTTTCACCGCTTTTAATCAGACATAGCAGTGAAACTTCCCTAATTCTCTCTGCATCAAAATTACATTATTGTTATGCTTGATAGCTCTATGGTGCCTCCAGTATAATGGCAAAAAATATAATGTTTTAACTTAAAGAATTTTGCAAAATGAACTAGGTCTGGATGGAAATATGGAATTGACAGTAGAAACAGTTCAGTGTGCCCATTTAATTCATATGTGAAGATTCTAGAGGATGAAGTTCTGCTCTTGCAATTAAATGCTAGTTCTAAGCTCATATTAGTGTCCAATGTTTTCTCTCAATTTAGTTTTCCTTGCAAAGTGCCCCACATATATTTCATTTGCACTGTGGATTAAACTAACGAGTCTCAGCTGCTGAATAATATGTCTTATCTTCCCTGTTCTTTCTTTCTTTTTTCTTTTTTACTTTTGCCTGTATTGATTCTCAATACATGTTTTCTGAAGGTTTGTGTTTCTCTAGAATACTGATGCACATATGTTGATATGAACAGGGCCCACAATATGTCTGCACAAATTTCTGGACGTTCGTTTGTACCAATTGCAGTGGAGCACAGTAAGATTAATTTAAAGTTCTTTTTCATTTTTGTCTGTTATTTATAGTTTTAAATGATCATCTTCTCTAGCTTCTGGCTTCCCTTGCCTTTTCTTATAGATGCATTATGGCGGAGCCAATTAACAAGGCCCCCATCCCCAATTTGGAATATGTCAAGTCTATTTTTCATAATAAACCACTTCATTTTTTTCTTTTGTTTCTCCTAGTCGAGAATTCACACATCGAGTGAAATCAATTTCCATGGCTAAATTTACTGCACAAGAAGTTAGTGCTCTTCAAGGAGGAGGAAATGAGGTAACTTGTATTTTTTCCTTTTTTATGGTTTTCATTTTCTATAATTTTTTACTTTATGGCTAACTTTGGCATGGGTTTTGCATAACCTGTAGCGTGCTAGAGAGATATTTTTCAAGGAATGGGATCCTCACCGCAATTCATACCCTGACAGCAGGTTACCTTTCTTTGTTCATTAATCCCTCTTCTATGCTAAAACTTGTTTGCTTTGTCTTCGGAATTATGACCTGTTTCTTTTGGTCTCAGCAATGCTGATAAGTTGAGGAATTTTATTAAGCATATTTATGTGGAACGTAGATACACAGGAGAAAGAAGCGCTGATAAGCCACCGAGAGGAAAGGTGGTGTTTCCTCCTTATAGCTCTAGCATTTTTTTGCAGTAATGTCCGGTTTTGGAAATGTCTATCTTTCTTCTAAATTCATTGATCTGTATCTTTCAGGATGATAAGGGTGAATATAGTGAAAATAGGAGTTCTGATGGAAATTGGGGTGGTTCAAGAAGTCCTCCATACAATGAAAGTTACTCTGATCGTCGGAGTTATAGTGGCCGGAGTGATGACAGAAATTCAAGATATTCCTATGGAGAACGTAGTCCTGGCTATGACCAGAATGACTATAAGAAAAGTCCCCGCTACTTCGAGGTTGTCGATGATAGAAATCGCGATGACAGATCTGGGAAAACGACTCAAGTTCAAAGGTTTGAGGACCGCAGGTTTTCTGAACCACGGAAGCCAGAGACTGGGTCTCCAAATTACCAAAAAGAAGCAGATGGGTCTAGTCCTCCTGTTGTACGGCCAGTGAGGGATATATTGGGTGATGACGTCCCTCAACTTCGGATTGTTGAGCCTCCAAAGCCTAATGCAAATGTAGCCAAATCGATTGATCCCCCAAAACCAAATGTAACCAGGACCATTGAACCTCCACAACCACAGGTTGTTCTTGTCATTCTTGATGTTTTCTTTCTTGCAGACATTGCTTTTATATTCTCTTGAAATATTAGCATGTTCTTGTGTGCATATTATCCTTAAGCAGAGATCTTGATACAAAGTTTTAATTGTTTGTCTTACATGTTTCATAACTGTAGAGAACATCTACTGCCAGCAGTATTGGTTCTTCTGAGGGTACCTCAGAACAGATGAAGGTGGCAAATGCCATAAGTTTAATTGATTTTAGTGCAGATCCCGAACCTGCTGCATCTGCACCACCACCACTGCTGGCCCCTACACCACAACAGCAGCCTGTTAATGCACAGCCACCACAGTCTGTTAATGCACCAGCAGCACAGCCTGTTCTTGAACAAGGAAAAAATGCTCCATCAGTGAGCGGTGGTGACTGGGCATCTTTTGATGCTTTTGGCCAGCAACAAACACCACAAGCAGGCAGCAATGTAAATCCCCTTGAGTCTGCACTTTCACAACTATCATTCTCTGAAACACCCTCTGCACCCAATCCATCAGTTTTTCCAGCTTCTGTTGATCCCACTTCAAAAGCAAATGCCGGAGGACAGTCATCCATGATAGAGCAGCCACATTCTTCAGTATTTGGTGCACCCCTTGGGATTTCAGGCAACCAGGTACTTCCTTTTGCAGAAGAATTTCAAAACATATATACTTTAGTTGATTGCCTTGAAAGAATTTTTCACTTGATACCTTTTACAGGCCTCAACAGGAATGTCCATCCACGGATCTTCAGATCAACAATCTGCTCTAGCTGCCCGTACAGCTGGTCTTCCATCTCAATTGCCTGCAAATTCACAAGGAACCAGTGGTGTTCAAGCAGCACCATCTTCTACTGACAGCAAAGTCAGTGGTCGAAAAGAAATTCCAGCGGTATGTGATTAACCACTTGTAGAGTATTGACATCTATTTATGCAGTGGTTTTCTACATCCTCACACTGAGCTATTCCATTGTTATCCACCCCCTTGCTTGATTGATCTGTTGTAGGTAATATATTATAGAATGCATAAGGTTGCATTTCCTACACTATAACTACTGTAAAATACTATGCCATTTTTAAAATCTAATGTAATAGATTATAAAACTGGAAGTTACCTGTTTTGAGGACAAAGCATAGAACCAGTTACTTATCCATTTTAGGGTATACATGGGATAGAAGACCTCAATACTGTTAAATGATGAAAGCAAACAAGTTGCTATGCTGAGTAGTTCCTCAGAAATTTTCAGAAAATAATGCAAGGCATGGTGTGCAAGGCCTGAGAATAATTGTTCTCATTTGATCAGTGACATCCATCAGAGTTGGAGTTTTGTAGTTTGTACATCCATCAGAGTTGAGTTTTGTTTAAGGGCTTGTTCGTATTGGCTTTTGCTTTGAGAAGCCAGAAGCCAATATAAACACCCGGTTTTTCGAAGCAGCTTCTCCACTCCTCTCGCCTGTCTCGCGCTCATCCCTCCCTCACTTTCCCCATCACTCGTCCCCTCCTTTTTGCCACTATTATTCATTTTCAGCCAAAGGCCATCAGCCACAACTAATATGAACGCCCCCTAACTAGCATGAGATATGCTAACATGTAGGTAGAATAGATCATGGCATATGTGATAGACCATCATAGAATGCGTTTAAATGGGGACTAAGTGCTTCATATTAGATTGCATTTCAAATGGGGATAAGTTATTTAATGTGGATATAGAAGTATTTGCAATAAATGCAGTTTCATAAACAATCATGCATGGCATGATAGGACCAGAATTGAATAATGGTTTTGTTTTGGTGCCTTGGACATACGGCATCTGGTTTGGCTGACGAGGTGTATGGGAAGAAACAGGTGCATGGCATGATAGGACCAGAATTGAATAATGGTTTTGTTTTGGTGCCTTGGACATACGGCATCTGGTTTGGCTGACGAGGTGTATGGGAAGAAACAGGTAGTAGATTGAAAATATGAAAACTGAAGAAATGGTTCAGGCCATGATTAGGTAGCACAATGATATAGTGATCAGTCTTTGGTTTCCGTAAAGTAGTGATTTGCATGCCCAGACATGTTGATTGACATTAACAATACTTGTTCAGTGCACTTCTGTTCTCTGTGTATTATCACGTGGGTTCATTTGCAATATCACCTTATTGTTAGTTGAGGACAGCTGACAATTTTTTTTTAAAAAAAACTTGTAAAAAATAAAATGATTAACTGATGGAGTTGACACCATGCAATTCAACAAAATCATTGCATCAACATAACTGACATCAGACTCTTTTCAGGATTTCTTTACCTCACTGTATCCACCTGCAGCTCCAACAATGCCTGGTTGGCAGAGAGCACCACAATTTGGAATGGGATATGCCATGCAGTATCCTGCTGGAATGGTATCTTTTGTCATTCTCATATTAGTGATTTATTATGTATCTTTATTGTTACTATTTGTCTTACAAAATAAATGATATCCCAGTTACAGGGAATGCAAGCATTTCCTCAACCTGCATATCAACAGCCTATATATCCGCAACATGCATACTCCCAACCTGTGAAAGCTTCAAACCCTTTCGATCTCGGAAATGAGCCGGCTCCAGTTCAAGCTCACAGAGTGTGACATCTTTCTCTCTTTTACAAAATATTCGAAACTGGGATCATTTTGCATATTCGGCATGCTATTCTTGTAACATTGAGCCAAAAAATACTGTTAACTGAATTAGTTTGAAATACTTGATAGTGCATTTTGACACCCGCATAACTTGGCTGTTCACCTTGTTCATCATTTGTTCCATTAACATAATCATGTTTGATGTGTCATTGGGCAGCCCCTATCTGGGCCACTAGCAGCATCAGCAGGCACAACTCCCCCTGCCTTACTTGGTACCCCTAGCTTTGGACCACCTCAGCAGTTGCAATCATCTACACTTCCAAGTATTTACTTATTTCCTTATTCCAATCTTGATCTTTCTTATTCTCTTTCATGCTTTGCTAATTTGTGGTTCGACTTCAGACCATTACATGATGCAGCAAGTTCCAAGCAACATGTCTGAGCAGCTACCTAATACAATGCTTCCAATGTGAGTTTCTGTTGTATTTTTTATATCTTCTATGTTGAAATGTGTAGTGATGGACCTTTCATGTGAGCTGAGTTTAATTATCATTTTCACTAATCTATTATCACATCCCTGATATGGAATGCATCTTATAGGAAACAACCTTAAAATAGAAGAATTAGAATTTGTCAATCGTGGCCATTGGATCAGATTGGATGGTTGAGATCAATCGCTGAAGGCCACCAAATTTTAGAGCAACCCCTTAATTATTTCACCTTTATTCTACCTTGTAGTGTCATGAACAGTCCTTGTTTGCATCTTTACAGCAACCTCATTCTTCCATTTTAAGACTAGTTCCTAATTCATACAAGATGCAGTCCCTCCTGGTAATTGGGGTTCTAAGGGCCTAACGCTGGGCCAGGCTTGTCTCTTGGGATGGGCTTGGGCCTAGGTTTTGAGCCCGAAGGGATTTTTAGGCTGGGCTTAGGCTGCAAATTTTGGCCAAAAAGCCTTGCCCGGCCCGAGTAAAAGCCACCACCCCACGGCCAATAGGCCATGTCTCTTTAACACTAGCCTCCAAATAATAGTTCCCAAACTTCCTCCTCCCTCAGTCCAAATTCCAAATCCAGATATGGAAACCCTGCTCCTCCCCCGACCAGTCAACCTTGAGGGACGGTGCTCCCTCGGCAGCGTGCCTCTACCCCCGCGCTCTCCACCGGCAGCACACCTCCCTGGAGCCCTCCCCCAGCAGCGCGCCTCCTCGTCGTCGCGGTCGAAGGAGACCTCATGGCGGCGGCGCACCTTGACAACCCCTGCACATGGCGGCATGGCTCGACGAGTGATTTCTTCTCCCACCTCCTAGACACGTGCTTCACAGCGCTGCTACTTTATTGATGTGCTCACTGTGGTTGCCGGCCGTATGGGTTGAGGTTGTTGCTATGTTCATCAAGTCGTCATGCTCGCCGGCCGTGCGGGGCCAAGGTTGTTGCTTCTGTCTGCTGCGGTCGTCAAGTTTGATGGCCACACGGGTGCCTCCTTGCTGCTGTCTGTGATGTTGGAACTTGTATCACCTATTCACCTTTGATCTTATTAGTCTATAGAACTTTGATGTAATGTGCTGTTCTTGTCCTTCGATTCTGGGCCTTCTTGTATTGTTTATACTTTATATTAAGTTTCTTCTATTAGCTGTTAGATTTGTGGAACTATGCCATTTCTCTGGATGAAAAAGTTGATTCTTCCTTTTATTTTTTGCGAAGTATGAGGCAGATCATTTTTCTTTCATTTCTGCTAAAGTTTCGTGATATTGGTATCAGAGTTCTCTGTTTGGGCAGTAGTATTGTTCATGCTTTGGGCTCCAGGCTTTTGGCTGGGCTGGGCTTGGGCTGGGGAATATATAATGTTTGGGCCTCGGGCTTGTTCCTGGTGTTACAAAGCCAGGGTTTTCCAGACCTGGCCCGGCCCAGCCCAGCATTTGAACAGGTCTACCAGTGATGCATTGTGCATTTTTTGTTTCCAGTACTGATGTCTGACTTGTGGCATCACAGGCAACAAGGAGGGTTGGGTTCCCTCAAAATGAGCTTTGATCAACAGGGTGTTCCCAGATACTCCCAGCCAAGCACCCCACCTTCCTATGGCTCTGTTGGGGGAAATCCTTTTGGGTAAGGAACTCATCAAATGTGGACATACCATATCACCTGTTGTTTAGGAGTCTTGTGCATTTTCGGACAAGGGTTTGCGGTGCCCAGTGAGACCAGAATGCATCAAAGCTCCTCCAAAGAATTTGTTTCATACGACTGGTTGTGTATTTGTCGACTGTAGCTCCTTGTAACTTGTTCCGAAATGGACAATGTTGATGATCGCGTATAGCTGTGGCTGGGCATAAGCATCAGAAGCGGTGTTCTGGTCGGCTTCCAGCCCTATTTTCTTGTATATTTGTGTTTGCTGGCATTTCGCTTGCATTGCATCATATGTATAAGCAGCAAGGCCTTGTGCCTGGAATGGTTTTTGTTTGGGATCTTTGAGTGGACAGTATCCGTTCATGTATTTCTAGTCCAGCTGGCTTTCAATTTAATGTGGCCGATAATATCAGACTGTATACTCTTTTGAGATGTATAATTGTGATTAATCAGATCTTTTGGTTTCCTTGTGCTATATTACGTATCACTTGGTGGTACTTTTCAGTTCTAATTTCGTTTTTATTACCTTCTTTTTGAGAGGAACGTTTTTATTACCCATGTGTGAAGGAACCACCTGCAAGTGGGGAGTTTATAAAAAAAACCCACCTACATCATAAAAATTTGTTAAAAACCTTCCTACATGTTCGACGTGGATGAAAATCCCCACTTAAGGGTCAGTTGACTCGTTGAAGCTCGTGGTGCTTGCATAGCAATCTGAATGGATTGGTCTTGTGGACTATTGAGCAGGGGAGATGTATCAGCGTACGGTAAGATGCATGAACCAAGCGTGGGAGAATAAAGTCTGACAAAAGAGCAAGAGAATAGAGGGACAAAGAAGAAGGATAATCTAGGGTAATTATAGATGTTGTGGTACATGAAAGAATTCTCATGGTCTGGATGAACTTGAACACAATCCTCTTAGCGGTAGACCGCTAGGTTAGCATTCATCGTCGGAGCTCTAGGGATCGATCCATAATAGCTAAGGTGAGACTGTGGTTGAATAGCTAAGGTGAGACTGTGGTTGGGTTTGCGGGGTCTCAGAGATGCTAGGGGTGAAGGTAAATGGGAAATGGTGGAGGCATTAACGAGATTGAAAAAGGGAGTAGAACTCAATCTTTTATCAGCACCAATTTGCACTTATCTGGATGCAAAACCAAATCATTATGCTGTAAAGAAGCAACTACTAAAAATATCCTATTTCTCATTTCCAGGCTATTGAACAATCTTTGAAAAGTTGTGTTTGTTTGCCGTCGGTGTTCCTGATAAGCTCGTGGGAAAATACAGTGGCGGTATGAAACGTCGTCTCAGCGTTGCAATCTCTCTAATTGGTGATCCTAAGGTACTTGTATTTATCAGTTGAATTCATGATTCAGGGGACTTCTGAATATTTGTGTATGTGTAAAACATGTGTTTGGAACATTTTGTAGGCTGTTTATATGGATGAATCAAGTTCTCGATTAGATCCAGCATCAAGGAAATGGAATGCTGTGAAGTCTTCCAAATAGGACAATGTTGGAATACATACTAACACAGATTAAAATTTTCTACCGTATAAATCAAGAAGTTATGCGAGTAAAAAATTATAAATCGTTACCACTAGATACGCAGTACAGCGGAAGTAGAGTTGAAGTAGCTGGTTTAATGTAGCGTGCATTGATGTAGTGGAAGTAGTCTTGTCCTCTAGCTAATTGTCTCCTCCTTGCTACCGTCCTAATCAACACCAAGTCATAGCAACACTTCTACCCAAGTCCACACATCTAGGGATGGAACATTGTACGTCGGTGTGCTAGCATTAGCACGTACGATAGAGGTTTTAAGAGGTGATGGCTAAGGTTTTGATAGGTGTATCTCGGGATGTTTTTCTTAGCCCCATATCTCTCTTAATATATATATTCTAATCTAATCCTTATCCAACACAAGTAGAGATAGTATTATACTTGAAGAGCTACCAATAGGATCCTTCTCCAATACGAATAGAGATCATATTCTACTTGAAAAGTATAATCCAGATCTTTATTGTTTTAACTCGTTAAGTGTGTGACCCTATAGATTTGTGTATATTTGGTTGTGACCCGAAAACTCCTTTTCGGTCCACAAGTTAGTAGCGGTCCCTAGTAGGATATATTGACTCCCAAATATACATAAAGATCATATCGGATGAACCTATATACCGATCCTTTTGCCTCACAATACTGAATTGAACTCAAGACGAAAATCGTGCTATCCAATGATAGCTTGATTCTTATTCGAGTAATGGATTACTCAATTGTGATTGACTTCTCAGTCACATTTGGTATGGCCATGCACTTTCTTAATCCAACCACATCAAGAGATGCTGAGATATCTCTTTCATTATATAGGAATAGCAAAATTTATCTTGATCACTCATATTCCTTCACATATTTCATAGTAATCTAAAAGTTACCTTTATAATCACCTAGTTATGGAGTAATATTTAGCAACTCCTAAGTAAACTATTATACATATAGAAAATTATGATGATATTAGGTCTAACGATCTTACATATACTATGAAAGAGATCAACTGATGACACTTAAGAATATAATAATTTTTACAGTGTCTCATGGTAGGTCAATCTAACACCGTATTCTCTAACATGTATTCATATTATTGATTTGATATTACTATATCCATGATCCGTGGAACGTGATTATCAATCAATACATGTGCTGATATATAAATCATAATTGTCTTACATAATGATATAAGATCAGAGGTAATTTAGAATAATATCAAAACAAAATAAAGAGTTCCATAAATAAGTCACATACTTATTGATTAATATGAAAAATATTAATATATTATTCAAAAAATTGTAAACATAAAAGTAATACAATCACTTTCATGATCAGCCCTAGAGCATATTACTAACAGACAAGACCATAAGTCTAACAAGTACAATCGTTTACCTTCAATTCTCATACATCAGTACTTTTTTAGTTCAGTTAATCACTGCATTTTCATGTGTGGACATCTTGAGCTTCACCTCACATGATTACAACATATTTCCATCAATTTTCAGCGCATTCAATGGAATAAGTTGACGTTCCATGCGTTTGGATAGAAATAATTGCAAACAGTAGCTTGTAGTGCATTGGAAACTCTAAAGTGGTACATTTATATGTCAATTGATCATAATTGATCTCAAATGTTAACACGACTACCCAATCCTCCTTTCCAGCTGAAAACCAAATATGAAGGCTCGTATATACTTACAATAACCAGGGGCGGAGCCAACAATCGGGCAAGGCTAGGCAATCGCCCAAGGTAGCCTTCGCCGTTGGTACCCTCCTCTTCTTCTTCCGCTCACCATGGCCTTGCTTCTGTCACTTGATGCCTCGGTCCCATCCTGAGGAGGAAGAAGGCAAGAAGCCAGAGGTGGTGGAACAACTAGGCCTGGAGCACCATCATGGGCCGCTTGGCACATGTGTGAGGTGAGGAGGCCCAGCCCATGATAGAATAGCCCATGACCAACGCATAAGGAGATAGAGAGAGAGATGTGTGCTATAGCTCACGATTTTTAGAGCCAACAATGAAATTTCGGAATTGGCTACTACTTTCATGACAAGAGAGACGATAGAACATTGATGTTTGTTTTATGTCATAAGACTGATCGCTTCGGAGCATGATTACTTGTTTTGTTCTAAATTATGGAGTGATGCGATAGGCCACCGTGTGGTAGGCACCTAAATTGTGAAGCAAATATCCATATCCCAGATTAAGAATTTGGACGGATGCCTAGTTGGTTTCAGAGGTTTTAATCAAACACGAAGTCAAGAAGAATGATTAAGGCATACAAATTTAGAAACAATGACTGCCTGTGTAGACGATGATATCACCAAGCTGAGTGCTGATTAGCCGCCAGGCGGTGTGATCTAGTCCAGTTCCAGCTGGAGTCAAAAGTGTGATGGTGGCACGACATGGCCCCATCATCCAACCATCAAGCAAGGGTTGAACCACCAAACTCTAGCGGCGTGCGGCGAGGTAGTGGCGGTCGGCACACTCGGCGAGGAAGCGGCACATGACGAGATGGCGACGAACTGCCATACCTGAGATGTATTCCTGGGTCCATCACTGACAATAACAACTGCGGCGGGCAAGGAGGAGGTGGAAAAATTAGTCCGGCCCATCTCGCCTACGGTGAAGAGCATGTACCACATCTCCGGGATGCAGGAGTTCAAGATTCCAAAGCAGGAGGTAAAGATCTCAGAAGTGTTTCAGGCCATGGAGCATGTAAAGAGCAGGATGACCATTCTTGCTTGGGGCCTGGTGGATACAACACTGGAAGATGTCTTCAACAGAGACTCAGAGTTGCCAAGGAGAGCACACATCCTGTGTAACCTAATCCCAGAAACTCACCGTCTGTTATTCGTCGTCATTAGAGTTGCAATTTCGGATATATCACTATAGCTTGAAATGAGTTTGGGCTATGGAAGGGCCTATTCTTTTCAGCTTCTCAAAACGGCTTTTGGTTTTTGCTACAGTAGTTAGCTTTCAAACGGAGTATTTTTTTAAGATGAAGTCTACAAGTTAATTATAGTACACGTTAAAAGCTCAACACCTGTACCATCTAAAATCGCAAGCGAATATCTCTCTGTCCGTAATCTCTGTCGCAAATAGCTAAAATTCAAAAATTTCAACCAAAAACTATAAGCCACAGCAAAAAAGAACATGCCCAAAGTATGTTGAGGTAGCAAAACCACGGAAAAAACCTGTCTTATTCGAGAGATTCATTTCCGATTGGCATCCATGTGATGGACCGAGATTTCGAACTAAAATTTTGACCTATCCACATAGATCTCGACGAGGAATGGATCTTCCAAACAAGACCTAGAATTGTCTTTTTGATCCGTCAAATTAGACCCCTCTCTAAACTGTGACATGTGGCAACACTAATTTCGAAGTATATCATCGCTTTGCCTTCCTACCCCATCTCCTTCCGTCCATGCCCATGCTCACTTGTTGATGCCACATAAAAGCCTTGCTTCAATACTCTATTTACCAAAAGTTTACTAAACCTGAAGCATAAGCGGTTATTAATGAGAAGAGGCAAATTCGTACATATTATTTGGCTTTGATTTTTCTAACCTTACGATGGTTGAAATCCCCAATTTACCACATAATTAAATAGGGGTGGCTGCTTTTTTCAATATAAAAGGTGGTACGCCTATATATATTTTGGTGTATGTTAAGACATGCCACATTTTGTACACTTATTCCACCCTCATTCCTTCGAGGAGACGCAAAGTGATATCAAATGCACACTAGAAACGACATGTAAGGGTAAGTTTTTATGGGTTGATGGTTTATAATTTAAATATTTAAATTTTGGCTGTTTGTGAGAAGCAGTATATAGAGGAAAATAGTTGTATGTGATTTTGGTTGGTACAACTAAACTCAGTATACTTTTTTACTATAATTTTTCAATTGTCCATGTCTTAAAAAGACGTACAATTTAAAAGTTAATTACTGTAGATAGTACAAACATAAACTATATATAACTAAAAAAACTCAGCCTAATTCTAGAATAGTGTGAGCATCATCAAAGACAAATCTGGTAGGCCTTTGTCCCATATGAATTCCATTATTTGGAACAAATAAATTCCTGATTCTCCTTGAAAAGGAAACATCCACCTGGAAATTACTTTTTCCCGGACCGTGAGGCCAACATTTATTAATGGGAGCATATTCCTAGCCAAGCTCAATCAGCAATAGGAAAAGTTTTTGCTGACGATGGCGCTCGCGTAGGAGTCCTCACGTGGAGGCGATCTCCATAGCAATTCTGTCCATTAGTGATAATCTTTTTCATTAGACACCCACAACATTTGATCTTGTGCTCGAATTCAAAGCGAAGCACACCCAAATGTAAACGGACAACCAATGTTTAATTCGGAGACGAACTTTTGCAGGATATTGCCAAACGTGCGCTGACCCCGTAGAATCAATGATATCACATCCCTGGTCGCCTCCTGTGGACTGTCGTGACGTTGCCAAGACTTGACCATTGACGATGACGACCTTCTAGAATCGAAGGGCAAAATCGTCTCTTCACATACGAGGCTGGCTGGACATATCGTGTTGCCCGCCTAGCTCCCAGTTACAGTGCAGGAGAAGCAGCGTCCTAGCATCACTTCTTTCCATTGCCTCGAGTTTCTCCGAAGAGAAGAGCGATGGGTGCGAACCGCCTTGGGCAGACCAATGCTCTCTTCAGGAAAAATCTTGTGATCCAGGTGAGATGAGTGTCTTGATCAGTTGGTCTCTTGTCTTTTTTTGGATTTTTTTTCTGTGTTGAATTGTATATGCAAAATCATGGCTTTTTAAATTTTTTTTGCGTCTTCTGTTCTTGCCGGAAAGATTTACTACGAGAGGGTACCATACATCAGGATTTAAGAATCTGTGATGAAATGCATCTCTTGCGACCCTATGTCTGCCGATTTTGGTGAAATTGAATAACTGAAGTGTTTATAGGATTAATCCTGCCGGATGTATGTGTTATCCTGTAATTTGAGGAATGAAGAATGCAGCACATGTTCTTTGGTTGCAAGTTTGCCTCTTTTGTTCTTGCCTGAGAGGGTATATATCATACATGTAGAAGTAGAATCTAGGACATGCATCTTTTGGAATCCTTCATCCGCGGATTTTGATGAAACCAACTCAAATGTTGATAGAATCGTATGCATGATCATGTAATTCTGAGGAAATGCGATGCAATTTCAATGTCGTCAGGTTCCAAGATTCAGTTTTTTGCACCAAACACAACTGAAAGTCCCTAATTCTAGCTTCAGTGTGCTAACATGTTATTGCTTTTCACTAATATCACTCGGCTTGATGCTTCTTAATTTTGATATTTCTAAATTGCCAATCTGCAGAGGCGCGCTTGCAAGACGAATTGCTGCCTCATCTGCTTCCCGTTCCTCATCTGCTTATTGCTCGGAGGGACGCAGACGGCCCTAATGATCTATTTCGTGCGTTCAATGGCAGATAGACCCCAGATCAATTGCCAATACTGCACTGCTCATACTAATGTAAGTTTCAGCGAGTACACAATAGGAGGACTTCTTTGCCCAACACAATGCCCACTACCTATCGCCCCGAAATGGCCCCCTTTGCTGCAACTACCAAGAAGGGCAAACCGTGCTGTCAAAGACAGTCTTTTCCCGTTCACTGATCTTCCAGATGCGTCGTGCAGAAGCGCAGGCTCCTGCGCGGCGACGTTTCTTGTAACTGGCAGCAACCAGTCATTTGCAGGAAGTATGCAGATTCTCAGTGCAATTGCTGAATTCCATGGTTGTAGTGAGTGGCCTTTTTACCAGCTTCTGCTCCTTGCAGGTGTCATGGGTAACATGTTCCTGGCACACACTACGTCGAACTTGGCATCTGACATTTCCGCCTTGGCTGATTTCGCTCTGGTTGGTTCCCTTGAGTTTTGTGCTATGCTTGTGGAGTATTTCCATCATCATTCTCTATTTTTTGATAAATTTTTGCAGGGAACAGAGGCGATGCCTCTTTCATCTTTTTACTCCCATGGATATGGTACTGACTTCGATAAATATGGTAGCCCCCTTTATTTTCTTCAGAACAAATGCACTCCAAACTCGACTCTGTCTTTTCCAGTCCAAGAAGGTCGCAGCAATTTCACCAAAGGTGATATTCTTTTAGCGGAAGGACAAATTAGTTATCCAATACTTTGCAGGCATTTTACTAAAAAAATGCGTTGCAGACAAACTATTATTGTTTCGCTGTTGTTATTATTTTGAAATGATCAGGAAGGAGAGCTGCCTGAGTAATTGAAACATGTAGTGCAAACCAAGAGTTAAGTATTTACAGAGTTGCACTTAGCACATAGCTACTGCGTTCAGTATGCAAACCTTTTTCAGAAAAATTACTAAATAAATGACAACAGATTACTGGTAACAATTAGTGCTCAATTTTTATGATGCAAACTAGACAATGACTAAGACTTGACGAGATAGGAGAATACTAACAGCTATTGTTATCTGAAAATCCTGGAACAGATGCAAAATGTACCGAGGGATTACTTCTCTGGCGTGAGAATTTGTCAGTCATGAATAATGAACTGTATAGAGGTTACTACCAAGGGAATAATGAGAACAAGACCAATGAAATTGCTTCAGGTCTTACCATTCCACTACCTGTCCTTGTTCTTTTTCCTAATTGACATGTCTAGCTTACAATGTAACTTCTTTTTCTTCTGTTTACAGCATATGACCTCACAAGCTCAGATCTCAGCAATTTTAACTTGATTGTCTCGTATAATGCAACATACAATGGTGACAATCAAATTCCTGCTATGATGCTTTCAGTTCCACCAAACTTGCTTCGAGTTCCACGGTTACTGAACTTGGTAATGTTTTTCTGAAGTTAAAAGAGAATACCAAGTTATATGTCCTTCAGCAAACTCTCATTTTCTTAACCCTTTGGCAGGCCATATGAAAATGTGATAAGTGGCCAAGATGTAAACTTAGATTTTCTTGTCTTCTATAATGAATCAGCAGAGCACCTGTATCATTTTGTGACTTTGCTCTAGGACACTCTAAATCTATGATAAGAGTCACAATAGACTTTTCACCCACCTTCTCTCTCCTCTCTCTCAACCAAATATATTATTTTAATGCCCGGAGTGTGTTTCAGCAAAGTGCTACTAAAGTTTAGTGTCTTCCAGCAAAAGCAGAAAAAGATAGTGTCCTGGAGCAAATGTCACAAATTTAGAGTGTCATAGCCAATTTTGCCTTTTTTAAAAGCTCTCTCTGTTGGGATCTTTGCAACTTTAAAAGTTCTTTTGGAAATCACAACTCTGTAGTATTAAATGAGTTTATTTTATGCAGCTGATTATTTATTTTTCTACTTGTTTATCATTTGATATTTTTATGAAGACTAGCTACTTTGCAGGTCTCAAATGCATACATTCAGTTGAGGGGCAGTGGTACTAAGATGGCATTCGAGTTTGTTAAAGATATGCCTAGAGCAGCTCGACCTGAGATGCCTCTTGATATATCTTTCTTAGTGGGAAAGCTGGTTTTTGTATGGATTATAATGCTTCTTTTTCCGGTATGACCTACAGTATCTGCTATATCATCCCCTTTCCTGTATGGACATCCGTTACCTGAAACATTTTCAGTTGGTACTTTGACATGCAAAGCAACATAGTTAGGCCACCTTATTTTGTATAGACTCTACAATACTCATAGACTCTACAATACTAACATATGGATATTGCAGGTCATTACGAGCAATTTAGTCTATGAGAAGCAACAGAAGCTAAGAATTATGATGAAAATGCATGGTCTTGGAGATATAGCATATTGGACTATATCCTATTTTTATTTTCTTCTTCTGTCGCTGCTTTATATGCTGTTCTTGATTCTATTTGGTTCAATTGTCGGTAAGATGGTACTTTACACAAGTTTAGGAGATTGTGCTTCACTATTATTGCAAATAAAAATGGTGTGAATTTTATAGTGGTTATGGTTGCACAAGCAGTTGATACCACACTAATTTAAGCTTGTTTTTGTATTCTTCTAATGTAACTATAAATTTTCTGCAATTTTTTACTTGGGATATATTGGAATGGAAGCATGCCTCACAGATCCATTGTTATTTTTTTAATCATGGGAATTACCTTGTGTTGGGAACATCTTACTTTTATTTCTGTTTCCAGGTATAAAATTATTCCGACTGAATAGCTACAGCGTACAGTTCGTGTTCTATTTTGCCTACATAAACTTGCAAATTTCATTTGCTTTTCTTATGGCAACATACTTTTCTAATGTCAGGATTGCTACTGGTATGCTTCTGCCCAGGGTGTTCATATTTCTGTGTCTTCAGATGGTAGCAAGAAATTATCTACTCACATTATGTGTAACTTTCTGGTGCAGTGACAGGATACCTCTACATAATTGGGGCTGGCTTTTTAGGAGAAAATTTGTTCAGGCCTTTTGTTGAAGATATTTCCCTCTCAAGTATGTGCCTGACCTTCTTGTTGTACTAAAATCTTTATGCAGTTACTATGGCCAAGTCTATTGCCATATGTCATACTACCCGTGGAACAATGTAGTGTGTGCCCACCAGTACTCCACACCATTTATTTATAGTGTGAACTCTATAAACCCCTTGGCACAAATCATTATTATTTATTAGACTCAACTCTACCAACACTGTCATTTTTGACTTTTTCTTAAGATTGTAGAAAAACCAACACGATTTATTGATGTCGTAGGCCAGGTGCCAAATATATAGAGTGCATGGAGACTAATATTCTAAATCCAAAATAAATATGGTACATAAATTTAGACTCCTACTCTAACATGGACTCTCTATCTAATAACTCCACAAAAAAATTTTGTGTGTTTCAGGAAGTTGGATTACGCTGATGGAGTTCTTCCCACCATTTTCGTTGTACCGCATAGTTTACGAGTTCTCACCACCTCCATCAATTCAAAATTATACAGACTTTTCCGGAATACAGTGGAGAGACTTGAGTGATCGCGAAAATGGAATGTTAGATGTTTTAAACATAATGGTACTCGAGTGGTTCATGTTCCTTCTCTTAGCATTCTATTTGGACGAATTTGGTTCCTTCCGTAAAGGAATTAGAAAAGTGGCAATAGTTTTTCGCTCACACTTGGATGGGAAAAGTTTTCCAGCTGCTCAACAGCAGACTATACAGCTTCAAGAGTTCAACGCTTCAGTTGAAATGGAGAGGACGGATGTTATCAGAGAGGTACAGTCCCTTCTTCTATATCAGCTGTACTGCACATACCTAAAACCTTGTTGTTGTATGACCGTTTATGTTTAGCTTAACTTAATTGCAATGGTAGGATAAAGTAGCTCATGTTTTAATTTGCACTCTTGAACAATGAATACTATGTCCACCCCCAGCCCCAACCACCACTGCCAGCTGCAGATCAGGGTTCACAATACCGGTTGATAATCACCGAAAATCGGTTTTATCGAGCACTCCTGGTTAGAGTACAAACTGGTCTCAACTATTTTGGCCCAATTTGAATTTGCACTGATTTATACCAATTTGCTTTGAAATTTTCGGCTGAAAAAATCTGATATTTTCTGATTTTCGTCCAATTTTTTAAAAATTCAAATTTTGATTTGAAAGTTTCAGTCCGAAATCCTCCAGAGTTTTTCGATTATTGGTGAAATCAGTTTAACCGGACCCGGTAAAAATTGAAAACTGGTTTTCAAAACCCTGCTGCAGATAGCATGATACAGTTTAGATAACAATACAGTTTGAAATTACTCCTGGGTGAAATGCATATTAGTAAACTCATGGCATAATAATCTGGTTTTGACCTCGTTCTTTTCAGAGGGACACAGTTGAACAAGTCTTACAAGAATCAAATAGTAGTTATTCGGTCATATGTGACAACCTTAAGAAAGTGTACCGTGGAAAAGATGGAAATGGAGAGAAAATTGCTGTCAGAGGGTTATCTCTTTGTATGCCACGTGGGCAGTGTTTTGGTGTTCTTGGTACAAATGGTGCCGGAAAAACTACTCTCATTAATATGGTAAGTACGAATACAATTTTAGATCCAACATAATAGTAGTATGTTAAGCATGTTTCTCAGTTCGCATGGTCAATTGCCCTTTTCAAGGAAACATCATGTTTAGGGGTTCTTGTACAAATAGAACTGAATCACGGAATTTCTATTATTGCAAAATACTGTAGGTCATGTGCGAATAGAATTGATATATCATCTGTTACATGAAATTATCATATGTGGATGATTCTTACTTAACCTGACAACAGCTGACTGGATTTACTAAACCTACGTCTGGCACGGCCTACATTGAAGGAATGGACATACGATTGGACATGGACAAAATTTATACAGGCATTGGTGTTTGTCCACAGCATGAGTAATCTAATCTCTCTCACTCAGATGTTTTTGAACTAGTATTCTAGGATAGTTTAAGGTGAGGTGTTTGTTGACTTGTGATCACTACCCCATTTCTTTTATTGTCACCGTGCAGCTTGCTATGGGAAACACTGACTGGTCGAGAGCATTTGATGTTCTATGGGAGGCTTAAAAAATTGAAGGGTGCAGCATTAGCACGGGTATTGTGTGTAACTGGTTAATTTGGTGCTGTTCTATTTTTACATTTTTCTTTGTGTGAATCTGATAAATTCCATTTCCATCACTATTCAGCGTTTTTTATGTTGAAAGATGAGTATGGCATTTGCGTGTGTGTGTGTGTATATATATATATATATATATATATATATAACTTGATTTGTCTTGACAAGTTTATAATGGCTCTGTAGTCATCTATCTGCAAATTTACAAGCCGTCATATATCCAACGTTTACAAATGGAAGTTCACATCGGGACAGAGCTACCTTTATGGAAAAGGAAGTTCACATAGCTAGTAGTTATTGTACTGTTCTGACGAGCCGCACCTTTTACAGAACCACCTTTTATCAGCAACAATTGCCATTTATGTAGATGTTAGCCAAATTAAAATATGTCCTACTGAAGCAAGTAATCAAAACCTTCTATTTCTTTCCTCCAGGCTATAGAACAATCTCTGAAAAGTGTACGCTTATTTGATGGGGGTGTTGCTGACAAGCGTGTGGGAAAATACAGTGGTGGTATGAAACGTCGTCTTAGCGTTGCTATATCTCTAATCGGTGATCCTAAGGTACCTGTACTTATCTACTAGTACTAATCCATAATTCAGGAAATAGAATATATTTTTTGACAGTAAGAAATAGTTGATATTTTCCCATGTGAGAGACATATATTTGGAACATTTTACAGGTTGTTTACATGGATGAACCAAGTTCTGGATTGGATCCTGCATCAAGGAAAGACCTGTGGAACGCTGTTAAGGCTGCCAAGCAGGATAAGGCCATAGTTCTCACAAGTACAGCATTCCACCTATGTTTTCAGACACTAGTCCATTTTCAGTTCAGTTAATCACTGCATTTTCATGTGTTACTATCTTGAATCTCACATCACAAAATTACATTGTCAAATTTCAGCGCATTCAATGGAAGAGGCTGAAGTTTTGTGTGACAGGATAGGAATAATTGCAAACGGGTGTCTGCAGTGCATTGGAAACTCTAAAGAGGTATACTTATGTGTCAGTGGATAGCTTTTTCAGGCATGACCATTGATGTAAGGTGCTAAAATGTCCACCAATCTGTCTTTCAGCTGAAAGAAAAATATGGAGGCACATATGTACTGACAGTAACAACTGTGGCGGGCGAAGAGGAGGAGGTGGAGAGACTAGTCCGGTTCATTTCGCCTTCCGTGAACAGGGTGTACCACATCTCTGGGACGCAGAAATTCGAGATGCCAAAGCAGGAAGTGAAGATCTCTGAAGTGTTTCAGGCCATGGAGTATGCAAAGGGTAGGTTGACCATTCTTGCCTGGGGCTTGGCTGATACTACGCTGGAAGATGTCTTCATCAGAGTTGCCAAGGAAAGTGAGACATCCTCTATGACCTAATCCAGAGAGTCACCGCATACAATTTGCTCAAACAGTAGTATGAGAAACACCTGTCTGAATCCAATGCAAACTAGTCCATCCTCACAGAACTTTCTTTCAAGATTGCTTTCAGGTTGCGTCAGATTTTTGTGGTTATTTCTAGAGATAATTGATTGTCACTGAATAGCATCCGCTTTTATAAAATACCATTGAAAAACGCTCTATTATATGCCATTGAATAATACTGAAATTCTATTATATGCTACTGCTGTTAGTTGACCGTTAGAAGAGACCGTTATACTCTGAAAAAAGACCAAAATGCCCCTACAAAAAATTGAAGACCTGATTTATTTAAAATATCAAATAACCTCTAAAAATTATGAAAATTCACAGATATGTTCAATATGTCAGTGAGCTAGGAAAAATTTCAAAGCACTGTTCAAAAAAATTTTTTTAGATTTTTAATTTAAATGCTAATAAAGACTAATATTTACAAACAAAGAATAAATAAGGTCTAAAAATTCTGTGATATATTACATATCACAGATGGGTTTTGGTCACATCAGTCTATGCTAGTAGGGCATTCACAGACGTTTTATACCATAAAACTGTCTGTGATAATTCGTTTTATACCTAAACTTTTTTTTATTTTTTAACTAGCCTTAGGAAATACTAGCCATGCCTTCTAAAAACAAGCAAATATACCGATATCACAATCACAGATATATCACATAATACACAGATATCAATCACAAATAGACTGAATGAATTATTTAATGAAGTACAATTAAATCAAATGTTTGAACATCTATTAATTCTTGTCAGGGTTGAACTCCCCATTCGGGTGAATGACCTTCGCTATCAAGATGCCGGAGAGCAATCCTCAAACTTCGTCGAGTTCATCAAGATCGAATACACTTGAGTCGATTGTCATGCCCTATCGCTAGGAGGAGTAAAGTCGTAAGCATATATATATATATATATATATATATATATATATATATATATATATATATATATATATATATATATATATATATATATTGATAATCAAGAAATAATTATTGCTAAATTGACAAACCTCTGGATCATTCTTCCTAGTGTCCATGATTTCGTGCATATGAAGACAAACATAAAATGCACATATGTTGCCCTGTAGCTGTTGGTAGCATTGCAAAAATAGAATTACATACATATATATATAGTCAGTTCTAGAGCCATTATCACGAAGTATGATATAGGATTGTTGTATTGTAGCAGGTATCGAAAATTGCATCTTGTGTCACAGTATGGCACTAGATTTGTTGTGTCTCCCTCTATTGGCAACATAAGCATTGAACGACCTACATGATTCCAAAACATTAGCCTTGACCATTGTAAATGAAGGAAAAACTACAATAGAGTTATGTATAGAGCATATTTGTTGAGTTTTTGTTGCGTAAGGGAAAGTCGTGATTGTTCTTGAGTAGAAAATTAAGGTATATTACCTTGCTCTACTTTGATACAATCACAATCAGAATCCAGTGACATCTACTCGTGTATGTCGCCATAGTCATTAAACCTAAATTTATGTTGCTTATAAAGTATATGTGAAACTTGTATAACAACTTGTGAGGCACTCACCGTTGATTGTAGGGTGCCAGAATATAGTCCTTATTGCTCTAAGCAAGCAATCTCTTTGTTATGTAATTTTTGATGAAGGAAGCATTTTTGTCGATGCATTGCTCAAAGATCAAGTGTGAGTTAAGGAAACTGATAGGTTCTCGGCATCGCCGGGCTTCTTGAATCATGTATCTATACATAAGCAATGAGTTACGATATTTATCGGTATTACGTGAATCTAGAACTTAATTGTATACACTTACAGTGTCTAGCATCGTAGAAATGAGGCATTGAGGACGTTGAGGTTGAATAGTTTGAATAAGTCTTGGAAGACCACTATGTGTATCTGATAGTGAATCCACTCTACCGGTTTTTCCACTCGTTGGACCTCTATATGTACCAGGCATGCAAAGACCTATAAACCAGTTCAAGGCTGGGTAATTGTGACTCGAGGACTAATGGCATTCTGAGGGAGTACTTCCATGGCTTAGGAGGGTCTTAATCTTCTTTGATTGGGTCTGAGCGCCTCGCTTGCGATACATCTTCCTAGGAAACAACTCGACACGATTTTCTTGTTTGTTTGGCGTCGTCTCTATAGGAACTAATATGGTGGCCTTCTGAAGTGGAGGTTGAGGTGGAGTCATAGAGAGTTCTGTTCGATATGCTTGGTCATGTGGAGATCGCAGCACTGCAGGGTCCAAGATGATGTCTCTCTTGGGCCACTGGATGAATGTGTAGATGACATACTCTAGTGTCAAGATCTCTTTGTCTGGGGGTTCTTCAGTGGGACAGCCCTGAAAATGTCATTAACCAACGTCCCTGGCAGGCATAGATAAGCCATCCCCCGGCTAGCCTCAACGGGAATGAAGCCAAAAAACCTGACTATGAGGATGCACGTGCAGGGTCCTACATAATGATACACGATGAGTTAAGATGCCCACTAGGTCTATATATGTAGAATTCTAGATATGTACATTATCTAGATGTTGTCAATAAGTAAGTGGACGTCGCTATATTCAGAAAGTGGCATGGACACGCAGCTACTCTTCCATTGTGGGGATTGGCTACCGCAATAACAGGGATGGCTTGCGACTAGTTGTGGATTTGATTCAGTTCTTCCCTCAATTAATGTATCTCTTCTCGAAGCGAGACAATTATCACTCCTCGAAGTGAGGCGGTTAGCTCTTGCTGAACTTGTGCATGAATCTCCTGTTTCAACTATTCCTCACGCTCGTCTTTGGATCTCTTCCTACTCCTATACACCTTAGAGTCGTCTGGGAATCCATGCCTCTAAGGTATGTATACCCCAAGGCCTCGCATATGACCTAGGTGCTCCTTATTTCCTAGGGTCATGGATAGTATATCCTCTCCCTGACTACTTCGAAGGAGCCTTGGAAACGTTCGGTAGTCAATGTTTGCTGCAAGAGGTAATCATATTATTTTAGACCCTATGAAGTTATGAACTTCTTAACAACTAGGTAGTTTAACATATCTTACTAGGCGTTGGGACACTTCCTCGTCTACGGGGTTTTTGAAAGATGCGATGCCCAAAGACGTGGTTGTTGACCTCACTCTTAACCAGTTTTGGGTGCGCTCATTTGTGATCTCGGCAAATAGCAGGGAGACCTCCAATCAGATTGCGACCTCGTCTTCCCTCATTCATTGTAGGATTTTACCTCGTGTACCCAGCGGTGCTGAGTCTATGGGAGTAGGTGTTTTGTGCCTGGAGAGCCTTGTGCGCCGCACTTTGCTGTTGAAATTCGGTTGTCATTTTCATTTGCACAAAGGCATCCCATGTTTTTAGTGACATGAAAGGATACCTCGTGAAGGACGTCAGATCCTTGTTCATGTATTGCATCATAAGCATGCTCTTGAAGGTCTTCCACGCTTTTTCTATCACGAGGAATGTCTGTTGTCGCATGAGTCCATGGACTTTTACTAAGATCTCGAACGATGTTGTAATTTCCACTCATAGTTGCTTTTGCTCTATGTTTGTCAAAGACTTCTAGTTTGTTGTGGTGATGGGGACTCGTTCTCTTCCAAGTATCCCGCATGTAGTATGAAATGATGTCGCTGTTTTGTTTGGTTGTAGAGGGACCCCACCAGGAGAGATCTCCATGATGGTTATTTAGCCCTGAGGCCTTTTTGATGTTCCTCTATCACGCTTAGTTACCTTAGTCTTGAAGCATCAGACACATTCTGTGATGTCGATGATAACGGCGATGACTGTCCGGATGTCATCTTTTTATAAGAAAAAACTAATTACTATAAGAACCTTCAATAACATATATTATTGCTACAAGGTCTCTTTGCAATACTAAATGCCATTTCAAATAGATTTTGTGGCAATAATACATACCAAGACATCATAAAGATAACCAATTATTCACAAATTCTTAGGGAAAGTAGTCAAGTTCTATGAAGCAAATCACAAAACCTAATGTCTTAGGTTTTATGAAGTAGGTCATAACTGGAGTCTCTTCCTCCTCATCATGCTGCGTGTTGGGCTTGGTTGTTGCCTTAGACGTAAAAGGACCTTTGGGCTATCGTGCCCTTCATCCACATAAATGAAGGGCGCGACAGCCCAAATGTTTTTTTATGCTTAAGACAATAACCAAAACTAACATGCAGCATGACGAGGAGGAAGAGACAGCAACATGACCTATTTGTAACACCCCCGTTTTCAGGAGTAATATTTTACTGTTCATCTCGCAGCTGCCCAGGACTGTTCAACTGCGAGGCAGCTGTAATTGAGTGTATATCATCGCAGACACATGCTTTTAAAAGGGTACAAACCAGATTTATTACAATATAGAGGCTTAACAGCAAGTCTTACAGTGGGCGACAGCCCTTACAATACATAAAATCAAAAGGTGCCACAGGCAGGCCTGAGCGGAGAACAACCTTTAAAATCAGACGTCAACTATCTCGATAGTGTCACCGTCTTCACCTGCTTCTTCGTAAACCTCGATTTCTTGCGGTGCGATTTCTGTTTATGTTGTTTAGCAAGTATGAGTACAACCATCGTACTCAACAAGTCGCACGGGAAAATACTGAATAACTACATGCAAGTGGATTTCAAAGAACATGGAATAATGGTTATATTATTTTACGTGGATGCAGTTTTGCTTTTGTAAGACATTTTGAGTCTAAAGCAAAATAAACAAAAACTTCTTAATAATTTGGGGTTTCAAACTTGATTATTAACCTTTCCACTTTACCAAAACTATTTCAAATCTACTTATGCTTCATTTATGGAGTCACCCAAATAAACACAGCTTCGTTAACCGGAAGCACGGCGTATTCCAATACCATTTATTTCACTCTGCAGAGCTGCTCAGCTTTACCCACAAGATTCCCTAAACTCCTGCGCCAGAGTTAAGAAAACAAGGGTTTTCACGTACTCAGTTCTTTATATACTCTTTACCCGATAGACAATTGATCAACACTTCCTCGAGCACCTCTGACTAGCCAACGTCGAGTGAATTTACCCGATCCGTGAGAGCCTACCGTTGTAACGCATTACCTTTATTATCATCCCTTTTTTTCGGTGTAAAGATTCAATTGAACTGAGTAGCTACTAATCCAGGTTTGACGAATCAACGCTTGTGGTTGAGCGTGTACTATGTTCTTTATTAGACATAAGGGTCTAGTCCTTATTTTCTTGCCGAGGCATTACCCGTAACATACACTAGTATCCACTGATACTAGGCCAGCATTATTTTATGATGTCTCCTCAATTAGGCCTCCTTCTCAGACAAAGGTCAAGGGACCCGGCCAACTCGTGGCTTCTCGTGACAACTTCATCCGCTTCCTTTTTCTTTTTAAAATCCTACCGACAAGTGTCGGATCGCTTAACAGTGTCAAATATGAATTCCTGCACTACCATGTGATATAAGTAGTTCTATATTTTATGTACTAGGGTTTGTCAAATGAATGTGGCCATCAAAATCATAATTGGTTTTATTGTCAGTGGTAGGTTATAGCTAAGAACATGATATTCTGAATTTAATTGTACATGAAATAACAACGTAAAAGTAATGTAATGAAAATATTGTGTATTTAAATAATTAAATGACATAGGCTCAATATGATCAAAAATAATACGACTTGCCTTGTGATTTAGGAATTTCGATTAACTCGTACTTTGTAAGACCTTGAGCTGAAACTGAAACCTCCTCCTCCTGCATCGATGGGTTGGTGACGTCGGAAGCTAGCGCAAAATTAAATAAAATTAGGCCCATTTTGAAGGACTGAATTTGGGCTGAAAAACAAAAACAAACTCGAAAAAAATTTTAAAATAAAGGTTTTGGGCTTTTAGGGGCTGGATATGGGGTGACGGATATCGGAAATGGGTTCATGGGCTCGAAACGATTCAAATGAGTATAAACTCAATTTTCGGGTTTCGGGTTTCAAATGAACAGTAACGGGTTCGGGTGTACTGTTCATTGCGGATCGGCCACTGTTCATACCGGACCCGCGCTACAGTGTCATCTTCCCCACTGGCTCGCATGCGCTCGCAAGAAACAGAGAAAAAGGGGCAGCGATTGAAGGGGCTTCGGGTTTTTGAGACGCAATCGGGGAGCAGGTATGGGTAGAGGGGGCCAAGGGGAACCCATTTTGGGCACTCTCACCACCGGCGGCTCGACGATCGCCGGCAACGACGCCATGGGTGAGCTCGGTCCTTGGACGGCATCGAGGTGATCTAGGGGTTCTGGGACAATCGAGTTCGGCTTTGAGCATCTAGGGGTCATGGCGGAGCTAGGGGTAGCGGTGGTTTGACAAGAGAACGGTGGAGACGAGCTGTCCACGGTGGTCGGTTATGGGTGGGCGACGGCGTCTGTGGGTACACTGGTAGGGGCCAAGGGAGCTACTAGGGCGGCTTGGGATGTGATTCTCGGATGCTCAGGGAGCTCTGGACGGAAGGAATTGGAATTTAATCGAAAGAATCAACGGATTGAAAATTTGCACTCACCTTGGGTAGTTGCAGGGTTCGGTGGCAAGATGTACTCGGAAACAATTGGGGGTGGTTTGGGGTTGCTGTGGGGTTGTGCTACAAGGTGGAAAGGGGTGCTGGGTTTTAAATAGCCGAGGATGGCGGTTCTTCTTTGTCCTGGTCCGGCGGCTTGCGGGAGGGGTCGGGTTGGCGTGGGGAGGAGGGTTGGCTGGCAGGGGCGAGTTATTGCCAGTGTTAGAGAGGATTTGGCGGTGGTCAAGGGTGTCAGAGCCGGTCAGGTCGGCGGAGAGGGGACGATCGGCTTGGGGGGAAAGAAACATGCGACGGTGGCCGATTTGGAATGGGGCGGCGCGACGGGTGGCAGGGAAGGGTCCAGGAGGTGTCAGAGGAAATGTACGACTATTTGACTTGCGTGTATAGGTATGACAGCGACTGGAAGGGGGTGGAAGGCGCGGGAAGGCGCTGGGCGGTGGGTTCCAGAGGTGGCGGTTGATTTTTCGGACGGTGAACAGTGTTTTGCATGGGGAGGGCAGCAGCGAGTAGGTCGGCAGCAATTTCGGGCTGGGTTGGGTCGGGCCAGGTGCGAAATTGGGCTGGGAAGGGCCAAGGGGAGGCAAAAATCCAAGAAACCAAGAAATCAAAAGAATTCAAAATTTTGAAACTTCAGTTTTATCTCAACCTACCTCCTTAAAAAGAATCTCGACCTCGAGATTCACAGGGTTCAAAAAGTAGGTTGGAAAAATTCTTGCTGCAGGTCTAATTTCTTTTTCCCATGTCACTTCATCCATTGGGTAATTCTGTCACTAAACTGTGTGAAATCGGACACTCGCACTTCTCAACTGTCCTTTTGTGACTTCCAAAGTCAACTTCAGTTTCACATGATATGTCAAGTCATCTTGTAACTTATACTCTCCATTGAGGCTTGTCTTGCAGGTTAGTGTAGATGCTTCCGTAATATGTGATATATGAAATACATTATGTGGCTTGACTAGGTCACGTATGCAAGACAGAGCTCATCGTTCATACCGTACCTAGGGTTTAGAGACTTCGATAGGTAGAGCTTCTCTGGCTTCGCTGCCACATCGTACGGTCAAGGCGAGAGCTTCTCTGTACCATGAGGGGGATTTCTAGAGTTATTCATTCACGACATTATTGCTGGCGGCTCATAGTTCGGCATGTCTTAGCTAAAGGACATCGACGCTTACTAGACCTAGCCTGCTGTTCCTTAACCTACTGGACCACCGCCGCCATTGAACAAACGGAATGGTCTCCATACCTCCTTCGAATCGAGACGCAAGTTCTAGGCCGACTGACGTACTCTACGGGACATATTTGTGCTCGACGGAAGGCAAGATCACGCACGGGGAGGAAGACGCGGCGAGGAGATAGTAGTGGCTCAGATGGGTGAGCCATATTGCATCCTGTGCGATGCATTTTTTATATTACATGTACTTCTATAAATATTTGTAATGTGTAAAGTTCTCAAAAAATAGACAATTACTACGACTGTGTCAGGATACTGTACATAAAATTTTGTAATTTTTGCAGCTCGTTTGCTACATGTGACATCCCTTACAAATATTGTAATCGTACGAATTTTTGAGCAATATTTGCAATGGATAAAATTGACAAAAAATTACGCAGTTAAGCACGTTGTGTCGAGAGGTTGCATATAAAATTTTGTAATTTTCGAGGTCATTTTCTATATTTAAAAATTTCAACAAATAGTATGAAAAATAAGGCAAGTAATTAAACCTTTAAATTAGCTGGCTTAATTACCTACTATCTGGTGGCAGATCCACTCGTCAGCTCTGTGGCAGCGCCGCCTGGCCACCGGGCGGCAAAAATACCATTTTTGCTAATACGGTAGGCATATTGCCATTTTTGAAATTACGGGTGTAAACAGTGCCAAATGAGGATTGCTATGTATAAGAAGATGTATCCGAGTATAACAGATATAATATAGGGCCTGTTCTTTTTGGTTGCGGTTGATGGCTTTTTGGCTGTTTGCGACAGAGATTGCAGAAAGAGAGATACTCACTTGCGATTTTTGATGGTACATATATTAGTTTTTTAACGTGTACTACAATTAACTTATAGACTCCATTTTAAAAAAAAATACTCCGTTTAAAAATTAGTTACTATAACAAAAACTAAAAACGACTTTTAGAAACCGCAAAAGAACCAGGCTTGTCTAATGTTATTTTCTCATACTAACTTTCTTTGTACGCCACTAAAAAAATTGGCCGTGGTGACTTGCATCTGGGGTTACGACACGACCAATCAAGTACGTCAAACAAAGGAGTCCCCATCTAAAAAAAAGAGTCCCGGCCCAACGACTACTGGAGTACTGGGTCAGATGAGACTAAGGTCAACGCTTATGAACGGTGCTTGACTTAGCATCGACACATGGCGATCGTCTGATTCCCCAAACAGAGCGCATTATTCAGAGAACACAAAAAGAAAGTAGCAACGGTTAACTATTTATGGTGGTGTCCAAGGAGTACTCGTATTTTTTGAGACTAAAAGTAGTTAGATTTTTTTGAATGTTAGATTTCCATCCAACACTTTAGATTTGGAGTAGTCATATTTTTTAAGATGTACGGATGATTTATTGGATGAAAATTCAACGTTTCAGATTTATTTTTTTAGAGGGGTATGGAGAATTCGTTAGATAGAGATTCAATACCTCAAAAATATAGATGTTCACAATTCAAAAAATACTTAAGTGTTCCTTAGCACTTCGCACTATGTATTGCTTGATACATGTCGAATCTCGATCACGCACTTGTTCCAACATGCCACTCTTTATTTATAGGTCGTGACCGTCCTGCCGGAGAGGCACTACTATCCTTCGTTTTCGTTGATGATTGATGGTGGTGATAATCAGGGCGGTCCCTGGCCGGAGCAACCTTCAGGCGGGCAGATCGGCGGGCGCCGCGGGCAGGACGGACCGCGACAGATCGGCATCGGCGGGCGTCGCGGGCAGAACGGACGGCGACAGATCGGCCGCGGTGGGAAAGGCCGTTTTGGAGCTGAAAAGAGACATGCAAGTTCATGCATGTGTTGATCAGTACCTAACCTCCATGTGCCAACTGCACATACAACGCGAGCACGAGGCCATGTAAAAGCAAGGACTACTCACGAGGAGGGGTGGACGGCGCCGGCGGCGGAGGAGACGGCGTCGGGAGGTGGGGTGGCGGGCGCCGCGGGCAGAACGGACTGGGACAGATCGGCGGCCGTGGGAAAGGCCGTTTTGGAGCTGAAAAGAGACATGCAAGTTCGTGCATGTGTTGATCATTAGCTAACCTCCATGAGCCAACGGCACATACAACGCGCGCGCGAGGTCATGTAAAAGCAAGGACTACTCACGAGGAGGGGTGGCCGGCGCCGGCGGCCGAGGAGACGGCGTCGGGAGGAGGGGTGGCGGGCGCCGCGGGCAGAACGGACTGGGACAGATCGGCGGCCGTGGGAAAGGCCGTTTTGGAGCTGAAAAGAGATGCAAGCTCATGCATGTGTTGATCATTAACTAATATCCTCCATGAGCCAACTGCACATACAACGCGCGGGCGAGGCCATGTAAAAGCAAGGACTACTCACGAGGAGGGTTGGACGGCGCCGGCGGCGGAGGAGACGGCGTCGGGAGGGGGTGGCGGGCGCCGCGGGCAGAACGGACGGCGACAGATCGGCCGCGGTGGGGTTGGGAAAGGCCGTTTTGGAGCTGAAAAGAGACATGCAAGTTCATGCATGTGTTGATCATTACCTAGCCTCCATGTGCCAACTGCACATACAACGCGAGCACGAGGCCATGTAAAAGCAAGGACTACTCACGAGGAGGGGTGGCCGGCGCCGGCGGCGGAGGTGACGGCGGAGGGACGAAGCCGCAGGGCGGCGCCGGGACGTACCAGCAGAAGTGGCCGCTCGTGTTCGCCAGCCAGAGCACCACGGCGAGCTGCAGGAGCAGGAGGAAACGGCCAGGACGCAGCAGCGCCATCATGCACGTACGTACGCGCCAACTCTCGCACTGGTCGTGTTCGTTCCGCTCGCGTGCCTGTTACGATTTATAGAGGCGAGACGCCGAAAATTGAGTTTTTGGCAGTATTGGCATCTTTTTGTTGTGTTTTAAAAAGAATAGCATTTCTCACGTAGAAATAGCAGATTTGATGTTTTCACCGTATAGCCAGTGTGCGACAGCGATGTGCACGTGACAACGTCGTAAGACCGCAGACCGTTGCGGCCCTCCCTCACCACACGGCCGGCCACCATGAGGTAGCCTGCACGCCCGCACGGCCACTGTGCGGTAGCCAGTTAGGCCGAGTTAATCAAGGTTCTTAATTGCGATCAGCAAATTCATTTCAGTTTATCACTTGTACGAATTTTTAGATATAACAAATAAGTTTAAAAACTTACAAAAATTTTTGTGGAGCCTCCCGACACAGCGTACTTGATTGTGTATTTTTTATAAATTTATTCATTCTGAATTTTACTCAAAATTCATTTAAATGTACTATTTATAGGATTTTTAACAACAAAAATGAGCTGCAAAAATTAATTTTTTTTGAAGGATCCTTACATAGTGGACTTTGTCGGGACCTGGAACAACAACTCCAAGTCCCTCTGTGTAAATCGCACTATTCCAAGAAAAGCTAGTGCACACAGGGTCACAGTAATGTATATCATACAAAAATCACCACAAAATATTATTAATATGAAAATACGGCCTTATGGCCAAGTCTTACAATAACATGGCACAAGGCCAACAGAAAATAAAAGCAGCGGAATAACGGCAGAGGTAGCAGGTCAGCCCATCCAGCCTCCCACAAGCGAATGACTGAAAGACGCATCCTATTCGCTGAAGTAGTCCTCACCATCGTAGTTGCCGTCGAAGTCTGGCAACAGGTTTAGCAAGGTGAGCACATAAAGTACTCCCAAGGTAAGCACATAAGTACTTACGCAAGTTACACCAGGAGTTTTAACAGAGTGAATGCATGCATAGGGATAGCAAAGGAAGGCTTATTAAGTCTATTTATGCGAAAAGCAGTACTGAATTTAAATACAGCAACATAAGTGCAAAAGCTGAATTTTTAATACATCATATGAAACAATATTTTAACCAAAGTATTATCGTTAGTGTAGGCTCCGACCTACACTAACCTAACCACGGGCATCCCACCCGGACCATTGTCAAAACCACTGTTGTTTGTCCGAAGAATCAAGTTTTATAAAAACCAAGTCTAATCTATGAAAACTCTACTCAGCATGTCCATGACCGTGGACACGGCTATCCAGGATAGATTAAAACTCTGCAGAGGTGTACAACTTTACTCACAAGATATTCCCTCTCACTTGAGCCACGTGATAAACACACTACCTTAGGTGTGCGGCGGAGAGTTCATGACAAGGCTGTTCCGATGATCCATAGCCAAAATAATCACGCCGCTACTAAGGTTTCACCACAATTCGAATCCATGAGTTGGAGCCCCTCTGGTGCCATGTGAGACTTCTCGCGGCCTACGCCACGCTCACATTCAGTCTATAGCAAAACTATATTTGGAACTTCACAAATTACTTAGTCAGGTTCATCCCATACCGGACTTGTGGTAGTACGAAGTGACTTCATAAAATGAATCACAGAAACGGTCCTTAAGCTGATTTAGGCTCAACCACATACTCACATGCACGACAATCAACCAGGTATCACCAAACATGAGGCATGCCGGCACCCACCACCTAACCATTAGCTTAAGTCCAAATCATAAGTTTCTATTTTCACTTTTAAACAATTTTCATAAATCATCCTTGACTCACCGAAGTCAAGATTTCAAAAGGAACTGTCATTTCATGTGAAATAGTTGATCCCACCTAAAATCACACTAAGCCAGGCTAAGCATTTCTATAAAATTTCTAGTCAATACTATGGTACTAACTGGTTTTCAACTAGGGTGACAAGGTATATGAATTTGAGATTCAAATTGGCCATATACAAAGGATTATGGGTATATCTAACATTTAAACTGAATTTAGATTAAATTTGAATAGAAGTACGCATGCATATATAGTAAAATAATATAAATAAATTTGAAATATTACGTTCAACATGGTCAAAGGTGTAACTTGCCTTGATCGAAGCCTTGCTGAGAATCGTCGAACTCGAACTCTCCAGAATCGTCAAAATATAACGTAAAGAGCCAATTCAAAAGAAATTTAAAAACAAAATTTAAATAAACTCAAAATTTCAAAATGATTCCAGAAATGGATAGATCATGATTTTAGAAAAATTTAGAAATTTGAATGGGTCAATTTGGAGTTAAAATGAGAAAGTTATAGCCTTCCAAAGTTTTAATACAATTAAAAAGAAAATACCCAATTTCTGGAATTATTTTTAAACCAAAAAGGCATTTATGACGTCGGCATGAATTTTTTTTCTAAAGGAAAATCTGAAATATGACGTCCGCAAGGTAAATAGGTTTTCGGCCGAATTATTTTTATATTGGAAAATCAGTTTTATTGCGTTAGCATGACGTCTGCTGGAATTTTTGGATTTATTTAAAATCGGTAGGGCTGACGTGGCAGAGGGGGGCTGACGTGGCCTCCACGTGGCTGCCACTTAGCACCCCGTGGCCGCTTCGTGGCTGCCACGTCACGGCAATATGCCGACGTGGACAGCCACCTGGCTGCCATGCTACCTCCAGCTCGGCCCGACGTGGCCTGGCCGGCGGCGGCGGCGCTCGGGGCCCGAAGGTCACCGGTGCTCCGGCGGGCGGCGGCGCTGGCCGACGGCGCCAAAACGTAGAGAGGAGTGAGGGGAGTCGATCGGTACCGCGCACGAGTCCCGGGGGTGGCCGGAGCGGGTAATCAGCGGAGAGGGGCGGCGGTCGGAGGAGGGTTCACGGCGGCGGAGGAGCTCCGGTGGCGCAGAAGCTCGGGGTAGCGGTCGTCGGGGATCGCCGGGGCACGAGCAACGTTGGGGAGGCGTCGGTGCGGTTCGGGGAGACCGGAGGCGGTGGCGATTGCTTACCGGAGTCGTCGGAGCCGCGGAGAGGAAAATCGGGCCTGGGAGGTCCTTGGGGCTTGAACACTTGAATTGAGTAGAGAGGGGGAGGCGGTGTGGAGAGGGGATCCTCGGGGAGGGCTTATATAGGCCGAAGGAGGTTGTAACGGGTGCGCAGTACGCCGGAGTGGGAACGGCCGGAGAGGATGAATGCGACGGAGTAAAAGGGCGTAATTGGGGCTAATTATACCTCACACGGATGCGGGGAGGTGGCAATCTGAATCTGCAGCGGTGCGGGGGAGTAAATGGCTAAGAAACCGAAGCTTTTAAAGCTTCGATTTTCTGTTAATGGCGGCGGCAGCGGCGGGGATCGCGCGGGGAAGAAGGAAACCGATCGAGGACGATGGATCTGACAGGCGGGGCCCGCCGGTCAGCGAGAGAGCAGAAAAGGAAAGGGGTGGGGTGACGGTCAGATGCGCGACAAGTGGCAAAGGGGGAGGATGCAGGCTGTTGGATCCGAGCGAACCGTTAAGTGAGAGGGGAGGGCCAGGATTCAATCCGGCAACGGGGATGAGATCTGGGCCGCTGGGGTCTTGGGCGAGGGGTTAAGTGGCTATGGACACATGGGATTGAATCCGGCAACAACGGACAGCACGGATCGCTCCACGCATCGGCCAGAGAGAGAGGGAGGGCGGGCGAAGCGGTAAGTTGGTGCGGACGGCTGAGATTGAATCGGGCGGGGCAACGGACGGCTCGATGCGTGACACACGTCGGCTCGGGAGGAGGGGAAGGCGGGGTGAAACGGTAAGTGATATCGGACGGCTGAAAACAAATCCGGTGGCGGGAGGATCGCTCGATGCTCGACACTTGGCAGCCCGAGAGAGGATTTTGGAATTTTATTTTATTTTTGATTTTCATAAATGAGTTGAAGGCTTTAAAATACTCAGAAAAATACCAAATAAATTTTAAAAATTCCAAAAAAATTCAGAGAACCTTCTGGGACTATTTTAGACTTAATAAAAATATTTTCAACACATTTTGATATTTAGATTTTGCAAAAACACAAATTGGTTTTAGGAGGAGAGTTTTAAATCTTTATAAAATCCTGATAATTACAGATTTTGACTTTAGGAAGATGAAATACATTTATTTTGACTTTCATAAAATACAGTAAATTCATTTTGGCCTTTATAAAATAGAAAATTTTAATTTTCTCAATTCAGGGCTTTGGAATAAAATCTAGGAAAATCCAATAAACATTTTAATAAAGGAATAAAATTTTTGGGATGTTACAGACTTGATTTTGTAATTTTTCTAGAAATTTTTTTGTGAAGTCTTTGGTTTTTGGACCAATTCACTCTTGGATGGCTATTTTTCCGTGGAAGGGGTCAGCCGGCTGGGCACGGAACCACAGCCGGGCATGGGGATGGCGGCATTCTGTGCTACCAGAGTGTAGGAACCGGCTTTCAGTGCTACCGGGGTGTAGGAACTGGCTTTCCACACTATCAAGGGGTAGGAAGTACCTGGCCACTTCCCGTGGCGCCCATGCACGTGAACTTGCCGCCACCCGTACTCTGAAGTTGGTGGCCCCACCCGCGCGCGAAGATTTGGCACACTCCTGACCGCATTAAGTGGAGGCTGTCTAGTTTGCATTATTTGTTCTAACACTCCCCTAGATGTCGAGATGAGCCAAGTGAGTGCCTCTTCATCGGCACCTATAGTGTTTTGCCCAAAATACAATATGCTTGTGGTACAAAAGATTTTAGGGACGACGCCCAAGAATCCTGGACACAACTACTACAAGTGCCCCTTTTACTCAGTGAGTTAGTTTAGTTTGGGTTGCTTCCAATTGTACTCCAGATGTTAGGAAACATTTGTTTTATTGAATTATAGGATGGTCCGGCGGTTGCCAATTCTAGGTGTGGGAAGATAAAATGAGCACTAGGCATGATATTTTTCTGGAGGAGGAAGCTATGATAGGGGGTAGGGAAATTGTGGAGATGAGACATCATTTTGATAGATTGGAGAGCAAGATGAATTTAACATTGTGTGTTATTTTCTTTCTTATGTTTGTCGTTATCTGGAATGTATAGTGCTATGAGTGTTATTGTGATTCATGTGTTCAAATGCAATGTAGTAGGGTTTTATGATTTCATGTGACTTGTTTTGTAGTAAGTTTAGCATGACATGATTACTCCAGGTAAGAGACACCCTTGAAGAGTTTAGGCCACCGCCTGGCCTCCCTCCTCCGCACATCTGTTGCCCTATCACTTCGGGCAGCCTTTGAATTAGGGTTTTAGGGTTTGTTATGCGTGATGCGAGCAGCCATTTGAGTTAGGGTTTTAGGGTTTATTGTGTGTGATGTGAGTAGCTGCTTGAGTTAGGGTTTCAGGGTTCTATGCGCATGATGCGAGCAGCTGTTTGAGTTAGGGTTTTAGGGTTTTATGTAAGTGTTTTTGAAAAAGTCATCATTTCATGTGCCTCGGCCAAAACGTTCGTCATTTTATGCGCGTGGGCATCATTTCATGCACGTGACCGGGAAGCGGGATTCCCGCTTAATGCGAGAAGCCAATTTCTACGCCCCGGTAGCGCAAAAAGCCAGTTCCTACGCATCAACAGCGCGGAAAGCTGCCACCCCCCGCGCCCTTCCGTGGTTCTGGCGCCTGGTCAGCTCCTTCCAAAAACCGAAGGCTCCATAAAAAATTCTGAAAAATTACAAAATAAGTTTACACCACTTCCAAAAACCGAAGGCTCCACAAAAAATTCTGAAAAATTACAAAATAAGTTCACTGTAAGGATTCTTTAAAAAATTCTAATTTTTGGAGCTCATTTTTATATTAAAAATTCCTATAACTATACAATTAAATGAATTTTTGAGTAAAATTCAAAATGGATAAAGTTATGAAAAGGTTACACAATGAAGTACGCTATGTTGGAAGGCTTCACAAAAACTTTCATCGTTTTTGAGCTTATTTGATATATCTAAAAATTCATACAAGCGTAAACCGAAATGAATTCACTAATTGTAATTAAGAACCTTAATTACCCCAGCCTAATTGGCTACCGCACGGAGGCTGTGTGGGCGTGCAAGCCACTACACGGTGGCCGTGTGGTGAGGGAGGGCTGCACGGTGGCCGTGCAGTCTTGCGACGTGTCGTGCGCACATCGCTGCTGCCCGGTGGCTGTGCGGTGAAAGCGCCAAATCTGCCATTTCCCTGCGAGGGAAGCTATTCTTGCAAAAATGCAACAAAAGGTGTCAATACTACCATAAACTCCCAAAAATCACATGATATTTCTGTAGGATTCGGTACAGGTAGTCTCAGGGGTGAATGACGTTTTAAAAAATCTTTCTCCAAGTGCAATTCAGTGCTGCGAAAAACACAAGCCTAGAAGCTATTCTAAAGTCAACAGCTAAAGATCACAAAGTCACCTGAGACAATAATCTCACCAATCTAATCATCGGCCGGGGGGCTGTCGAACTGCTCTGATCACAAACATGTCACCAGTTGGACCAGTCAGGGCAGTCGGACCACTCGGATCATGGCGGTCGGACCACTCGGATCATGGTCGTGCCATGTCGCTTGCGGGCAGTGCCATGCGGGGCTGGCAGCGGCCGTGCCATGCTTGTTTTTTGCACGATGCAGTCAACAGTCCCTCTTTTTTCAATCATCCCATCGTCATTGTGCCGATGACTCCAAGTCAGTTCACAGAGATTAGAAGAAATTTGCACTGTGAAATGCAAATCAATCTAGAATTCAAGATTGTACGGAATAAACGTAATCTAGATAGCGATTCAATCTATAAGTGTCGTGCTTTGACAATTACCTTTTGATCCACGAAGCGATTCATGCTGATAATGTGTTGAGGAACAGTCGCTGATGAGTCCAGTCCGAGTGATTCCTCCTATGCAAGAGAGATAGATCAATCACATAATAAAGCAATGTAATAGAATAATAAATTGAACATAAGAAATGGGAGAACTCCTCTTTTTTATTGCTTTTTCACACAACATACACTTTACAATGATTAGAACCCTTATTTATAGACTAAGTGGTGGATGTCCACTAATAGATCAGGCTTGCAAGTCCAGGCTCAGATTTCCCGACTCTTTCTTTGTGCCCAGACGAAGACCAGACCTATTTTTTTTTTTTTTTGTGGTCGCTCCACTTCTTCTCCCTATCAGTTTCACATAACTTGGCACGATGCTTGGTTTGATTTATAACCACTGGGCATCTTAATTTAGAGTTATAAAAATTAACGATCGATAAAAGTCGTATCTTGGAAACTATAAAAAATAAAAAACTTCCAATAAAAAAGAACGAATGAAATATATGTACTCGGATTCCACACATAAGGACCATAACGGTACATGTTTGAATCAAAGAGAAGCATTATATAGGTCGAATTCCTCTTCATATTCGCAGGCTATTCTGTGCATAAATTTTCGCTCACATGTATCTAACCCTATTTGTAGCAAGAAATGAAATGATTTCCAAAGAAGAAAATGGCTGTCCAGAAATTAAGCATAAATTTGGCAGAAATACAAAAACTCCCTTTTATTTTCCTTCGATTTCTTTGGTTCCAAACGGGACTTAAGATCGATCAAGCCTTGCAAACGGGGCTTAACCTGTATCCATCGGATGAAGACTGGGCAATCCGAATTGACGACCTGACCTGTATCCATCGGATGAAGACCGGACAATCCGAATTGACGACCTAACGTGCACCAAGTCTTCAGAAGTCAGCACCTGTTTCGTTAGGGGGAGGGCATTCATCTGGATCCCACTCCATGTCCATAGATGGTGGCTGGGAGGTGAATGGAACAAGTGACATCGATCCATCCGGTGGAGCTCGATTCCCATGCGCACTAGCTACTACTCGCTGCATGCGCAGCTCGTAGTCTCGTAGCTACTACCTTAGCTGCTTGACTCATCTCCGAACAAGACGGCTCACACTTCTGCTCAGCATCGAGTTGACTAAAATGGGAAAAGACTTGGAAAATATCACCAATTCAGCCGCCAACGATGATCACTAGCTAGCAACGGTACACTGCTATAGCACCGTACTGATATCTCCAGCCGGGGTGAAAATTAAGAAATTGTGAGATCACATGTAGGTCACTCTATATCATATGACGAGTATTTAACTTTGCTTATGCTTTGTTATCAAAGTTTGAGTTTGATGTTATGTCAATTGTTCTCTGTTTTTTCTTTGTTATCAGCTAGACAGTGGTCTAGTCGGCCCACAGAGGCGGTCTAGCCTATTTGTTGGAGCGTTTGACCGACTGTGGGCAACGGTCCGACCAAAAATGCAGTGCGATCAATTTTTAGTTGATGGTTACGTTAATCCCAGAGAGATGCTTGTTGCGTTGCATGGAGTTTTGGGAATGGTGTAACCGGCCTTATGATGGTGGTTCATCTGGAGGTCCTCGGGCAGTCTGACCAACATAATTGCCTCGGTTAGACCAGTCCCATGTTACTGGTAGGTTTTAAGTTGGTTTATGATGGTCTGACCAACTGTTGGTTAATGATCATACCAGCCTCTGGTGAAATTGAGTGAGTTGAATTGGTTTTGGTTGTGTTAGTTATGGCATGAATCCATACATTGTGGGAATTTTAACGTGGGTGTAAAGTGGTGTATGTTTGCATCGGTTATATTGGTGAGAGTTAAGTGTATATCATTTATACTCAGGATGGTTTCTTCTTTTTTGATGTGCTCGGTACTTAGTGATTGTTACATTCGATGACAAGATCGAGGCTAGGAGAGGTGTCCTGAGGCCATGGTGGGTCGTTGGGTGGAGCATCATCTCAAGCAAAGAAGTGTGAAAGAAAGACAGGGATCATGATGAAGTAATTGTATAGATAGAGTGTGCCATTGGACTTCAACATTTCAAGTGATAACGGTCTTCAAAGTAGACGTACGATCTTGGTGACAAGTCATTGGATATTACGGACTTCGTTGTGGTGGTTGCTTCGAGGAGAAGCACCGTAGGGGCGATGGGTGACAATTGAGGAAATTGTTTGATACCAGCTGAAGAGGCAGTTTGAAAAACCGCGGTGGTTGTCTTAGGTGGTTTAGATTACGTCTTGAAGGATAGAGCGTCTTATCGGGCTATTGGAGTCATGTAAAAGTTATGCTTTGAAAGGCGTACAAGTGTGTGTGTGTGTGTATAACTCATTTGTGTATGAATTACTGAGTTTTGTCATTTGTAAGTGGTTGTATCCACTAAGAATATGCTTACTATTAGTGTTTGGTGGGAGGTGAGGAGCCTCCACTATGTAAGCCCTTGTGTATGTTGAGAGAAGGATCATCACTTATGTTGAGGATAGAGAGGTTAGGGTTTTATTGTGTTGGAAACTTTGTGTATGTTAACTCTAGGTTTAGAGCTACATCCTTCATGAGAGAGTGGTTGTAAAATATTTCTCTCAAAGTGAAATGAACATCCAAACTTCATCCAAGTGAATAGTGTCATAGATTTCTCCTTGTGATTTTGATTTGCTTGATTCTTGTTTGGGTTTCATCTCCTCTTGATTTCTCTTAGTGTCAAGGATGTATAAAAGATAAGATATTTATTGGAGATCAGATCTCATTCATCTAAGCACGTGCTATGAAAAATTCTTGTGATTGTCTAGTTTTGCTTAAGAGAGAGGTGATCTTGGGGTTTTGATCTTGAGGGCATTTTGACTTGGATTTGTGCTATAATCTAACTTATTATCATATATGAGAATCCATCCAATGTCATCTAGATTATCAAGGAATCACAAGTAAGAGTAGATCGATGTTTCTATTTTTTTGTTTAATTTTGGTGTAACTTTTCTTGTTTTGGATAAAGGTCAGAACTTTGGCATTGATTTTCATAACCCATCATTGGAATAGGTTCCTGACATTCTAGAGAAGTTTTGTATCAAGTTTCATCATGTTCAAATCTTTGGTTTAAGAGTTAGACATTTTCTTGGTTATATGTCATGCTGTTTTTAGCTCTTTTTTGGCTAGTGGTTAGACTGCTGTGACTTGAGCTGTCTGACTGCCCTGACTAGTCCAATCGGTGACATACTTGCGATCAGACTAGGTCTACAGGGTGTGCACACTAGGTCCTTGCAACCCTTAAGTCTAGACAATCCTTTAATAAGGTCCCTATTATGGACTTAGTCAAGTGATCGAAGCCTATATGTCTAAACCTATGATGCCACAATACTAGATCAACTTATTGTTGTTTACATCCTTGAGTATGAACTTGTTGTTTACATGCACAGTGCCCTTCGCCGTTACGGTCCCAGTAGAAGCATCCCCAAACATGATCAGCTTATTATCAGATGCACGAGGGAGGAAAACCATTGAGAATCTCTAGTCATATGTCGAGGACACCCATAGTCAATAAGCTACGCATCCTCTTTCCTCACTTGATAGACCAATAGGGCATAAGGAGGAAATATCGGTGCCTCAGTACTGGGGGTTAGTAGCATAGTTGTCATTACCATGCCAGATGCCATACCGGTTTGATTCTTGGAATGGTACGTTCCGGTACTAGTCCATACCGGTGCACCATTTTCGGATTTAATATAATAATACAAGTATATATATTTATAAGTATATATTTGTTTAATTATACATACACCAAATGTCACTTGTAATATTATTTTAAATACTTAGTAGTAGTATCAAATATAACATATAGTTCAATAGATGGTATTATTAATTCCACCGGTATGGCCGGTATCAAAGTCGATATTAGTCGGTATCGAGCCGATATGACCAGTATTGAGGCCGATATAGTATATACAGTTACTTTGTACTGGTTTAGGTGATGGTACGGTATATACTAGTCGGTATGGCTAGTATGGAATGGTATTTACAAGCTTGGTTAGTAGTGAAAAACTTAGGAATCTATTACTGAGCCACACGATATCTAGGAACAATAGTAGAGGCAAGAATAAAATGGTTAGTATGGAAATCATGAGGATACACATGAGAACCACCTAGACCTCTTCAAATCGGCCTACCAAAAGGGCTAGTACTTCCCCTGTCTAGATGGTACTCATAGTCTAGCCTGATGATATCCTAACCCAAAGCTTTGCCTAGAATCACCAAAGGAGTCAAATAAGTCATCTACAAACTGTAACATCATGATTTTCAGAGCCTTTTTGAAGCTTTTAAAATAAAATTCACCATTTGAATTTTTCTGGATTTAATACAAGCTTAAATCAAATTTATTAATAAATTAAAAGGATTTAATATGGCTAAAACAAATATTAACATTTGCTAGAAATATTTTATTTGGGTTCCTTGTGTCTCAAGGAATTTTTTGAAATTTTTTATGATTTTTTTGGATTTATTTACTATTTTCTAGATCTCATTTGATTTTATTTGAATTTCTAAAATAGAAAAATCCCCAAAAATTCTATAAATAGTAATGGGTCGGCCCATTACTATCCATTCAGCCCACCAAGCCTCAGCCGTTCGATTTTCTCTCTACCACGCATCACTCATCCAACTATAAATTGAAGCCTGCCATCGAATCTTGCCTGATGCCACGCATCAGCTATCGAAATCACCTCGTTACTATTCATTGGTGCTTTCTCCGCCCGCCGTCCGATCTCCCTCCGTCTGCCAAGTGTCGCCAATCGGGAATGCCATCTACTGTTGATCTCCTTCCCGGCTTCACTGCCGCATCCATCCTGGACTCTGCTGCCACTCATCATCTCCGTCTCAAACTTTGAGTTGTGTCGCCCATGGACTCTCGTCTTTCATGCATAAAAGGCGTGCCACCCCCTCCCGTCGTTCTCCGTGTCTCACAACCACTTCGCCCTCGCGTCTAAGCCACCCGTGCGTCGACGTCTCCGCTGTCGCTGTCATCTGTTGTTCGAGTTGTTGCCGCCTTCGTTTTTGCCTTCAGCCACCGCCGTCGATCTCACGCCGAAGGTCTCCACCATTGTCGCCATCTACCAAACTACCGCTAGTGAGTTCCCGCTTTGGCCGAACCCCGTCTCACTTGTCCGACGCTCTTATCGTTCAGATCAACCGCAATGCCACCTCGGTTCATGTGCACGACCGCCTCACCATCACAACTTGCCCATTCGGTCATCCCGTCACTTCGCATCCTGCAACCAACCACCGAGCGATGCATGTCATCACCGTTTGGACCGTCCAAACGTTCACATGCCTCAGGACCATTCGATTATTGTTGGACCGTCCAATCGTTGTCAACATTCGGACCTTCCAAACGACCTCAACCCTTTGGACCATATGATCGTCTTCGGTCGTCCGATCATCATCATCATTCGGACAGTTTGATCATCGTCACTCCTCCGCTATCCGATTGTCAGACCATTAGAACATCCTCACCCCTCGGCATCCCGATCATCTTCATTGTTCAGACTATCCGATCGTCGCTGCCCAGCCGAGTCAACCGTCCACACCAGTTGCCACCTCAGCCCTAATCCTATGTGTCTACCACATGTTGTGCCACGTGGATGCCACGTCAGCCAATCGAGCCATCCCGGTGCCAAGCCAGCAAGCCATGTGTCTGCCACGTCAGCCCTAGCTGTCATGTCACCTCAACCATGCACAATACACTATTCCAAGAGCTGAGTCCACCGTAGACCGGTTTTTTCATGCACAGAGTTCACAGTATAGTAGAATTTCTGATTTTTCAGTATTTTTCTTTAGGTTTAATTTTTCAAGAGCCCGTTCTCTTACGTCCTAGCTCCGATTGACCCCGTTCTTTTTTAAATTCATCTAAAATTGAGCTCTACCTTTTTATTCTAGTTTTGGAGTTTTTAGAGTTTATTTGAATTTTATTTGATTTTATTTGTGCCTTGTTCATTTTCTCTCTCATTGGATCGTGTCTTCGAAGGAGTGAACGCACAACCAGAAAATCAAGAATTCATAACTGAGTAAGGCCAAGGTAAGTCATGTTCTTTGATCATGTTGAACCTACTTTATAATATATTATTTAGCTATTTTATTTTAAATTATTATGCATCGCTAATTTATTACAAACCCTTGTAATTGCTACCTGAGACTTGGAAGGGGCACGTAACAATATATAGGTTAGGTATCATAGTCCTTAACGAAGAAATGAACAGAGTCTTAGTCGGTAATAAAATAGAGACCTATTAGAAACTGGAATAGTAACCTTCTTGGAGATAAGAACAGTACCCCGCTCAGAGTCTCAGAAGGTAACAGTGAAGAGTTGTAGTCGGAAACACCTCAAGTAGCCACATCTAACTTCAGTCGGCGTAGAGTCCATCATGGATACGAAGATGGTTATAATCATAATCTCCGACCAATTCGCATTGCTGAGCAAAATCTGATCAGACTTTTTAAACGGTCGAAAAGACCAATAATGATTGGACCCGGCTAAAAGTGTCAGACCCGATCAGATTCGGATCACAAAAGACAACAACATACTTGAGACGGCTTCATCTCCACAAGAACCGCCTTCACGGCCTCATAATCCCGTCCTATATCCCGTCCTAAAAGTGTTACAGGGGCAGCTACCGAGTGAGTTTAGCTCTCTGCATAACCTAGAGGCACTCTTCAGTGGCATAATAGACTCATGGGAAGCATCCCATCCCATCCAGTTCGCATTACCTTACAGGAGAGATTCCCCCTGAGATAGCAAACCTAGGCAATCTCGCCGTGCTTGGCCTAGGTTCCAGTCAGTTCTCAGGACCCATCCCAGCCACACTAGCAAACCTCTCGGCGTTGCTCTTTCTTGGTGTCTCCACAAATAACTTGACAGGAACCAGACCACCATTGCAAGGCTTGTTGTCTCTCGTTGTCCTTCAATTAGATACAAACAGCCTCGAAGGAAGCATCCCAACTTGGTTAGGAAACCTCTCATCATTGCTTACTTTGATGAGAAGCTTACAACTCTTTCTCTAGCACATAACAATCTTCGAGGCCCCGTACCGCATGCTATTGGAAACCTTTATTCCTTTAAGAAGCTTTATATAGACTACAATGAACTAGAAGATGTTTTACCTCCTTCGGTATCCAATCTTTTCTCTCTCGAAGAGCTTGACTTACAAAGCAACAACCTAAGCGGGTCATTTCCACTTGACTTAGGCAACACCCTACCAAAGCTCCAATTATTCGTAGTAGATGAAAATCAATTTCATGGCGAATCAGCTCGAAACAAGAAATAATTTTGATTGGGGTTTCATGTCTAGCCTGACTAACTGCAGTAATTTGTTGTTATTATATATTGGTGACAACAAGCTTAGAGGCGAGCTACCAAACTCAATTGGCAATCTTTCCACACATCTGGAGTATTTTGACACCAGTAACAATAATATAAGTGGGAACATACCTGAAGGGATAGGGAATTTAGTCAACTTGAAGTTCCTAGATATGAAAAACAATCTTTTTCAGGGCACTATTCCAACCTCTCTTGGAAAACTAAAGAAGTTGAATCGATTAATTATAGCTATCGAATAACTATCTATCAGGACCCATCCCATCAATTAGTAGCAACCATACAATGCTAAATGTGCTAGATCTTGGAGGCAATGCACTTGGAGGAGAAATAACACCCAGTCTCTTCAATCGTCCTTTAGAACAGTTGATCTCTCGTACAACAGTTTAACTAGTTCGATACCTAAAGAACTTTTCCTCATCTCTACCTTGTCCGACTCCATGTATATACATCATAATTTATTAACCGGAAGTCTGCCTTCTGAGCTGAGCGATCTAAAAAATCTTGGAGCACTGATTTTTCTAACAATATAATTTCTGGAGAGATGCCCAATTCCATTGGTGAATGTCAAAGCTTACAGTACCTCAACACATCTGGAAACATCCTTCAAGGCCCAATTCCACAGTCAATAGGAGAACTGAAGGGCCTCATGGTGCTTGACCTCTCCCACAATAATTTATCCGGGGGCATCCCTGAATTTCTTGGGAGTTTGAAAGGCCTTTCTTCGTTAAATCTCTCGTTCAACAAATTTGAAGGTCTAGTTCCGAAAGATGGGGTATTTCTCAATGCAACTGCAATATCGATAACGGGAAATGATGGCCTGTGTGGTGGTATCCCTCAACTGAAATTGCCACGATGCTCCAACAACACCACCAAGAAGCCATCTCGAAAACTTGTTATAATAATCTCCATATGCAGTGCAATTTTATCCATCACATCAGTTTTTGCACTATCCACATTCTACTACAGGAGCAGGAAGACGAAAGCAAACCTACAAACGTCACTCATCAGTGAGCAATATATGAGGGTTTCTTATGCTAAATTGGTCAGTGCAACAAATGGTTTTGCTTCCGAGAACCTCATCGGAGCAGGAAGCTTTGGCTCGGTGTACAAGGGAACAATGAGGAGCAATGACCAGCAGGTAGTCGTTGCTGTGAAAGTGCTCGACCTCACACAACGTGGTGCATCTCAGAGTTTCGTTGCAGAATGCGAGACTCTGAGGTGCGTTCGACATCGAAACCTTGTGAAGATACTGACCGTATGCTCAAGTATTGATTTTCAAGGACGTGACTTCAAGGCCCTTGTATACGAGTTCCTACCAAATGGAAATTTAGACAAATGGCTGCACCACCATCTCATGGAAGATGGAGAACACAGGGGGCTAGATCTCAGCACGAGATTGCAAATTGCAATTGATGTGGCATCCTCACTCGAATATCTTCACCAACATAAGCCATTGCCAATTCTCCACTGTGATCTTAAACCAAGCAACGTTCTCCTCGACAGTGACATGGTTGCCCATGTTGGAGATTTTGGGCTTGCAAGGTTTTTACATTAGGACTCCGAAAAATCAACTGGTTGGGCGTCAATGAGAGGAACAATTGGTTATGCCGCTCCAGGTGAGCTCCTCATTGCTATAGCTCTTTATTCTTTTGTAATATATCCCACAACAAAAGGTGAATTTCACTTAGATAAGTAGGCTTCAATGAAAAATATGAGAAGGCTTTCTTGGCATTTCACTTACTTTGATAAGCACTTTATAAACTAGCACAGTGGCCCGTCCACCTACGCAGGCACCATTTTAAAGTTTGGTTTTCAAAAGATACATTTCGAAATTAAAGTTAATAGTCGATGATTTTTACTGCTCGAGCACATATAAAATCATGTATTTTGAAGGTGTAATTATTTTGGAGAAATTGAAAAATATAGGAGTAGAAAAAGAATTGAAATGTATCATGTGTAATGCTTGCACTCCAAACCGGTCCTCATAATGAAAACAAAGACTTGATTGTGATGATGAGTGCATCCACCTCCCCACCTCTTGAGTTGATGAGATATTTTATGGATAAATATGTGCGTATATGCATATGTTACTCAGAGGATATTCTGTGGGTAATTTGATTATCCATGCATGTGTCTTGTGATAACACTCTATGTGGCTCGTTGATTGGATACAAATTATGTATGAAACTTTCATATTTTAGGGTAATTATCTTATGCATATTGGTTTTCTAAGTTTAGAACTTATATTATGTTTGTTTGAGATCTGTTGCAACGTATGGGCATTTAGCTAGTTAGAATAAAATTTGATAGGCAATTTTCTCTCTTATTTTAATAATACTTCCAGGCAAAAATAAGTGTCGTCCTAGAATGGATACCATTAAATTATTTTAAATTTGATCAATAATATATTTTTATTATTTAGATTGGAATATCAAAATAATATTAGTAGATTCATTTTGGAAAATGGTTTCATAATAATATAATTTTTTAGGTTATTTAAATTTAGTATAATAGAAATAGGTATCCAAAGTTATGTTCTTGGATACTAAGTTGCAGTCCAAATAACACATATTTGTGATGGGAGGTGTTATAGATTTTTTTTTGCCAGGGAGATAATTTCTACTGTAACTATGCCCTTGCATGGTTAGTTATTATACATCAGTATATGATTCTATAAATCTTAAAATTCTAAGAACACACGTTGATGTTTCATAACACACCAGACTTGAGTTATGTCTAATCTCAAAGAAAGGAAGAAATAAAAATATTTAAAAAAACAACTTTAACTGGTTAGCGTACCTGCGCATCACCCAAACATGGGCCACACACCTTCAATCGCCTGGATTCTAAACGTGTCTTTAACTGGTAAGTTCTTTCTCAATTTTCAATGCAAGCACACTGTTGTGTAAGAATCTCATGGATAAGTGCATATTCATTTATTATTCAGCGGCAACTGTTTCTGCTAATATTGCCATAGTTGATTCTATGTGGTTTTAGGTATATCCCGAATAGAATTTGACCATCAATACCAATCAAAGCATTACCATTACCATTATCTTCTGAACATTCTATTAGGTTGTTGTACGTAAGACTTTTCTGCAAGTATGCAGAAATAACCAGCATATTATGTGACACAACCACCCATTTTGCTGCCAATGAGCTAGATTTGTTAAAGTGTGATGCGATCTAAGTATTTGAAATAATTTCTGCAATTGAAGTCATGGCAAGACGCGCAAAGCGCGCCCGATGTTTTAGTACTATTGATGGAGATGTTCACCGGAAAAAGAGCAACAGACTGCGAGTTTGGAGAAGCCTTTGTCCTTTGCAAGTACGTTCAAATGGCATTGCCAGGCAGGGCGGCTAATGTTGTAGACCAGAATATACTACCAGAGACAGAGGATGGAGAAGGAAGCTTCTCAGGCTCTAACAGCACTAGAGGCACGGGAATTACCTGCATCGCATCGATTTTGCACGTCGGAATCTCCTGCTCGAAGGAGACACCAGCAGATCGTGTGCAAATCGGCGATGCTCTGAAGGAGTTGCTGGCAATACGGGACAAGTTTCAGAAACATTTGTCAGGTGAAATTAAGCGCATCGAGGCACTGAAGTAATCCAAGGTCTTTGTAGTTTGCACTGCATCCCCTTATGGTATCATGCTACAATCAACCAGATCAGTAAGGTGCTGCCAGTTGCCAACTGTTCTGCCAAGCCTGTATGGCATTATATATGAAGTATTGCCATTTGGGCATGATCACCACAGTATCACATTTGCAAACCACGTAACCTACCACTTTCATCTAGCCCTATTTTCAGGGTTCCTTCCATAGCTGAGTTTTTTTGTACTTGCTACTTTTGGACGAGTAATAACTTGTGGTAATCACGGAGATCGTGTAAACACGGTCGAGAAGACAGCCAAGCGGCGATGACTTGACTTGGGGAGAGAGGAGACTAGAGGCTAGGATGACCTTGTTTATTTCTTCTAGCTAAGGGCATGTTCTTTTGAGATGTGGTTTTTGGCTTTAACTATGCCTTATGGCTTTTAGCTGTTCGCGAGAGAGATAATAGAGAGATAGAGGGCCTGTTTGAAGTGGCTATGGTTTTTTGGCTGAAATTTTTGAATTTTAGTTGTTTGCGACAGAGATTACGGAGAGAGATAATCACTTACGATTTTGGATGGTACAGATGTTGAGCTTTTAACGTGTACTACAATTAACTTGTAGACTGTTTTGAAAAAAAAAATACTTCATTTAAAAGTTAGGTACTGTAACAAAAGCCAAAAGCGGCTTCAAACAAGCCCAGAGACTCGCGTGCGATTTTTGCCGACATAAATGAAGATGTTGCAGTGTGTACTGCAATCAACTTGTAGATCTTACCTTAAAAATACACCCCATTTGAAAGTTAGTTAATGTAGAAAAATGATTTTTAGAAATCGAAAAGAAGAGGGCCTAAAGAAGTGTCATCCCAAATCTCTACTACTTAAAAAGAGGAGTTGGTGGTGGTTCATCCCACCTGGTGGTTCATCTGCCATCATCTCTCCACTTAAAATGGTACATCGACAGGTGGGACCTTTCCCCTTGCCTGACACCTTTCCCCTTTGCCTTCAAACCCAGATCCTCCATCCCATTGCAAATCTCATCGCCAATCTCTGAATCCAGCTGCCAAACCCTGCCTCCACCATTGCCTCCGCACTGCTGCCTAGTCCCCTCCCTCCCTTCCCACCCACGCCGCCTTCCCCTCTCCCCCGCCTGCTCCTCCTCCGTTGCCACTCCGACGCCTCGCCCCATCCCGTCCCATCCCCGTCTCCCTGCTTCTCCTCCGTGCCACTCCTTCATGTCAACCCCTCCCTTCCTACCCCGTCTGCTCCCGCCTCCTCTCTGCCGCCTCGGACCCCTCCCCTGCAACCCGTGCCGCCAAACCCCATCCCGTAGAGAGCCGCTCTCTATCCCGCTTCCCATGCCGCCTCCCAGTCCCTCCCCATCACTCCGAACGCCGTGCGTCGCTGCCACCTCTTCCAGTGCCTCCAACCCATGGAGCCAGTCGGTCCCCTCACTCGCAGTCACACTCCCAAACCTCACCACCGCCTCAGCCTCCGCCGCCACAACCAACGATGACGCGCAAGGCCTCATCCACCTCAGGTTCATACGTCTAACCCCTCCCCCAATCCCTAATTCTCTGATCTAGTACTAACCCTTGCCGCCCTCTTATTCTTCGTTGGGTTTCTTTGTTGTTTGATCCACCAAGAAGACAGTGTCTTAATCTTCCCCCTCGTAGCCGCAGCACCATCGGAGACAGGAGCGGTGGTCAGAGTCAGAGGAGAGGGACGGTCACCGTGCAGCGGGGGCCTGGCGTTCTGGTTCACATAGGAGAAGGTGATGGAGATAAGATATGTCCTGCAAATTCCTAGCTAAGTATCAACAACCGCAATGGCAAAGCCAGCACCACATACGTTCGTGTATTGGATCAGCTGTGCATCACCTGTTGCTATCATTACAGATGTTATTGCATTACTCAAAAATGTTTTAACGATCTTAATATGTTGCAATATTTCAACAAATGTTTGGTGTGGATTTATTGGCAAGAAAGTACTACCTTCTTGATAATGAACTCAAGATCGGTATGAAGGATTGGCACGGTTAGGAAGATTTTGCTCTAGAAATTACAAGTATAGTGTTATCAATTATTTGAGATCCGTTGCCACAGGCATTTGGCTAGTAGATAGAAATATATAACTAGGAAATAAACCGTTGGAAACAAACTTAGGCCCTCTCTAGAACTGTAGGAAGATAGAATAACCGGAATACTTGAATAATATATTGCTTGAGCCTAAGAGGGTGTATATATAGAGTACAATGTGACTTGAAGATCAAGTCAATCTAAAAGGATATGGAATGAACCATATTGGATACAAATCATCCTAATTGATTCTATTATATCTCTTATAATCTTGGCCAACATGTACTCTAACATCCCCTCAGTCAGAGCAGGAGCATCGCGGACACTCAGGCTGGAGAAGAAGCTGACGATGATGCTCAAGCTGGAGTAGAAGCCGATGAGGAGTGCCATGCGAAGACCCGATGGTGAAGTTACTGTCGTAGAGGTAGTCATAGAAGGAGGAGTGCCGATGACGAAGAAAACATCGATGTAGCGGGAAGTCAATGTCTAGGTTATCGTAGTCGAGAAAGATGGTGGCAAAGAAGAGTGTCGCCACAAAGAAAGAGGAGAAGCCGATGGTGCAGCGATTAAAGAAGCCAATGGAGGAGTCAAATGTGAATCGTGCACAGGTATCGGTGAGGAACTAGAGGAAAGATTGAGAGAAAGAAGTTCGGTGTTGGATACCGACGGAGTGCACGATAACCGATAGCCGTAGAGAGGTGGGATAGGTAACACAATTGCCGAGGCGGTGTGCATGTGCATGCATATATACATGCAGCGATGCAACACAAACAAACAAGGGAATAAAGAAAGAGAAGGCATGAAGATTGTTAGTAGTGCATACATGCGACTATGCATACGGAAGAAAACAAGAAATGAAGGGAATAAAACAAAGGATGCATGTATGCATATGTATGTGTACATGCAGCCACTAGGAAAAAAAAGGTGACCACGACAAAAAGAGAAGATCGCCAATGATGGAAGAAACCGTGCGCGGATGGCAACAACATTGCACATCAAAACCCACGAAGAAGAAGGGGCCGAGTGGCACGATCAGATGATGTGGTGGACACCAGCGGAGTTCTTGGCGGTTGGGGAGACTCGGGGAGAGACGACAAATCAGAAGAAGATAGCAGCAGCAAACATGCATCCAATAGGATACAAAATAGGAAACAAAAGGGAAGGGAACATGCAACTTGGATGGTGCACGTACGCGCACAGCATGCATGCAGCCCGTAGAAAGAGAGGCTCGCCTGACTGCCCTGACTAGAACGGACTCGGCCATAAAGCAGAGAGAGAGAGGGGCCGAGGAAGTATGCGGCGAGGGAATTAGTCGCGGTTAGAGAGGGATCGTCGGCAAGGGGGCATGGTGTGAGGCAGAGGCGTGAGAGGGATCAGCAAGGAACCGAGAGCGGCAGATCGGTGCAGATGGACAGCAAAGTCACTCTATCATTGAACGGTGGAGGTCAAAGGCAAGATCAACAAGGCAGGGGATCAGCTTGATGTGAAGGCAGAGAACTGATCGATTGAGACTAGAACTGATCTATTGATCAGACAAAAAGAAACCGATCTTCAGAGAGGAAGAAGAGGGGACCATCTATCTACAATGAATTGCAACAGCCTCTGGAGATTAGATCATGGAGATTGAATCATCTCTCCCAGGGGCGATGTACTGCGGAATTTGGTGGTGGCTAGGAATAGGCCTAGATACGAACCCGCTCTGATATCATGTAGGGGGATAGAATAGCCAGAATACTTGGATGATGTATTGCTTGAGCCTAGGAAGGCGTATATACAGAGTACAATGTGACTTGTAGATCAAGTCAATCTAATACAGATATAAAAGGTTGCTAGAGATATGGAAGGAACCATCTCGGATACAAATCATCCTAATTGATTATATTCTATCTTTTATAATCTTGCCAAACATGTATTCTAACAGGACTGTGAGAAAATTTTCAGATTCTTGTAGAAATTAAAATGTTTCATGTAAAACTCTTGTGAAATTCATGTGAAATTGTTATGTTCCAAACCAGCCCTGAAAGAGAGCAGAGGTAGTATGATAAAGAGCAACTTTAGGGATTACTCCAAGTGGCTTCAGCTTTTAACTTTCAGCTTCTAGAAACTAGAAGACACTTAGAACATATCGGCTTCGTAATTTTGGGTTTTTTTTCTTTTTTTTTTCTTTGTATTATCTATGGAGATATAACGATATTTTTCATTTTTTCTCACTATTTATTTTTAATTGAATGACTCAGAAAAACTAATAGTCGCTATAGTTCAATTTTAGCTAAAAGCCAACAACCGTAAGCTAGAAGTTGCAGTCGATTGGAGCCGGGCCTAAGTAAAAGCTAGCAAAGAGGGGACTGCACAGAGCTTAAAGGGAAACATCCATGCGTGTCTTCAACTAATTCTTGAGAAAATACCTCTGCTTAGACACTTAAAACACAGTGAATTCTGTCGATATGATCAGGCACGCTGCTGCCTTTTCGTTAAAAAAACATTCAGCAAAGACTAGATGACATCGCAACAGGGTTAACAGTTAATTTAACATAAAAGGCAACAGCAATCTTCGACGGGGCATGGCCAGCAACCGGCAGTCGAACATCATAGTTAGACACAAACGGCAGTGGCGAGCGGCAAATGGGACGAGCAAGCCGGTCGGCGCCGGCGAGGAGTGAATACGACGTCAACAACGTCCTCTTCTCCGGTCAGCCACGTCGGTGGCTTGTTACTTGTTAGCATCGCGCCCAGGAGACGCTCTTAGAATTTGTCATGTTCATGTGTCAATGGACGGTCTCAGATCTAACTCGCGGATTTTATCCGCGGTCGTTGGATCGCGCTTTTTATCGGCGATCATACTTCTAAGTTCTGTGGACCGTTCATTCGATGATGTACGGTGTAGATCGAGGAATACACAGAGCGCAAATATACGCTTCGTTAGGGACCTTTTTGCAACTGTTCCATCCTCCCACCAGGCCACCACCACTCGGCGGCGGCGGCATGGCGAAGAGCGGCAAGTCGGCGGCAGCCGCTACCGCGGCCGAGGCGGAGACCTCCACCGCCCCTCCCCCTCCCACTCCCGCATCGGCCGAGAAGACGAAGGAAAAGGCGAGGCTGGAGATCGAGGGGTACCCCGTGGAGGGCATCTCCATCGGCGGGCAAGAAACCTGCGTCATCTTCCCGACGCTGAGTCTCGCCTTCGACATCGGCCGGTGCCCGCAGCGCGCCGTCTCGCAGGACTTCCTCTTCATCTCCCACGCCCACCTCGACCACATCGGGGGGCTCCCCATGTACGTGGCCACGCGGGGGCTGTACAGGCTGCGGCCGCCCACCATATTCGTCCCGGCGTACCTCAGGGAGCTCGTGGAGCGGCTGTTCGAAGTGCACCGCGCCATGGACCAGTCCGAGCTCAAGCACAACCTCGTTCCCCTCGAGGTTGGTGAGGAGTATGTGCTCAGGAGGGACCTCAAGGTGAGGGCTTTCAAGACGTACCATGTCATACCCAGCCAGGTGAGGAAACTTGGTTCAGTTCTTGGAATTGTGCATGTTCTTGATTGATTTGTAGTGGCTTGATGGAATGTGATGTGTGTAGGGATATGTGATATACTCGGTGAAGCAGAAGCTCAAGCAGGAGTATCTTGGCCTCCCGGGGAGCGAGATCAAGAGGTTGAAGTTATCAGGTGTGGAGGTCTGTCTGTCTTGGTGGATGCCAAGATTAAATAGAAACACAATCTAATAACAATTGTTGATGTGATATGTGCTTGAAATTTTCCAATTTGTGTTTTTGCAGATTACGAATACAGTGACAACACCTGAGGTGGCTTTTACGGGAGATACAATGTCAGATTTTATTCTTGATCCTGATAATGCGGATGTGTTGAAGGCAAAAATTCTCGTAGTGGAGGTATTGCTTCTTATCGCTTTACAGTGAATTTGTTGTCATTGCTACTATGCAGCTTGGAGTGAGGCTTCCCTGTTCCCGTTTCCGTGTTCTCTCGATCTGGACCGCTTGTTGATCGCAACGAGCGGTCTAGATCGAGGGAACACAGAGGGGGACACGGAAACGGGAACAAGGAAGCCATTTTCTACAGCTTGAGAGAGGAAAAACTTTTTCTTGAAGTTTGTGTACTGGCTATATAACTGTAGGACTGAGAACGGCGACTAGAAGGGATGAATAGGAGCCAACACAATTAAAAGCTTTTCCAAATCTTTTCTAAAGGAGAAAATAAAGTTCTTCACTCTAATAGCTATGAAGATCAGAGGTCTTATCACCCACAAGAAAATATCTAAGAAAAACTGAGTCAAATGGATCTGGACATGTACGGGCGGTCTAACCGAAGTGTATAGGTCAGTTTGACCTCTCTCAGGGAGGTCTGATTGGCCTAGGGGCGCATGCCCGGGCTGTCTAACCGAAGTGTATAGGGCTTTTTGACCTCTCTCAGGGAGGTCTGATCAGCCTATAGGCGGTTTGACCTCTCTCAAGGGTGGTCTAACCTCTCCTCTCACAGAGTTGAATTTTAGCACAATTTCAAATTCAAGAAACGGAGCAACTTTTGATTCACAACTCCAAATGATTTGAAACTTGAACCAAAACTAGATCGTAAACTTAAGAACATATCCCAACCAAATATCTTGAAAGAACTTTTGCACCAAAACCAGGCTAAAACCATTTAGGCCATCGCCACGGTTTCGCACACCGCCACTTTTTCAATATTGGGCAATTTTCAAAATGCCCCTCAACCGTTTCTCACAAAACTTCACGCTTCCTTTGCCTTGGCCATGGACTTTACCTCTTCCTCGAGCCTAATCCATGATAATCTACTCCTTTCCAAACAATTCCCATATTTGCAACGTGTAGGTCTACCAATGACAGACGCATCAGCAAGTCTCTCTATGTCAAATCCTCTTTACCACACCTTACTTGCACTGACTACACCATTCGATGAACTATTACTCGAACCTTCCCTTCAAAATCTCTTGTCTTCCCCGTACCTTGCTTGAGCCCAACCATCCCACACGGCTTCCTTAGCCGTAGCTCAGCTCATCCCTGAGCCATCGACTATGGTTGTTTCCAAGCTCTCTGCACATCAAAGACCAAGAAATCGTTTCCGGACACAAGTTCTTCATAATTTAACCCACATTAGTTCAAATATGCTTCATACACTGTGAATGCGCACAAGCAACAGCCTCCAGGCCATGCACATACTCAACCAATTCAGCTCAAATCAACTGATGCTCCAAACCCCTAGGGTCAGTCTGACCACCAAGGGTCAGTCTGACCACCAACCATAGGCCAGTCAGACCGTCTAACTCCCTTCGGTTAGACTGCCTCTATAGGCCAATCTGACCGCCTCTGCATAGCGGACAGCAAAAACCAAAGATCAAAAGACACAAAATCAAATTCAAACTTCGACACCGAAGCACAAGCACAATCAAATACTCATCACACATATGGGATGACCTCCATATGGTCTCACAATAACCTTTATTGTATTAACAGTAGCAAGCAACCTTTGTCTTCAAGTATTGATAAATCTCACTGCATGCGACCTGACTACCATGATTTCAAAAACAGAACTTATTGCGCCCCAAAAAATTCAGAACTTATTGTGACACCAGTTGGCAGCAATTACTGGAATCCTGGTGCTGTTAGATGCACGCTATGCACGCTTCACTTCTCGTGCTGAAACCTGAAAGTTTTATTTTCTGTTGTTTTCTCCTCACGAGATTCAATTTATTATGTTTAATCTAGTGAACTGTGTTTTATAAATTTCAGAGTACTTTTGTCGATGACTCTGTTTCGATTGAGCATGCAAGAGAATATGGGCACACACACTTATTTGAGGTTATTCCAAAGTTACTTTTATTACTCCTTATCTATTAAAGAACAGAATTTCACCGAGTATTAGTAATACTTCTTACCCTTCCGTTTATGTTTGGCAATGTTTGCAGATTGCGAGTCAGTCCGACAAGCTTGAAAACAGAGCCATTCTGCTAATTCACTTTTCGGCTCGTTATACAACAGAGGTGTGTTGATATCTATCCATTGCTTCAGTTCTCTGTATTGAAATTCTACGTCAAGCTGTTCAAATTTTAGCTGTTGATTCAAGTCCATTTTTACTCCTTTTACCTGGCGATTTTATCCCAATTCCGCTCATATTTAGGATGATTTGGTTCCACTTGTTGGTCCTAGCTTATATTTAAATCAACTTCACCAACATGTGCAACTCTGTTAGATTAAATACCATCCCTGTAAGGAAGCACAACATGTCCGTTGTCTTGCTGCATTTTCCTTTCCTCTTTGAAAATCAGTTCTCTTACCGACATCATGAAACGTCCTGGCGTCTCTATGTAATGAAAAAAAAATATCTGCACAAAGCCTAATACTATTACTGCTTTCCCAGGAAATTGATGAAGCAATCAGTAGATTGCCGCCGTCTTTGCGAAGCAGAGTTTATGCATTGAAGGAAGGCATCTGAAAAAAAGAACCGAGTAGTCAGCAATTGTCAAGCTTGCTTTCTTATCATCCATCTGAATGATTTGCTACAGGGAGGTTCCGTTTTCATCTGCATGGGATCCTTCTGTATTTACTATTTTCACTCAAAACCCTTGTTCAGTGTTATGGCATTGTAACGGTGTTCTTGACATGTCCCTACTACTCAATACATCTGACCTTTTATTGGACGATTTTTCACGGCAATTTTCGTTTTGTTTACATGAGTTTAGAACATTGAAACGCCCTGAAAGAAATGTAAAACAGCCCGATTTTGCCACTTCTCTTTTCTGAACATTCATGTGAATGTGTGATTTTGACAATTCACAAACAACAGTTGTTACATGCTTCATTCATGTTGTACAACCTGTATATATAGGTACACCTTCTGGAAATGAACAATTCATGCTTTCTCTGCCAAAAAAAAAAAACAAATCGAACAGTAATATATCGATTCCACAAAATTTTAACACAAATGTATAGCAAATTAATCCGGCTACCCTCCATTCTTCTAAGCATGTCCTTGTTCCCTTCTATCTTCTCCCTTAAATTGCGTGTGTGACTTGGCCTGGCCGGCGACGTACGGCGGCTCCTCTGCCTCCTATATACACCCCGCCGGCGATCAGCAGGGCCTGCCCGAACGGCACAACAGTGTGCCGGCGAAGCGGGTGAGCCTTCTGACGTAGGAGCCGGGCTTGGGCTTGATCATGTCGCCCTTATTGAGTTGCATGTACCAACCAATTCACCCAAAAGCTTAAGCTGATGAGGAAAGGCGGATAATTCACTTATACTTCAATACTCCCCCTCACGTGTAGGCTCCCTCAGGCTAAGACGTGGCATAGAAGTGGGCTGCAATTATTATTTTTTAATTGCGTCAACCGGGTCTCGAACTCAAGACCTCTTGGCTCTGATACCATATTGAGTTGCATGCACCAGCCAATTCACCCAAAAGCTTAAACTGATGAGGAAAAATAGGCAATTCACTTATACTTCAACAGCTCTTACTGAGCTTCCTGGGGATGGTGCCGCCGGACGGCTTGAAGACGGCGCCGTTCATGAACAGGTCGCCCTCCGAGTGCCACACCCACTTCTTCCACTCCGACTCCGCCGCGTAGTCGCGCTTCGTGATCTGCTCCGTACGTTCGCCGTGCATACATCAGACGCATTCATGCGCAAGAACAGAAATGGATTGGTTCGGTTCAATTACCACTTTGGCGGCGATGTTTGGCGGCGCGATGTAGCGGTTGCACTGGCTGATGATGGTGGGGTTCTTGCTGCCGCCGATGGCGTACATGAGCCAGTGCGTGTAGTCGTTGTTGACGACGTGAAGAAGCCCCACCGGCAGCGCGGCATCCGCTGCACGAGCCCTCTCCCGAAGTGATTGAAGGCGACGGTGATCTGCATCACCTGGTCCTGCGGGTACGAGTCGCTGGCGCCGAACAGCATCACGTCGTTGTGGTTGGTGAAGTGGCAGTTGGAGATGGTGATCCCCGTGGACCCCTGCACGACGTCGACGAGCCCGTCCTCGCACATGGACATGGAGACGTGGTCGATCCAGACGTTGGTGGCGCCGAAGAGGGAGATGCCGTCGCCGTCGGCGCGGGTGCGGGGCCCCAGGTGCACCGGCGTGTCGCGCATGAGGCCGCCGTCGCTGTGCTTCACGTCGTGCACGTGGATGTTGTGGATGATGACGTTGCGCGCGAACTGCACCGTGATGCCGGCGCCGTTGGCGATGTGCACCTGCGCGCAGCGGCCGTCGATGGTCTTGTCGCTGTTGACGAGGAGCTCCTGCGAGAGGCGGATGATCATGGAGCGCGCGAACACGATCCAGAGAGGGTCTGTCTGGATGGTGCCCCACCGCAGCGTGCCGTACCGCGGGTTCACCACGTCGTCGTCGCTCGGGTCGGTCACGATGTAGATCTTGCCGGCGAGGCCGCCGGTGGCCGCGTGGCCGAAGCCCCTGGCGCAGCGGGCCAGCCGCTTGCGGTCCGTCACCCAGTCCTTGCGGCAGCGCCAGCAGCGGTCGATCGGGTTCGTCGCCATGCACGGCCCGCGGAACTTGTGCTTCGCCGTCAACCCTCGCCGCAGGCTGCCACGCTGGGCCGACCTGCATCTCCATACATTCATACATATGGACGTCATGCTCAGTTATGATAGTTAATTACAGATGTGAGCTGCTTTTCTCCGTACCGATTTGCATAATTTTTAAAACAGGATGAATGCCGGATGAATATTACCTATCACTTCATATGCTCTGAGATTACTCATCACAGATTTAGGGAGCAAATGTGATCGACGTGCCTGTGGACGGCGCGGTTGAGGTTATTGGTGACGTTGAAGGGGTTGGGCTTGTACGTCTCCCTGGCCGACGCCTCCGCCGCGTCCTTGCGCTTCTGCCAGTGCTCGTCGAACTCGCCGATGTTGCCGCTCGACACGGCCGCCGCCGCCAGGAACGCCGCGGCGAAGAGGAGGAAGGAGCCGGGCTTGCTCCATTGGAGACTCCGATCCATGGATTAATTATTATGTACTCTATATCTTCTCCTGTGAACTCGATCTCCTCTATCGGTTTCTACATAAATCTTTGTTCTTGGACACAAGCAATATATGTAGGGTTCGGTTTATTAGTAATTTGGTAGCTTGGTAGAGAGAGAAGAACCCCATTGCTCGCGTGGATGGGGAGGAGAGGGAGGTGGTATTATTAGCTAGAGGGAAGGAGTGGCGAGGAGACAGGCGAGCCACACTCCCCAGCAGGTGTTTCTGTGCTTGGTTGGTGGTGTAAAACCGCGAAGAAATCGTGTGTCATGTGATCACTCTTCCTATTCTTGGCCGGGAAAGGAGAGGGGAAAGGGCTGTCATGGTCGATCATATTAACCCAACAAATACATGATCGCTCTGGAGAATCGCCATATTAAATCGAAGTGATCAGCCAGTGTTCCTGATACATTTTATGGGGCTGCTTTTGAAGTAGCAGCTCCCCTGGATAGTAGGAGAAAAAAGATTTCATGTCGCCTGCAGCTGCAAATACAACGAAGCGAGAAGGGAACCAACTTCCCATCACCTTTATCTTGCTCAATGGAGGAAGCAATGCTTCCCTCGATTGCGAACAGGAAGCAGGCAGAAATCTGCCCTGAAGGATTGACCTTCGCCACGAAGTTGCTCACTGAATCGATCGTCTTTTTGTTTCGTCGTTGGCCTCGCCCTTCATCCCCATGGAGTTTATCTTCAGCCAAGGGGTTGGAGACCTGCGAGCAACAGATTTCACTACAACAAACTGACACGAATTCGAAGATTGGGGGACCTAAATAAAACTGCCAAGGGAAGATGTAATTCTATGCTTAAAAGTTTGCTAGAGGTCCAGGTGCTGCCCGCTGGAAGCGGCGACTTTTTTTTTTGTAACATTGGTCATTGGCACTTGGAGAAAGAATGCAATTTCTTGCTTGGGTAGCCAGAGCCACAAGTTCCAACAGAATTAAGCATGCAGCTGCGGGGGTGTCCTATTAAGCTAAATTACACATAGAATTGCTTTTATCTAGAGTATGCAAGCTTTTTTTTAGAACGTTTTATTTCAATCCTCCTCAATGATCCCAGGACCCCGACATTTTCTGCGTCAACTAACGTTAAGATGGCCAAGACACAGAGGATGACAACCCAATAGGTAATGTGTACAAATATTAGATGGTATGTCCAAATAGGCGAATGGTGAATCGCAGCAGAAAGTAGAGGTGATACTATCTAAATAGTGCACAGAGTCATGTAACTGCCAGAACGTTAGCAATGAGCTGGTACTAACCAGATTGTACCCTGACCCAGGTCCTATGATTAAGGATGAAGTCCTGTTCTTTTTTGCTACTGCTTTTGGCTAAAATTTTTGAATTTTAGCTGTTTACGGCAGAGATTACGAAGAGAGATATTCGTTTGCGATTTTGGATGGTATAGATGTTGGGCTTTTAATGTATACTATAATTAACTTGTAGACTCCGTCTTAAAAAAATACTCTGTTTAAAAATTAAGTACTATAGTAAAAATCAAAAACTGTTTTGAGAAACTGAAAGAACAGACGCTCAATCTTCTTTTGGCTGCACCAATAGAAAACCCACCCTTTCCAAGCTAAGATTTGGTGCAGAGCAAAGAAGGAAGATATCATTTCCATTTTATAGCAGATGGTACCAGTCCTACTCTTACTCTGCGTACTAGTATTTGTTCCACATAATAGTATTTGTTCTCCCTAATACAATAGTCATCAGGGAAATAGAAAAATAAATCAGGTATTATTCAGCCCCTCATTTCACACAGCTGTCACTGCCTA